>VZSC01015383.1:33556-53643 GCA_013398225.1 Steatornis caripensis
TATGAGGATGTTGTGGGAGACAGTGTCAAAAGCCTTGCTGAAGTCAAGTTAGACAACATCCACTGCTCTCCCCTCATCCACCCAGCCAGTCATGCCATCATAGAAGGCTGTCAGATTGGTCAAGCAGGATTTTCCCTTAGTGAATCCATGTTGACTACTCCGGATAAAGTACGACTTATTTTTAGTATTATAGTGGTAAGGATTTTCTTTTTTTTTTTTCCGTCTGCCTTTCTCTTTTTTCCCCCCAAACTCAACTCTGTCTTTCACCATAAGGAAAGTCAGAAAAAACCCACTGTAGTTGAATTAACTGGCTGACACACCTCTGAGAAAAGAAAAACAATACAAAATAAAGCAAAATAAACCACCCTACAAAAAATAATTTTAGAGTGCCTTATTATGAATTCCTCACCCTTCCAGAACATTTTAAAGTATTTTCAATTTACAGGTTCATTGATGACACATGACTTTATTAATTATATTTTTTCCACACCTATTTGTTTTAAAAAAAATGTCCCTGTGGTGAATGGGATTGGAAAACAGTGATATATTGTCATCCTTGGAATTTCGGAAGATTAGTGCTGTTTACAGAAGGTAAAATCAATATTCGTTTTAATCATCCTGTAAGTGAACTGGCATTTTATACAGTTTTTCTGTTGCTGAACAGCAAACTCAAGCTGTGAGAAAACACTCATTCTGACAGTGAGTGTATCTGTGCAGTACATAATGGCTCTGAGAAATAGCTAAGGTAGTGTTATGACATATTTCTGAATACAGTACAATTTCCTCACATTACAGAAATAGAGACACATGCTTTTATTGTGTGGGAAGTACAAATTAGGTATGTAAGAAGAGATAAGATGAACTTTGGGCTCACCTTCTGAAAAGAAGCTTTATGTAATTGAGTATCTGCTGCGGGGTCACGGTTACAGTATTTGGCATCCTAGATGGAAGGGACAGCCAATATTCTCCTTCCTACTGTTTCTGCCAAAAGATGCTTCCATTAAATTACAATAGTGAGGATAAAAACTCCAGTCAGGATATTTTCAGAACTGGTGATAAACTGTTGTTGCTTGAGTGTTGGATGCTCTTCCTGAGACAATAATGAGAGCACCCAGAAACAGAGATGCACAAAGCTAAGGATACATTTTTCTAAATAAGAACTGAAACAAAAAAAAAATGTCATGTAAGCCAAAATTAGCAAGGAAATTATAAGATTGAAAAATTGTATCTCAGATAATTTCATTAAAGGAAAGGACTAAAAGACTAGCAAAGTCAGTGAGAGCGTTATTATTTGCTTTAGAGACAGTTAGATGAAGTCCTAATACCTTTGTGCTGGGAAGGGAAAGAGAAGGAGAGAACAACAAGGGAGAAGTGAATTGAGAACTGAAATATGAGATAAGAGAGCTTTATGGCAACAAATGACTACAGATTTAAAACTTAAACCTAAGATCATTTATTTTCCAATTTATGCTGCAGGACCTAAATACATGAATTGCTGTAGAAAAGCACTTTACTACCTTCTTGGTGATTTGTTTCTCAAGTCCAGGATATTTTAGCATCACGAAACATTAAAATATACATGTATAAGTTCTGCAACCTCTTAAAGCTCTCCCATACCCTGTGGAGAAATACTGTAAATATCCTTGACAACTGTAATAACTGGACATTGTCAGAGCTATGCTAACAGAGGGGGTTAACAGCTTGTGCATGTACGAAATACTTGAAGTCAGACAGAAAGCCATTATTATGACCTTGCGCTGACCACATTCTATGAAGTGTTACATGATCAGGGACAGGGAAGTTGCTTAATGGAAGTTATATAGTAGCTAGATGTATCCTTGTCACACTTCATCTAAACTGATACATTGCAATGGTCCGCACTGCTCAGACCTGGCAATTACTGTCCAATTCCAATCTATTCCACACTGCCACTATAATGAAAAATAATTAGGAGTCTGAAAATGAGTTTTCACATGAAATGGTTTCAGTGCTTGGACACAATCGCCTTTGGCAGATGGCTTTGGGTTTGCTTTAATATAATAAAGACAGTTAATCATCTCTAAAGAGTGCACAGAATGAATAAACTTCTAACACTACTTTCTCCTCTGAAACTCTCATATTAGTCAAACGTTTAATACTGAATTGTTCATGTTTCTATGGATAAGTGTTGTTAAGTACCTGATACCCAGGAATCTGCGTATGTTCTGATACACCCTGGAGAAGAACCAAAATAACTCAAGGGCCAATTTCTTGATACTGGAGCTTAGAACCTAGTATCAAAGGAAAAAAAAAAAATACTCTCTTAAATACAGTAAAAGTACAGATCCTTGGAATATTTTCATGAACTCTGACTAAGAAAATATAGCTTACTTGAATTGCAGAAAATAATGTGACTTAATAGTAGTAACATTATTGATAACTTTCAGAAAACGTGTGCCTATTGAGGTCAGCACAGAAATTGGTAAGAGTGGGAAGCATTTCATCTGACTTCAGTTATCAACAGTGCAGTTATTAGTCACCTTAGGCTCCCTTTGCAGCCAAGTTAGAGTAATAGACACATTTCGGGTGCAATTGGTATGACCCGTATGGGATGCTTCCTTTTGGTTGAGATGAATTACACCCCAGAAGGCATATCAATTTCTCTTCTCTGATTATAAAGGTAGCCCAGAGCGATTAGCTCAGATGTAGATGTCAATAGTGTTTAAAGTTAGGTTCAATAAATCTGTCTTGAATAACTGTTTGATTTTCATTGAACTACTTACTAGGTTCTGCAACAGTTTTGTGTATTTGTATTTAGTATACAAGTTGAGAAACAATGAATGTTGTCTCATATGTATGTTATAGCTCATATGACATAACAATCTGAATACAAAATGGATAAAAGTCTTTCCATTGCCTCCATTAAACTATAAATTACACACCTAAGCAGTAGTACTAGAAAACAGAGATACTGTTCTCCTGCCAAGAAAAAAAAAAAAAAAAAGAAAAGAAAAAAGAAAAAAAAAGAGTAGACCATTCTTTTCCTGAAGAAAAATAAACAAGACAAAAACATGGTGAAAGTTATATGACATGTTAGCAGATGAAGCTAACAAAGACTACAGAGTTGTGTCATTTTTGGTTATTTTTTGTGGAGGAGGGATTAGCTAAATGGAAAGAGATGTGGAAAGAAACATAGACAGCACCACTATGGGGAAAAGAATATAAAATGGGCCAGTGTTAATACTAGTGAATAATGGGGCTGCTGAGATAGAGAACAGCTCAAACAGCAAGATACCAAGATAGGAAAGCCCTGAAAACTATGGGAAGTATTCCAAATGTCCTAGAGTCCTTATTCTGTCTGTTTCTACTCAATACCTGTTTGGTTTCTTTCTGCAGTTTTCCTCCCAGGCCACAGGGCAGCGGGAACAAGGAGTGTGTCACTTAGTCATCATCTCTGTCAGAGAGAATTGTTTTCCCTTGGAAACATCTGGTTACAATGTCCCCAGTGAGGCCCCTCTTCTGTTTTGCTTCTCTGCAGAAGGCCTTGTCTTTGATTGCTTCTGTAGCAGCTCAGTTATAAAAAGGAAAAAAAAAAAAAAAAAACAGGGAAAAAAAGAGGGAGACTAGTGAACAAATCTTTAACAAAAATCTAGACAGGAATCTGGACTATAGTTTTTACTTTTCAGTTCCCTATTGATTAGCAGTAGAAGAATAAAAATAAATGAATCACATTTTTTTTTCCACTGGCAGAAGTTTGTAATAGGCACCTTTATTGTTCTCCCTTTCTGTATGTTAATAATGCTATGATATTAACTAACAATATAATTAATTTTTAAAATACAATTTATTGAGCACATTTAGCAAATTATTCAACCAGTGCTTGGAAGCAATATTTATTTGCTTTTAAAAATTAATTATTTTATTTTCCATTTTCAGTGAGGTAAGAATTCAGTATTTTATAGCCATACATGTCACCAGAAAAATAGTGTTGTATTCCAGTAGGCTAATAAATACATAAAACTAGCAACATTTAATATACAGGTTTAGCTGGGGAATGTTAATGTTTACAATGAAAAATACAGAGAAACAAAAATACCTCTTTCAGTTTAATCATTAGGTGAAGCTCTAAGATGTCTCTTACAGAATTAGCAGTCATCAGTGCTCTAGTTTTTTCTTTCACTTATACATTATTGCTTTGTTTAGTCTGTCCTGACAACTTTAAACCTCTTTTTATCTATTTCATCTTCACCTTTTGACGTCTTTTTACCTCCTCACTTGTTCTGTGAATATCATTATTCTCTGATACAAAGCTAGGGGTTTGAGATTGTCTTATTCCAACAGATTATTTTGTAATTCCAGTTTAAAATTGCCAAGTGAGATGGGGATTATAAGCAGAAATAATGAATAAATCAAATACCTCGATTTCATATTTCTGTTTAATACTAAACCCCATCATTATTCAGTAATCTAGCAGATTTATTAGAATATTTATTTTGGAGGAATGTTGAATGCAAGTTGTAAGTGGCTTGAAGACTGATGAATGTAGTCCACATAACAGTTCAGTTTTAATCTTATTTCTAGTACATTCAGCTATATTGACTATCAACCTAGCTTTAGAAAATTTTTGCATATCTTTTTTCTATGCAGTCTGAAGGTATTTGCATGTCTGACACACTGATCCTTTCACTTTGATTTTTTTTCTAATTGTGGAGCTTGCTGGTCTCTACAAGATTCTATGGACATTACTGATTACCTTAATGTACAGCACAAAAGTTACGATGGAAGCTCTGCATTTTCAGACTTGTAAATTCCTTGCAGTGTTTAAAACTCATAAAATAACAACTTAATTTCATTTTCTAAAGACATTTGTGAAGAAATTTCATTTTCTGCCTTCATATTCTATGACCTACTTTTATAAAATAAAGCTCTGAATCCCTTTCAAAGACATTTTATCAATGTATATAAGTATCTCCATATACAGAGGCTGTTGCAAATTATCCTGACAGTTACTATATTTCCACAAAGGTTATAGTTAACTTTTAGTTTCTGCAATTAGATAAAAAGTAGTCTAGAAGCCCTGTGGGCATAGCTGTTAAAAATTTTACATTCCACAATAAACATCCTTGTGTAATCTATTCACTGAGCAGCAGTGCCAACTTGTGGCACCATGTCCAGCTGGGACAGTGCTGCAAAAGTGAGATTCAGACAGGATAAAAAATGGTAGTGAGATCTGCTCCTTGTGTATATCGTAATGGTCATAGGTCTTTTTTGGTTTTTTGTCTTAAACCAGACATGTCTGAAATTATTCTGCTGCTACATATGTGAGTTCCTTACATACAAGTAATACTGGCCCTATATTTAGAAAATAGAAACAAAGAGATATAGGCAGGCTGTCGCACTAATGTCATCAGTACAAATGTGCTTGTGAAAAGTAATCACAATAGTGCTGTAGGAATCCCATGGAAGACAGCACCACTGTACGTCCCTATAAAGCAAATTTCATAGTGAAGATGCATATGGACTTCACACAACACTCTGACATCAATGACAATTTTTCCACTACAGGATGCGTCTAGTGCTTGAACATCATCTCCTCTGTCACCAGTTTTCCTGTGAAGTTATGTCATTTCAGATGGAACACAAATCCTGTGTAACTATCATACATCACATATATTCTTTCACTAAGTATGTAGGATAGCAATTTTATATTGACTGCCACATAAATGGCATGCAAATAACTAGTAACAGACACTAGCAGCTTTAAAAGAAAATGTGTAAAACTTTAACCTATGTATGTTGAGCATATATATAGGAACTAAAATGTGACTATAAATTCACTTTCTTTCACCATATGTATAAATCCCTTTAAATCTTATCAGGTTGCACACATAGTCACTGAGAGAATAATTTATATCTCTATGTTTCAGAGGACATCGCTTGAGTGATTTTATTCTTAAACATCCATGTCAGCTTTAAACATTTTATAATCAATGCGTACATGCCTACTTAAGTTTAAATATGGCATGATGTATTTGGTATTAGAAACAGAAGTTTATTTGTCTGTCATTATAATACTTCAACTACTTTGCTATGTAGTTAAGACAAATGTAACAAAGTACTAAAAGCATTGTTTTCCATGTCAAAAAACAAAATGAGCCACATGACAGTGGTTAATTTTCCAGTAGATGCACTCCTCTTCAACCGTTGTTGTCACGGCCAAATTCTGTACATGCTTCTTTGTTTTATTAATACATTCCCTCTTTAAACTAAATGAGAGAAAGGTGAAGGCAAAACTTTTTAGATTTAATTGGGCCAGATTGTCCATCATCTTCCCAAAACCTTGCCCTATTATCTATGAATTCAATAATAAACAAGGTCTATTACTCATCTTTATACATGCTACATACTTTTCTGAATAATGGCAAGGATATTAAAAGTAGCCAAGCTGTGTGTTATGTCTTCATTAACAATATAATTCAAAATGGAAAATCCTTGGATTTTTCCCTCGATCATGTCTAGAACTGAAAATTATAGTTATGTTTAAAGAAGTCGGACTTAACATGCTCATCTTGTTACTTCACATATAGTTTGCCTATATAACACCACATGCCAGGAACTGGCACATGCAGTAATGTGGTGTAATTGCTAAAATGTCAAATTCCATGCTTACAATCAATTTTGCAATCAGATTTTGAGCAGGCATAATTTTTAGAGCTACAAATAATTTCTGCTTGGTACTTAGATCTGACTGATGTCTAATTTCAGATTACAGAAGAAAATATTGAGCATTTGTAATATTGATTTGGGGAAAAATAATGAATTGTTCTGACTAACTGGATAATTGCATATTGGAAATGTTCTTTTTCTCTGTGTGTTGTTTTTCAATGTCCTACTAACCAATGACTATTTCAATTCTTATTTTCGCTTTATTATAGCTTTTAAAAAAACATCATTATTATTTATAAAAGCATAGTATAGATTTCAAGATGTAGTTACACATTTGCTGCTTATGTACTTTACTCCAAGTGTTTTACGTGGAGTAGGTAAATGTTTTAGCTACTTAACCTAGACAGAATTGTTATAGTGTTTGTCTTTCTTGTTATAATATTACCTGCAATTTATTTTACAGTGCTTGTTTTTATTGGTAAGAATTTGTAGCATGTAATAAACATTTAGCGTGGGATTCATGTTATCTAATCTCATACGTCTACATTGCTGACATTTGAAGAAGTTGTTCAGACTGTTTTATAGTCAAACCTATGGAATTAAGTAGTTTTAGGGTGCTTTCCCTAAGGTATCGATCTAGATCAGATCGTGGATAGAATCAAATTTGTCTCTCTCTCTCCACTAATTATAAAGTATCTAAGCAGCTAGTTTACATTTAGATTTCTATGTGACAGATTCAGGTAAATCTACGTGGTCAGAAAAAACTCACCTAGAGTCTTGGATTAAACCTGGATTAAATTTATGAACAGGGAAAAGATCAAAACAGATATACACAGATGAATGTACAATAATATATGTGTGCATGTGTGTGTTTGTTTTGTGTACAACTCTTAGCTTCTTGTCTGATGTTATGCATTCAGTACAATTTTTAATTACATGATCACATTCTATTTTTGCACAGGAACCTTTTACATTCAAGGCACAGATGGATATGTGGATATTGCTCACTTAATGAAAAGTGTTCAATATTTTGTTTTATTTTCTAGATGCTGAATATGCATGCCCAAACTTGATTCACCGCATATTTACTACAAAACCTGTTCTGAAGGCAGAATTGCTCATTTCTTCTTCCATGGCAATCCTCACTGCAATATGCATATTATCACAGACATGAAGGAATGCAGACCCACCCAGTCCCACACACCAGCAGGCAGACCCTCCTGGTCAGTTCCCTTCTCCCAGCCCCTGTAGTAGCACTAACATCCCTCTGACATGTGCAAGATGATGCTACAGCTTTTCTCCCACTTCCTCCTCAATTTGTATTTTGCCAGTTGGCTCTGCAGGGTCACACAGTAAGAGTAGCCATGGCACCTGCACTTGGGTCGGGCAGGCCCTGGGGGAGCTGCTGCTGTGCTTAGTTCATAGAAACCTTGAGGATTACACACTCACTAGATGTCACTACTGGTGACGTAACTTGAACAGTTCCCATCTCGTGCTCCCAGGTACCAGAAGCATCTCCTGAGCTATGACAAACCGTGAAACTGTGTCACGCATCACAGGCAAAAGTCCTTAATGCATGGATACATTTTCACATAACACTTTAGCGAGGAGGACGTTTTCACGCTTCATGAATTGAGGCAAAGAGAGGAAAGAGAGGCATACTGTATCCAATAATGCAGTAAATCAGATGAGATGTTTAAGATTTGTTTTTCAGAATCTGTGGATTGTTTCAAAATATCGTACAGCTTCCAAGTGCTTATAAATTCATTCACATGAGGCGATGAGGACTAGTTAACCAGTAACGAACTGTGAGAAGTTCAGCTTAAATAAATTGCTTATAATTATGTAAAGAGATTACAAAGCCAGGGCGCAGATATTCTGACTTCATTTTGGAGCTTCATAACATTTTGAGGAGATGGGAGAGGAGGGTGGATTTTGTGTATAATTTTCATTTAGAAAAAAAGGCAAGCTGGAAAAGCAGAAAGCTTGTCATGCAATATTATCTGACAGCTTGGCTGGAAGATTTGGATAGATGTCGCGGACCTCTGACACTCCATGTAATGGAGTAAGTGGTAGCAGCAGGTGGGAATAGTCCCCTATGTAGATGCCAGCACTACAGGAATCTGCAACACTTTGCCAAACATATTTCATAGATGTGTGCTGAAAATAGAACAATGTTAAGATTTGCTATTTAGGGAGCATTTCCAGACTGTTCCTGAGCATGTATTTCTGCAAGAATATATTATCTTGCCATGTTTCTGGAAGATTTAACACTTTCTTCTCCCCCTCAACCAGCCTGTCAAGGTATCAGTGCCATTTCTTCTCCACACTAGCTCCTGGTTCAGTTTCAGTCTTCTTTTTATGTAGTTCCAGGCTACACCTTTTTAGGTTTATAGCTGTACGTTATACTTTCAATCCCCTTGCCACAACTTTAATTTCCTCCTCATACTATCAGCCTCATCTGTCTGTATCATTTTCACTTGTCATTATCATTTTCACGTTGAACTCTAAATCCTTTCCTAACCTTTTTCATTAGCCAGCTATAGTTCTTTTCTCACAAACTCTTAATCCCTTTAGGCTCTCTGTCTTTCATCCCTTCCATCTGTTTTGTTCGGTCTCAGTCTACCTGCTCATTTCCAGCCTTCCTGCTGGTATCCCTGCTCCCTCACACCACCTGAAGGTTCAGCCCTGACTTCCTTCCATTGCTTCCCATGTCAAGCTTTTTGCCTATTGAGCCAGGCTAGGATTCAGTCGATGCCAAGAGGAATTCAGTTTAAGATTAGCTTCTTCAGGGACCAGTATAGTATCTTAGGGATGTTCAAGCACACCTAAATATCTATTTACAGGTAATTGAACTGTGCCCCAGAATCTTAGGATGAACTGCATTACCCTCTCTTTTGCATTGACTTTATTGACTAGAAGTCCATTGTTTAAGATAGTCCATTGCTTATGGTAGATACAGGGTCAACCTTCGATGTCCTGAGGATGTCAAGGTATCAAGCCCTACAGATTTTGCCAATTTGTCAGGAAGCTACTGCTCTCCTGTACATCTTATGACATGTCTGTTAACATTTAGTGGTTACTCAAAGATTTACCCTTAGGTTACCCTACAGACATCTGATAAAGTTCTGAATGCCACTTAAATTGCTGAACTCAACTGCTGAATTTAGGAGTTGATTTCTATCCTGCCTGCCTCTCCTGGCCATGGAGTTAGTCCTTGTTCAGTGTAAGCAACCAAACTTTTAACAAAGTTGCAACCTACGGAAAACAGAATGTTAGATGTATTGTGCTATGGCCTGCTAGGTAATTCATAAACTTTGGTGTACTGGGTCTGGTTGGGATGGAGTATGTGAGCTCTAAATCTGCTAGGACACAATCTCTTTCGCTTTATGAGATAGGTATCACTTTGCTACAGGAAGTTTGCTCACCTCAACACAGTATGAAGAAACAAAACCAGTAATTTTCCTCACTTGCAGTTGTAAGGCTTGATATTCCCATCATTCTGTTCTGAACTAAGCCTTGGGTTTTTTTTGTTTCAGACTAGCTCAAAGCTATTTTAACTGGCTCTATCAACTGACATCTTTTCTTTCAAGCATGCATTGCATGATGAAGAATACCCTGCATTTACCACCAGTCCTACAGAGACCTCACAAAGCACTTTACACCTGCAATGCATTTCTTCATCTATCTCATTCCTTAAAGAGATAGGGTTTTATTGGTTTTTTCCCCCTTTTTTAACAGAAAGATGACTAAAAAACCTATTGGTCTTACCAGCACTGTGATTCCTGATCATAAAAACCTTCTGATGGCCATCAGTGATACTTCTCATGAAAAGTGGCATACACCTCCAAGAAAAAAAATCTGTCATATTTAAATTATAAGAATAGTCACATATTCAGAGTGCAACTGCCTAGAAGAATTAGATTTATCATACATGGAGGACTTCCATAAATAAATCATGACAAATTTTGCAAAAAAAAAAAATTAAAAAAAGAATGTTATGAAAATATTAGCTTTTTCTCAGAAGTCTGCCATCTAAGGCTGAGAAGGAAGAAATTTGATTTTCAAGGAACCACACAGCTAGGTATATTAATCAAAAAAACATTTTTCTTCCAAAGACTTACAAAGACTTGAAGACCAATGGCATATTCTTTCCAATGTGTCACTTATATATAAATTATTTATAAATATAAGTCAGAAAAGTCATTATTATATTTTCCTGGAAATATATGAGAGATCTATTTTAAAATTATATCTCTATTAAAGGGTTTGTTGAACTGACCCAAAATGTTCAACACCTTTTAAGATCAAGATACAAATTATTCTAATGTTGATCTTTAAAAATAATTTTACATTATGAACACAAAAAGTTGTTTTCTTTTGTTTTGTTTTTTTAAATACATCTCAGACAAGCCTTGATTCCAGCTGAATGATATCAAGACCTTTTTCAGACTGCATGTTTTAGTCTCAGTGTATGTCCATCAAACTGACATGTTGGTCTGTGTATCAAAGCTGTTTGCTCCAGCGATCACGCTACTGGGTGTTTTCTCATAGTGATAGCTTATTCTGCCAGAATTGCTCAATATGGTGTAGTAACATACTAAGTGCTCATTGGAATGGCACATTGAGCTTGGATCATTTGAGTCATAGCTGAGAGCCTTAGTTGCTAGGTTGTTGTCAATCCCACTCTTTCGCATTTAATGAATGTCTCACTATGTATTTGCAGAGCAACAGCATAGCCTAGTGGTCAGGTTTCTGGAGAAGACATGGACTTGTGCATGACCCAAATGAGACCAAGGAGGGAAAGCACATTGTGTCACATAACTTGTAACTGAAAAACTATTGTCCAGAAAAGTTTTACCATCACTGAAAAGGGTTTGGTTTGGCGTTTTTTCTTTTTTTTCCCCCCTTTTTTTTTTGTTCCATCAGTGTTTCTGACCAAATAAATAAATAAGTTTATGACCAGATTTCTGACTGAAAAAATGTAGCATATGCTGTTTACTGGGTTTACTTTTTTTTAGCCTTTTCCTTTCGTAGTGATTTCATCCAAAAAGTAAAACAAATGGAGGCAGATGGGGCTGATGTGTGGAATGTTTCTACACATCAAAAAGCAGCTGGCCCATTTCTTCTTCTGAATTCGCCTATCTTCATAGATCATAAACTTTTTCTTAGCTTTTGAGCAAAGCGTTCAGTCAAGCTTTAGAGTGATAGATATATGGGTCTTGTGGTTAGGTCCATGGTTCCATTTCATATTACAAATTCCAGGAACCCCTTAAAAATAAATTATAAGCTGTTATTGCTGGCAATGTGTTCTAGGATAGTACTTATTGATAGCAGTACATAAGAGGTATGAGAAAATATCATAGATGATTTATTTCATAATTTCATTATATCATAGAATATTTCTGGCTATTCAAATAAAGCATTAGTCATAACAAGATAAAATTCGGGAAATCCAAATGCATTTGGAAAATCCAAATGCATGCCTTGCCAGGAGTTGCCTCTTGCCTTATGTTGTATATACCCATAATTGTATCGCACACTCTTCAGCACTTCCAGTGAAAATTACTGCTTCAAATGACAAACGTGTAGTAGATTAATAAGTATATTTATATACCAGCATGTACAATTAGGTTCTTTAATTCAACACATGGCAGTTTTAAAATAATTTATTGCACAGCAACTTTGACTGTGGTCAATATATTTCAATCTTTTGATGCAACTGCAGCTGCTAACAAAAAGAAAAAACCTCTTTCTAGTCTCCTCCAAAAATTCTTTTTTTTTTTCTGAAAACAGAATGTTTTGTGGAAATATTTCAATTTTGATAGAAAATTTCTAACATACCTGTAAAAGTTCAGATAAACTGATGGATGACTCCCATTACTTGTTAATACTCTAGCCACTAAGTTGCTCGATATCCTGAGACAACTTAATTCCTATTTTTATTTCTATTAATTCAAAATTCAAAATCTTTATATAGCATGTTGAAAGAAAATATTAAAACTCACTTTTAAAAAAAAAATTTTGAGCATTCAGATACTATTTTCTGGCCGGCCTATCAGCAGTTTTCACTGACACAGTTAAAGCTAAGACTATAGCCATAAGTACAAAAAATTCCTCCTAGCAAACAGCCTTGTATAGACTTAGATTTTTAGGTCACATACCAAATGAATCCTCTGGATATCTCCCACATTCCTGAAGTTACAGACTTAGTTTTATTTCTTTAGTTCTGTTGCATATTCAAATACGTACCCTACAACTGTAAACTCTACAGCAGCATATGTCATGACAAATGTCTCAGTAATGAGGTCTAATCTCCATATTATCCTAGTCTCTTTGCTTCTGGCTGTTGTGGTATAAGCAACAGATCATGCGTTTATTTCCTGCAAGGCTCAAGAACAAGTTTTCTGGAGTTTCTTCTTGCTTGTTTAGTTTTTCTTTCTTTTAATATTCTACTCTATTACCATAAAAATACCTTGTTGCAAGCTTATGGTAAGTGACTCCCTGAGGACTTACTCCTTGGAGTCATGTGTCCCATAAACACAACTGTTCTGTGTCACTCCAGAATAACTTCTAGTGCTGGATAAAATACACTTTCAACATCATTACCAAGCTGAAGAATCTTTACACTTTTTTGGGCATAAATTTCAGTTGTAGACATATGCACATAGAATCATACTTGAAATAGCTTTATTAATAGAAAACAGAAGCAAAAAATACAAAGGCAGCAAGAAAGTGCTTGATAATTTTCTGGAAATAGATGAAAAAAGATATTAGAGGGAGTTCTACTTCTTATTCATTCTTTTGAGCTTACAGAACTAATTTACTCCAAAAAGCATTAGCTCATTGAGGTGTGAATGCTTTCCTATCTTTTTGTGTCAGTATTAAATTTGTGTTATAGAGAACATGCAAACACATTTGTACAGAATCTTACAGGATCATTGTGAAATTAACTGGCAATCTACTTGAAGTTACATCCTATCTCTGGAACAATTTTATATAAAGTACCAGGGAATACGAGATCATCTATAATGAAGTTTATCAACAATTTAATAGCTTTCTATTTTATGACTGTTCATATGTCATCCTTGGAAATCAAGGAACTGATTCCAACATGTCAAAAATTCCTGAAATTCCAAATAGTTTCAGGGATTTATAAGGGGTAGAATACAGAAAACAAAAATGCGACAAGAGAAACAATTGTTTCAAAGCTAAACAGGAGGAAAGTTGTGCATCTTTAAATTCAGAGTTCTTAGTAACACAGATTCTGCATTTCTGCTATAAAGTTGAACACATAGCAGTGTGAGATGTTAAAACTCCTCATGTGCTATGAGAAGCAATATACTGCTGATTATTTCTTTTTTGCTCTAACAGAAATATTGTGCTTCATAGTAACTTTTGAATTAATTATGCTAGCATACAAGAAAGTCTATAAATTTTAGTATCATTTCTGTTCTTTGTATTACATTATAAACCCCACAGATTTTGTGAAATTTTAGAAGACAGTGTTTTCTCTTTGTAATCCTAATTTCTGTGATGTTTCATTTTCCCACATCACTGAAAAACGAAATTAGCATACAAATAAGCTCATTGAAGAGGGCTGAAACATAATAGTTAATGGAAAGCCACAAAAGAGGTGTACCTGTTTCTGCTAATGCTATATGTCTTGCTTTAATAAGTTCTTCATGTTCTTCAACTTCACACAAACCTCCAAGAGATGTATATTGTTGCGGGTTTTTTCTTATCACTACCTGGTCTTGCAGGACAACCCCCTAAAGTGTCCAGGATATCACTTCTGAGCATAAAAGTTCTTCCTGTCATTTATCTTCACTGTGAATTCAGTGAGATATTTTTTTCCTTTCCTTTTTGTTGAATTATATGTTAAAATGTTAAACACTACTACTGAGATATTGTGAAACAATAAACACATTCTGAGTGTAAATTTGCAATGTTTGATCCCAAACCAAGAGAGAAATCAGCTTCAACACCTTAAAAAAATTGTTCTTGTAATCAGACAACACAAATTTTATCTTGCTGGACATCACACAACATCACTGAACTACCAGCAGTATACACTTAGGTTTGGGTAGTCAGTAGGAATTAGATACCCAAATGCCTTTGATTATTTGACCCACAGTTATTGGTGTATTGTTTAGAGAACTGGAGGGTTACTAAAGATATCACAAGGCTATTGACATATCTTCTGGAAAAGAATTATTGACAAAGCTGAAAATAATGTATTGTTATCATGCCCTTGAAAACGTCTGGACATGTTTGCATTGGAAATACTGAACTGAAGAACTTATTCAAAACTAAGTAAAACCTTGCTCAGAAATCTTCAAGCAACCTACCCAGATAATGGCTGTGAGCCCTCAGGATCTGAATTTAACTTGAGATGTGAAACAAAAAGTCTGAGTTTAAAAACTTCTTCATATTCTCAAAAGCTGTAAATGTCTACATGTTTACTTTTGTGGATTTACTTATTCTTTATTAGAAGAAAATAATATATATGGCAACTATAGGTTGACTGATCTGTTACAGATTTATCAATAGAGTGATGTAGGAACTGTTCAATAAAACCAAAAAGAGTAAAGTCAAGTCCTTCGTGGGTATTTGCACTGAACCTCAGAATACACAGAATCGAGCAGTAAGGTAGTGAGAGGAGGTATTTCAGTGTTGGCGGTGAAGTAAAGCTGTTGGATGTCTTTCAAGTTATTATGCCAGTCCAGATATTTTTTGCATAATGAGAACATCTTTCATGTGTCAGAACTGGTTTTGATTATAACTAAATAAGTGAAAGCAGGGATATGTTGATAAGGTCACCTTTAATGCAAAGTTTGGTCTGAGTTGTCTAAAGTATTTAATGAATCAGGGGAGCCTGCTGATGAAGTGAGGCATTCAGAGAAAGAAATATCATATTTTGTAGGAAAAAATAAACATTCCTTTCCTCAAAAAATAAATAAATCACCTATATTGAGAAAAGAGAATATCAGTTACAGTAAACAAAATGTTGATATTGAAATGGGTATTTTCTTACTTACCATTACAAATTATTTGTTCAAGCTCTAATATTAAATTAATTGGGGTTTTTTTATTATGTTTATTACAGTAGCTATGGAAACCTTGCTCTAAAAATGTTTGACTAGCCTCTGTCTGGTTGTAGCTGGGTCTTTATGAAAGCTATCATTTCATGTGTCCAAACAAACAAAAGAAAACATAGATTTAAATAGCACATTATTATCCACAGAACTCACTGTCAAAGGATGCTGGGGAACTTTATGCTTAATTAATGTATTTGTATATATTATATTATTTCTATATAGTCTTATCCAGTAAGACTAGTGTGTTCCTTTAAAATATTTCTTAATCTCTTAATAGCCAAAATATTTTGATCTCTATCCCCTAAGATAAACTTAGGGAAAATAAGCTATATTAGTAAGGGCTAATTGAAAGACTAAGACAGTTTAATACATCACTGTAGTAAAATAAATATATATTCCAAAGCTTCATGGACTAATTTTCTAGATTTTGCAAGAAGTTCTGGAGTTGGCCTTTGGGTGAGAACTTGGATCCCACATATATTAGACATGTTTTTCAATCTCTCCCTCTTACCACAAGGTTAAAACATGTTTTCTGAAGGATAGTGTGAACGTATCTAAGCCTTTGTATTCTTTTTTTCCTGATTATGTCATTTGCTTTAGAAAAAGATATTCCTGTTACTTATAGACAATATTTGGTTATAGCCTGTCTTGAGTGTAATAATGCTACACCAAGTGAACTCTCAGAAGTTTCATTGTAACTGCAGAAATGTGAAGGGTGCTGATGTTACTTGCATTATCGCACATACATATAACAAGCTCTCACAAAGCAGGGGCTGTCATTTTCCTCTGCATTTGTACAGTGTCTGAACGTTGGGTTTCTCAGTGGTATGCACTTTTTTATAAATAACAGCAACAATTGTGGAGACATGTTGCTAGGACTTATTGAGAAACTTTGAACTAGTGCTACAAATTTGTCTTTTTATGATCATGAGAAACTTTGAAAATAAACCACTGAAAGTACTCAAGGTAAAAATTGAGTTGTAATAGCAGGGAACCTTTAATAATACAGTACAAATGTTTTAGAATCATAGAATCATAGAGTAGTTTGGATTGGTAGGGACCATTAAAGGTCATCTAGTGCAACTGTCCTACAGTGAGCAGGGACATCTTCAACTAGATCATGTTGCTCATGAACAACAGCCCCGTCCAACCTGATCTTGAGTGTTTCCAGAGATGTGGTGCCTGTTCCAGTGTTTCACCAGCCTCATTGTAAGAAATGTCTTCCTTATATCTAGGCTGAATCTGTCCTCTTTTAGTTTGAAACGTTAGCCTTCATCCTATCACTACAGGATCTACTAAAAAAATCTATCCCAGTCTTTCTTATAAGACCCCTTTAGGTATTGAAAGACTGTAATAAGGTCTCCCCAGAGCCTTCTCTTCTCCAGGCTGAAGAATCACAACTCTCTCTGTCTTTCTTCATAGGAAGAAAGTTGTTTCATCTCCATGGCCTTCCTCTGGACTCGCTCCAACAGGCTTATGTCTTTCCTGTACAGAGGACTCCAGAGCTCGATGCAGTACTCCAGTGGGGTCTCATGAGAGCAGAGTAGAGGTGGGGAATCACCTCTCTCAACCTGTTGACCACGCTTCTTTTAATGCAGCCCAGGATAAGGTTGGCTTTCTGGACAACGAGCACACACTGCTGGCTCATGTACAGCTTTTCATCTACCAATATCCCCAAGTCCTTCTAGGCAAGGCTGCTCTCAGTCCCTTCATCCCCCAGCCTGTATTGATACCAGGGATTGCCCTGACCCACGTGCAGGGCCTTGCACTTGGCCATGTTGAACCTCATGATGTTCGTATACGCCCAATTCTCAAACTTGTCCAGGTTACTCTGAAGAGCATCTTGTCCCTTAGACGTGTCAACTATGCCACTCAGCTTGTGTCATTGCAAATTTCCTGAGTGCACTCAATCCCACTGTCTCAGTTAGAAATTCTATTTCTATATGCTGTCTTAGTAACAGAGAAGTTGTCTTGGAAAGTCAGGTTATTTTTCTGTAAGATGGTCAACATATTAGGTCCCAGAAGAAGTCTTAAACTTGGTAGGTGTGGCATAACATGTTAGATTAGTTTATAGATTAGTAACTTTCTCCCCATCAAGAGGTTGTGATTTATATCTAGTTGCATGAGGGCACATATGGAAATGGTGTCTTCTCTACACAGACACATACATGCCTACCTACATACATGACCATGACATGTCACGTATATGTGACATTTGTCATCTACACTGTGGTTTGTGTTCCATATAGATGCATCCACAAACATATTTTATATGTAGCAAACATTGTTATAAAGATCACTGGGTTCATTTTGATCAAAGTTGAGTGGTCTTATTAGGATGGTTTTAAATTAGTAAATCACTGTGATAGCCTTCTAGGCTATATTATCCCAGGGCTAGGCTCAGAGAAACAGTCAGGCACTTTTCTCTTTCTTCTGAGGAGTGTTTCTGAAACATAAAAACTGTGAGTCATGTAATTTACCACAAAAATCAGTTGTCTTCTTTTAGTCCAGTTCCAAAATTGTTCCAAGAACTTCAGTTTTCATTGTAATTTTATTTTTAAGTTATATTTTGGATGGAAAAGCCTGACGGAATATTCCAGCACTGAAGTTTGGAACTTAACATTAAGTAATTAAATGACAATGGTAGGTATATAAATGGTAAGGTTATTTGAAAGCTAGGAGGCACATAAAAACCCTCAAGTTTTATTGTGTTGTTGAAGGGAATGATCTTTAAGCCACTCTTATAATTCAGAGTCCTGATTCATGAGTGTAGAACACATGGCACCAGCAATACTGGAGATCCTGCTTAACTAGGCAGGGGTCAGGGAGCTGCTTTGCTTTGTTTTAATCTTTTTTACTGGAATGCTGCATAGCGTAATTATTTAGATACATTATGATGTCCAACTGAACAAAGAATGCATTAGTGTACAGCAGGTCTCTAGAATACGACTTCATTATGGTTTTCCTAAAGATTCAATTCACATGATCTACAGCACCTCTTAACCAACACTGCCAGCTGGGCTAGGAAAAGTATGAAGTAAGGGGAGTGGTACACATAAAGCAATATTCCATATTTTGTTTCCAAAAAAACCTTGAGCATTATTTATTTATTTATTAAATATGCTTCCTCTGAAATTAGCAGTCTTTCTCGCCTGCCTTCACTTCCAGGTTATCTGTGCATATATACCTATGGGTGTGTATATATATGTATTTATTTATACATATACATGTACATTATGTACATATAAATAAACTGTGCATAGATGGTTGATATTATCACAGCTAGAAATTGAAACATCTAATGAATTGACTATGCCTTTAATCATTTACTTACAGTTCTGGTGAAGACAGAGTTTGGCAAAGCATCAGTTGTTCTGCTTGTTTTCTTTTTTTTTTTTTTCAGTGATGGTAATTATGATTATAACAAATTCAGCATTGTATTTTTCCCTTTTGGAGTGTCGTAAGTATGTTTCTTCTTCAACCACCAGTTAAAACTTTGAATCGGTCTGGTTTTCATTCTCGAAAGCAAAAAAATGTTATGTGCTTCCCCTCTCCCTCCCCGATTCCTAAGTCTGGATGACTAATATAAATTATAAGACCAAATAAAAGTCATCTACTGAGAGAAATTATCTTAAAAACTGGAAATGAAAAAATGCTGGAAATACAACAGAAAATCCATCAGTATACTGTGGATAAGACAAAAGTACAGTTCTATTCCTATTAATACCGTCTTGATATCTATGTTGGGGAATAATGATATAAATTAATTAAAAATTCTTAAGTCGAATAGTCTTGTGAATACAGATGAGAGAAGAGTGGAAGCAAAATCCTTTGGTAATCCCAAGTCTTCCAGGCTACTTTGCGAGGCTTCTAGTTACTCCAGTATAAAATTTGAAACATTTTAAAGTTCTCACCATTCCTGCTAAGTATCATCAACAGTGTTTGCCTTTTTATTTGAACTGTGTACGAGTAATCCACTGCTAACTGTAACTGGTTGCTAAGCATGTTTCCCCAGGAAAGGCAGTGACCAGGAAAAAAGTAGTTGATTGACATCGTCTTGGCCAGAATCAGAATCAAAGCACTTTATTAATTTATTAATGACATGTAATTAACCCACAGTGAACTATACAATCAGGATCGATATTGGTAATATAACAGATAAATCATGACACCAGACATTTACAGAGCATTAATAAACAGCCACGCATTTCCCAGCCCCTGTAACTAATCCCCAGGAGCACCACCACCCCCACCCTCCCTGGGCACTTCCCACCTCCTAGGTAGCCCCCCTCTGCCCCTGGACCGTGGGTCATAAGCCCCCCCCCCCCCCCCGGCGTGGGT
>VZSC01015383.1:53772-99645 GCA_013398225.1 Steatornis caripensis
GCCCCGGCGTGGGTCCCCGCGGCTGCCCGGACCCTGTAGGGGTGGGGGCTGTGGGGCCTGGCTCGGCCCAGGGAGCAGGGGTGGGGAGGGGGTGGGGGGACTGGCCGGGTGGCCAGGCTGCCGGTCCTCCTTGAAGCATGTCCCCCACCGGACAGGTCTCCATCCTGCCTTCATGCCTCTTGTCAGGCCGGCTCCCTCATTATTCCTGTTTCTTTTACTCTATTAAATAGAATTCCTCTTCTCCTGGATAATTCCCTGGTTTTTGTTTAAACCGGCTGGTGGTCATCTTCCCCTTTAACACAGTTGATTTGGGGCAGATCCCCTTCTGCTGGTCCTACGTCCATGACACACATGGTCATGGTCTTGCCCTAACAGCTGGGGCTTTGGAGGCCACCCCACATGTGGGTCGTGTGAGTACCCCCCAAAGACCTTCATGTTACAGCTGTGAATGGTAAAAACCTTTTCTGAGGAAAAAAATAGAATCGATTTCATACAGACATCATTTGGTTTTGTTCAGCTTGTGTCATTGTGTTCATTTCACCTCATAAAAAATGTTCTTTCTGATTCAAGAAAGTCACCCGAGTGAAGAGTAGGTGGGGAGGTGGTTAAAAGAGACAGAGGATGCAACTTAGAGGACAGGAGACAATTTTGGACATCTCAAGATTTTATTGATTAAATACAAGGTAGTTGTCCCGGAATCCCCAACAGTCAGAGAGATAAGTGGTCACTTCCACAGGCAACCTGTCTTAGTCTGTTCTAGATATTTTAGACGGTTTGGTTAGGACTGTGTCCTGTGTAAGTGACTGTTTCTGTCCAACAGATTTGAAAGGAACTTAAATTGATTATTGCGGGTTTACACGACCCAGTTTTAGTCCTCTAAATTTATATGACACATAGAAACTACCCATGCAGCCTTTGCTCCCTTTGAAGCAGAAGTCCCTGGAATGTTTCCATTACAGCATGGTTTCCCATTGAATCCTGGGAAATATTTCCAGCAGAATACAGAGCATAATTCTATCTCTGTACATATCCTGAACCCATGAAATAGTAATGAAAATGAGCTTCCAACTACCAGTAAAGCCCTCTAACCTCACTCTAGTTGTGGTGGATTTTTAATCCTTTTGAAAACAAGGGTACCCAGTGAATCAGGTTAAAAATAAGAAAAAAAGGTGACTGTGATTATGAACCATTTCTGTACTGCAGTTTGTACAGTGCCTGGCACGACAGGATCCTGGCCCATGAGTGAGTGATTATCCTGCTAGCACAACACCAACTAAAAAATCATTATTATTCCTGTCTGTCAGTATAACATATTGACATCATTTATCAAGAAACCCATATTGAAAGTGGCATGGAAGGGTTGGTGATGGGAAAGTGATCACCAATGTATTTTAGTTCTCATCCCCACAGGGTACCTGTGAGGCAGACAGCAGCACCTTAGCAGCACAAAACAGAAAGAAAAGAGGTCCATGTAGCACTGGGTCCACTGGGGACAAGAATTACCAGGGCAATTATTTTAAGGAGATTGATGAAACTGGTAGTTCCACTCAGTCAAATGCTCTGTGTGGTTCTGTCTTTTCATTCAATACCCATCTTAGTCCTTCACAAAAATGTACTTCTTCAACTTCTGATAAGCACCACTTGCATTTAAATGATAGTGAACTGTTGCATCTCATTGGTCTCAATTTGTGCACACAGGCAGAAACTTACTTTCTTAACATCACAGTGTACCTAAAGCAAAGGGAGCAACTGATTTTGAGAGAGAGAGAGAGAAAGAGAGACACTATTTCTTTCACAGATTACCCCAAAGGCATCTGCTTTAGGGACAGATTACTCTCTGGAGTAAATTGTTCCCTGGCAGAGATGGCCTCTGCCTCTGCTCTTGTTATTCCTTACTGCTGTTTGCCAAACCTTTTCATAAAAAAACCCTAATAATGAGTAAATCAGAGCCTTCCCAAGCAATCACTTCCAGAGATTTTTTTGAATTTCGTTGTTTTTTGTAATATCTAAACTAAATCACTTTAGCTGCAATTTAATCTCATTATTTCTAGTCTTATTCCCAACTGAGATGTGGAGAACAGATTTTTCCATTCTTTTGCTTGTTTGCAGTAATATTTTGCATATTTGAGGACTGTTGTTGCATTCTCCTTCTGTATACTCTTCTTCAGACTAAACAGTAACATTTTTTCCTGTCTCTCCTCATAATAATGATTTTTAGATTGTTGATCTTGTCACAACTTTCTTGAAACATGGTGCCCTGAACAAATGTTGACTTTTACAGATGAAGGTGTTGCCTACATACTTTCAGGCAGTCTTTTAACTTCTTTTAATAAAGAACAGTTGAACTGAATTTAGAAAAAAAGGAATTTGACAATTTTTTTGGTTGGTTGGTTGTTATTATACTTTTTCTGACAAGTGATCTCATGATATAATGGCTGCAATGTCAGAAATCATTAAGACTGATGTTACATACCCTGTAAGAAACACATCGGCTGTTCTCATACCCATGTCTGTATGGCTCTGAAAACAATCAGATCCTCTATACCACAACTTATTTCAAAGCTTTGTGCTCATTGTAGTGACAGCTGATGGCAAAAGAAACTATTCATTAAGAATTTATTTAATGAGGAAAAGACCACTGCGAGTAATTCTCATTTACCTCAGTGACCTGGCACTGTAGTCACTGGGATCAGGCACTTGGTCAATGCCAGCTGTCTAACTTAATTTTCTACAGACCATGGTTTCTTACATTTGTGCATCTGTAAACTTTCCAGCAGCTTCTTTGTGACAATGAAGAGTGGAAGGCTTGCTCTGCTTCACTGGTAATTCCAAATATTCTTGTTGCTGTATGTGTGCTTGCTGCACTTCCTTCTTGCAACTCAGGTCAGAATTTAATATAATGGGACTTGAAAGCTGACTGGGAACAAATTAGATTCCAAATATCTGTGATGACGTTTAAATCAAGGATTAATGTTATTTAAATGGTTCTTCTTAATGACCTTGGATTCTTATAACATTTATTATGCTAAATATAGAATTGCCTCAGGATGTGATAGTACATCTTTCGGAATCTATTTGCACAGATTGGTACAGAGCTTTGTATTGGTGATTATTGCATATACTATTTGGAATCCGTATTTATTATTATGCTTGAAAGCTGATTTGACAAGTGACAATGGGAAACTTGCATTCCTGACAGACTGCCATACTTGGCAGTTCCTTCAATTTCAGCAAAAATTCTGAGGCATAGGCTTATCTCTTTCCATTAGCTGAAACTAGAGCAGAGCCAATAATAAAAAAACATAAATGAATGGCTGCTCAAAATTGTAAATAAAATTCTCTTCTTCTTCAGACACAACTTTCTGTATTCCCTTTTCTGAGTATTATCATACAACGATTTATTTGCAGATTGTTCATCTGGAGAGTTCATTTAAATGAAGTACATCCATAGACATTTGTAAACACAATTAATTGAACCAAAATGGAAGTCATGCTGATTCAGTTCTGTAACAAAATATAAAGTATACCTCATGTATTCAATCAAAGATAATCAATGACAGTCAAATTTTAGCTACTTAATGTTCTCAATGACTTCTTCCTCAAGTTTTTAAGATTATTGTGTGAATAGCAATTCAACTAGCAAACAAATATAAGAAAATTATAAAGAGCAAGTAATACAGAAGATGGACATAGAGAAGAAATTATGTGAAAAGGTTATGAAATAGGGAATGCAGAAAACCATTTAAAATTAAGAATAGATTTAGAATTTGGAAAAAGAATGGATAGAATTAATTTAGGAAGCATGAAACTGTATAAATTTGTTTAGAATATGGAATCAGTTGCATTATTCAGGTCTAGTTTAACTCATTATGCTCTGTTTCAGTGTTCAGGGTGCCAACACATTAAATAAGTGTTCACATTCTGTTGTTTCACTTAGGGAATTCTTATATCACAAACACTTCTGACGCCAGAAGAATAAAATACTTACATGTAAATACAGTATGTATAATGCCACTTTGAAGCAAAAGCTGCTTATCAGGCACGGGTGTATTATCTTTGTGGTCTGCATAATGATTTTCTTTAGGACAACTATTTGGCAACAATCAAGGTTTAATTCTCCTGTAATCACTGTTACATGTGATATCTCATTGCAAGACCTGTATAGACTCGGCACATGAAACAGAGCAGCAGATTGGGGTTGGACTAGATGATCTCTAGAGGTCCCTTCCAACCCCTACCATTCTATGATTCTATGATTCTATGATCCCATTTCTTTACTCTCTATATAGTGTGATATATTAAAAAAAATATATGTTTAAAGCCCCAGGCGTCCTGAGAATTCACTGTGTCGGGTGTCATTCATTAATCCCAAAAGCAGATTAAAGTAGGTGGATGTAAGACTTGTGGAGTGAACTAGAACGGGAACTGGACGTGAAAAGAGCAAAACAGACTACAAACAGTATAAAACTGCAGGACGTCAGTGTAACCTGTAAAAGTAAGTCATGAGCTAGGGTTCTCTGCTGTATTGAGATTGGCTTGAACTCGTATTTTAAGATAACTAGAAGTATTTTACTGTTTGGCTTCTGGTTTTTCTTCAAAATGGATATGTCTTATAGTTTTTAACCCTTCTCCATATCCATCAATGACAAAGACTAATTTGTGGCCAAAAATAAAAAATTACTTTAATATGTAACCACGTGTCTCTGGCAGCTACAGTGTTACACAAAACAGTAGATACCTTATAATTTGAGATAAAATTATGAAAAACAGTAAGGCCAGAACAGGAAAAGAAACTTAATTTTTAACTTATGTAAAGGAGTAAGATTTGGCAACTGGCTAACATCTCTGCCGTTTACCAAGGCCAGGATAGACATTCACACAGCTAAAGTGCAAAGCTAGATGTGAATCTCCTGTGCTAAACTCTGATCTTTCAGGCCGGTAGGAAAAGTGTTGCATAAGTTGTGGCTGATACAGGAAAACTTATACAGTTTTGTAAAGGGATTTATTTCAAGTTGAAAGAGTAAAAGTATCTGAGATGTTGTCTCTCGTTCCCTTGTTTTCAAAGCACTTTCCTCCAAACACTTACAAAATTGTGTGTCTGCTTTCCCAACAGATTCAAAATAGCAACCTCTTGTCCAAGCGCTAATCTATTTCATCTCTGGTTTTCTATTCCAAAATGTCTGTTGTAATCCACTAACCTAGAAAGAACATAGGGATTTACCTTCTTTCCTTTGCTTTTTTAGGAGATAACTTTGACTGAGGTTACCATTCTCCATCCTAGACCTTTTTCTGGGACGGAATAGGACAAGGAAGAAAGATCAAGTAGAATAAGGTCCCTGAACCCCTGAACTCAAATTTACAGGGACTTTTGAGGTGCTTTTAAAATATATATTAGTTCTGGTTACAGTTACATGACCTCTGTTAGAGGGAGAAATTCCAAGACTGGATAATATCCTACCCTACCCACCATAGTAACTATCAACAAACATACATGTAATGGCATTGCTACAGTGAAGGACAAAATATTTTTACATAGTTGCTGTGAAGCAAAGACTGTAGATCCATGCAGCAGTGCCAGCATCACTATCAGGCTGTGCCATTATGTTATTTAGGAAGTTAAGGTGGTACTATGCAGCTGCTGTGATTTCAGATCTTAAAACCAGTTATTGATAGGTAAAAGAATATAATCCCAGGCACAACTCTTAATAGTGTATGGGGTTTATATTAAGCTGAAGTCTCCTGATACTGATAAATGATCCCATGGAAAACAGGTTTCATGTTCTTCAAGACATAGCTAACAATAATCAGGCTTATTGACCTGCACAGTTAGTAACTAAAACAATGGAAAAAAAATACAAATTCCCCCGGGTTTAGCATTTGTAACACAGAATGTCTGAACTTTAAAAATTATGATTTGTGAGCCCTTATTATTATTTTGTTAATTAATGTGAAAAACACTAGAATATTATGGGTAGTGAATTCTCTATGCTTTCTATACTTTGTAATCATTCACAAATATATATATAACAAGACAAGACAAAACAAGGCAAGGCAAGACAAGACAAGACAATACCATGGCCTTAAGGGAGGGATGAGACTCCGAGAGAAGAGGGATAGAGAGATATTGAACTAACATCCTACACTAAGATACTAAATTTAATCTGAGACTATATTTCCCCTAACAGCTATTTATATAGACAGTCATTTGTAAGATTACCCTTCAACAGCCTTTTCTGTTATTTCAAAACTTTTTCAGGAATTGTGGCAAAAAAAGCTGAAGCAGTTACTGGACAGCTACAGCTGCAAGAAAAGGAAGTATGATGAATCAGAAGCTGGCACAGACACAGCTCAACAGAAGCCACAATTTTGAATCTTAAACCAGAATTTTTTTTTTTTAAAAAAAAAGGACTTAATTTGAGAACTCACAAATAAGCCAATTTTTTAGGGAGGGAATGTTTAACAACTTCTGAAACTTGACCTCTAATTTTCTGAAATATGGCAACTGACTAACTCTTGTAAAATGTTGACATAGGCAAATTTCTTAATTCATCTTGCATGCTATTACACTGCCATGCCGTGATTTTTGCAAACAATTTACCTACAATTTATTAAGCTAATTTTACATCTCTACGTTTTTGATACCGGTGATGATCTTGCTAAATTCTAAGATTGTGTCAATAGACCAGTCTATGGTAGAGAGTGGAAGCTAAGGCAAAAATGTTTAAAATTTAACAAGAAGATTTAAGGAATAATAAGTTCATAAAGCTGCCACACTGTTTAATTTAGAATTAAAATGCAAGTTACCAGAGACTGGTATTGGGCCATAATGAATAGACACTATTCATTGAAGACTATTCATTGATGAAGATAGATACAACATCATCAAAAAAACAAATGTTTGTTCTCAGTAAATTAATATCTCAGCTTGACAAACTTTGAGAACTGTCTTAGAAACTCCTGTTGCTTTGTGCATCACATCTTACTTTGTGAGGTATGTTTTGCTGGTGAACTACTGTGGGCAGAAAATCCCATGTAAAGCTGTCCCTATTCCTAGAGCTGCCTTTCACAGTGTTTGACTTTCAGCCTCTCAGCTTCTGTCTTAGGAGAAGCTAAGAAAGTAGTTCTGTAAAATAAACACCAAGCTACAATATGAAGTTATCAATTAATAATTGTTTCAAGTGATTTAAAAAATAGTTTTAAAGAAAAGATAATTTGAAATAGGTCAATATATGAACTCATAAACCCTGAAAAACAAGAATCTTTAAAAAATACATTACAAATAGGGACAAAATGAAATTAATTTGCACATAAACTTGCTGTATTTAAGTGTTTAAACCATGAGAAATAAATTTCTTTATGTTGGTTGTATCCTACGTCACATTTGTGTATTTGAGCATGCTAACTATTTTTTATCTTTTCAGTCTTATCTTCTGTTATTGTATTTTCCTGTTATCATCTGAGCTTGCATAACATCACACACACACTCAATATTTTCAAAAACTAATCCATCTTGTTTTCCTGAAGCAGTATTAGAACTCTGCAGGTAATTCTGTTGGGAGTCTGCCACTCTGTGGCTTATTATACTCTTACAGAACTTTTCACTTGTGCTGGAAGACTTTATGATTTTGTTCTTCAATCAAAACTGAAGGTCTTCAGTGTCTGAAATGTTATCAGTCGTGGAAGGTGTACTCTTCAATTAAATTGTAACAAATCTTAAGGTACTATGAAATGTCTGGGTATGATAATAGACTACACACAACGCTGTTAGTTATTCACAAAGTCAAGTATTATGTTTTCCTCCAGTAAAGCTTTATTTAGTATTATTAATGGATGATAATTTATAGTAAAGCATAAGATAACCATGCTAACATTCGTAATCGAAGACAGATAATTGTTTTATGTACCATATTTTCGAGGAGTTCTTCCAGTGCTTTCTGGCCTTTGTTTTATAGATTAAGATCCTAATCTCAGGAGCAGAATAGCTAAGAGAGATATTCAGCAACTTTATATAACGGTGACCACTTTAGAGGTAATATTAGGACATTGTAGGACCCTCAAATTTTGAAGCTTATATCCTTTAGGCCTAAATTTTACATTTAACTATAATGGAAGGACATGCGTAACAGTTTTGTTCATTCCCATCTTTACATACAGATCTTGATAAACCACATCTTTTTGCTCTGAGTGAAGTGATTGTGTTCATCATAGCTTTCAAAAAAGGAAAAGAAGTTTTTGTTTCTTTGATTGCAACATGAAATTTGACATGTGATGTGAGTCTCCTAAAAAGAAATTGGAAGGTGAAAAAAGGTTTAGAATGTGGACATCTAGATTTTTTTAAATGTCATTATTTCTGAGTCAACTTCAAAATTTCCTGAAAATTGATCTTCTAATAGTTGGGATATAACGTTCTTCTTTTACTAACAGTATGAAAAGAATGAATGGGGAACACCAGCAGGAACTTTCCAGGCTGGTAAAACAATACATCATGCTGAATCACTGTCACAGCACAATTTGACTGTTTCCTTTTTCTTTTTTATCTGATTTTCTGATTATTCATATTCATGATTTCTTTCATCTCACTCTTAGCTGGACATAAACATCACCAGAATATAAATATTACATTTGAAGACCACAGATAAATCTTGTTTGTTCACTTTGAAAATGCCATTCATTATAACATACGTATTTTAAACTTTGGACACAGCCATTTTGTTGTGATCTGCTAGGGCAAAATGCTATTTGATCAGCAGCTTACTTTCTCTGACAGTCACATCAAAACTAACTAATCAGACTCCTATTCTTGCCTGCTTTTCACTGTTTCCACTCTTTCTGCAAGTATTTCTATTAATAAAAATAGCAACAGTAATTATAACAATATGAAAATGAAACAAAAAAACAACCTAGCAGGCATTTATTTGCTGCAATCACTAATTTGCCAAGGTCATCTAAACAACTAGAGAGTCTTTCAAAGCAACTTTAGAAAAGATCTGTGTTTTACTAACTTTTAGAATTGCTACTCCACTGATGTAAGATGCTGTGGTTTGACTGAGAATTAAATTTAGGGCTAACGTTCTGGAATAAATCAGGGAAGTCAAGTAATTGACTGTGGTCAGAAGTAACCCAGTGTCTCTGATTTTCCCCTTTCTCATATCAGTTTTGTGGGAGTATAATTCTGTCTCACTGAAGATTCTCCTCTCTGACACCATTGTTACTGTGGGAACATGCTACTGCCTTTATTGGAGTAAGGTACAGGGTTAGACTCACATGACATTACTGTCTATACCACTCAGCTACAAAGATTTTGTGAGTCTTTTTTGCAAGTTCAACTTGCGTCTTGCACTTTTATTTTAAAGTGAATACTCATATAGACTGAGTCAGAGATACAAAAAAATAATAAAGGCTCTAGTCTTTCACTCACACTCTTCATCTCTTCATTCACTCATACATCTTCACACTTACAAGGATAAGGCACTAGTTTTAATATTACTGACCTTAATTCCAGAAGACTTTGTAATGAAGCTAAAATGTCTTTCTTATTCTCCATTCCTGGCACACCCAACTGAAAAAGAAAAAAAAAACCAAAAAACAAAAAAACAAAACAAAAAAATCCAATTAATCTAGCGTGACAGTTATGGAAGAAGCAAGAATCTCCTGTTCTCCAGGGGAGAGGACAAGTACGCGTGAATGGAGAGGTTTATCTGAAGGACAGGGACATCATGTCTAAGTCATAAGTTATCATGAGCGGGCATGTGATGGTTCTCCTCCAGAGGAGATCGGAATGAAACTGTAGAAACTCTTAATCCCTTCACAGGCATGTAAATACACCTTACACACAGCCCAGAAAGAGCAATTGAAGATCACAGAGGAGGAGATGGGAATTACACAGCATCGGGCCCAGGATGCTATCACAGATGTACCTCAAATCATAATGAAGGATTTAAAGTAAGATATTTAACCCTAAGGAAAAACAATGCTAAACTGCCTGACAGAACAGTTCAGGTGAGAGGATTTTTCAGAGCTTCTGTCTCCCAGATTTCTTCTTTCACAGCCTATTCCTGCAGCCAAACAGAGTTGAGTGCACTGTAGATATTGTCACAGCTATTTGTAACATTTTGCCATGTAATTTGTATCTGAAACAGCAACTATGATTACAGATTTTTGTAAAATAGGTTGTGCCTGTATGCATTCTTTCCTCTTGAGTGAGATTATCTTCATTTAGTAGCTTATTTTTTCCTGTGATTACATTGTTTCTGCTCTTTTAATATAATTAACATTATTCTTGGCTTCCCTTTTCAAATCATATCTGTTATATATCCCTCAAAGAATGTTGAAGTGTGCCAAAAGCATAAACAAGGAATATGGTTTAAATTATATTTTCATTTTTGTTGGCTTAATTTAGTCTCCTATAATCCTTCTATCAATAAGTCCCACAATATTTCTTTTCTGCCCATTCCAATAGCATTTAAACCATGACCTTGACTGACATCTAAGGGTGAGTGGGTTAGGAAGAGGGAGAAATGCCACAATATTGTAGTTCAGGATGCATGTTCTGAAGAGCATATTTCAGGTCTTATCAGATCATGCTTTCCCCAAATCATATGGGAACTAAAAGGTTGATCTCTGTCTTTATTTAGAACTTCTTGAATCAATTCTGAGAGTACTAATATTAAATAATAAATATTTTTATTCTTTCATTAAACCATCATGTATGAAAAATGTTTGAATTACCCTACTGGATCCATGGATTCATGGACAATGCTGTATGAATCATACCACTATATTCACCCAATCTTGTTTTCATTGGTTTAATAGCAGTTTTCCACCCCTGTATCAACCTCTGAGGCACTCTACTAATGATTTACCTGCACCTGGGCTTCATGGCACTGATCGTAAACCTTTGAACCCTGTAGTGTACCCAGTTTATCCAGTTTTAGACCTGTCCACCTCACTGTCCACTTACATAACTTGCATATGAGGATAGGACAGTGTTGAAAACTTTACTAAAGTCAGCATAGACAACATCCACTGCTATCCCCTCATCCACCAGGCCTATCATCTCATTGTTGAAGGCGCTTAGGTTGGTAAAATATGATTTTCCCTCCTTAAATCCATGCTGACTACTTCCTATGTTGACTACTTCCTACAACAAGGAAGAATGAAAAGCCAAAGAAAAGAGACCTTGGCAGAGTACTTGGGAGGTAATTTTTCTTTTTTGGTATTGTCTTGTTTTGAAACATGGATTATTCAAAAATGTCTTAAAAGAAATGTGCTGAGCTCTTTTTGTGGTAAACCATGGGTAATTTCTGTCAGATATTCTAAAATTATCTGCGTATATATAGTAAGTAACTTTCTTCAGAAAGCATGCATATTAGTCCTATTTCTCCCTATTTTTCATTATGTGGTTTATGGAGGTGACTCATGAATAATTCTACACTGTCCAGACATATAACAAAAGTATTCCTATGGCAACATGAGATGGATCTGCTCCTTATTATCCTTATTTCCCAAACAGCATGTGCTGGGTTTCCCTTAGAAGAATCTTTTGTGAATTAGGAGTGATTTGCTGCAGACAGGCTGCTTATACCGTTCACAGTTCATAGAATCATAGAATCATAGAATCATAGAATCATAGAATGGTAGGTGTTGGAAGGGACCTCTAGAGATCATCTAGTCCAACCCCCCTGCTAAAGCAGGTTAGCCTAGAGCAGGTTGCACAGGAATGCGTCCAGGTGGGTCATCAGTTCAGTCTGTGAAATTTATCCAGTTGTCCAGAAGATTCCATGTGTTATCTGTTATGCTTCTGGAAAATCTAGAAGCCTACAGCAAACAATAAAATAAAGTAATGATTAAAATGAAGAGCACATTACTGTGCTGTTAGAAGTGCAAAGACACTGATACTTGAAAACAAATGAGGACAAACAGCTGCTGAAGTGCAACTCCATTAAGGCAGACCATAGTGAAACACTTACTGGTCGTATTGTCCCTCAAAACTCTTGGAGGCTGAAACCACAAAGCTCAACAATGGTGGTGTTCAGGAGTTCAATTTCTATGTGAATTGTAGGCCAAAGCTCTCAGTGACATGAAATAGCAGTTTTCTCATGCTTATACAAAATAAAAGAGTAATTTAAAAACAAAAAAACCCCAATTCAATCAAAAATCAATGTAGAAATAATAATATTTTAACCTGGCTCATGCAAGTCTTAAGATAAGTGACTGGTATAAAAATATCTCAAGAAAGAAAAAAATTACCAGAATATTAGGGATTTCTGTTTAGTTGCTTTAGAGAATAATTATCTCTAACAAAACTGAAAATACAAAAACAGGATATAGAGTCATTTATTCTGTTTTGGGTCGTTCTGCTGTCACGCAACATGTCTACATTTGAAAGTGTAACTTGAGTGGCAAAGTATCTTGCTAATATTAACTGAGATATATGAAGAATCAGGTTGACTGTTGTGTTATATGAAGCAACTGAGTTCCATACAGAAAGTTACTGTTAAAAAGCCTCTAGGAAGATTGCTTTAAGGGTATTTAAGCAGAGTTTTGTATTATGTCTAGCATTCCCACATTTCCAGGCACACAATCTCCAAATGAAATATGGGAGCATGCGCTGTGCAGTACATGCATAGTAAGTCGAATGCATCTGGAACACATTACCTCTATTGGGCTGTATAGTACATGTGCAGGTAAACTATGCATGCACAGTGGTAATTTGTCTAGACATTCAGAAGAAAAGTCTTGATTCCTTTATTCAAGCCTGAAGAAAATTACAGTGATGTTAAGGAAACCAAGTGGTATGACCACTGTGGTTTTCTTGTTGTCCTGGAAAATACGATTACAACTTCTCGTTCTGAAATAGAGGTAGTAGATATTAATCACTCATGGAATTGTATCTGGTTTAGGAGTAATGAGGTCGCAGTTCATAGGTTTTGTGCCACTTTGATAGCGTACACGTTCTACAATAAAACCTCAATCATTTGCTGGAAGATGTTTTCTCACTTTTATCATTTCCTTTGTTCTTGGTTTGGGCTTCCCTCCATTGTTTATCTTTTGGATTACTGTGTTGATGACAAAATGAGTCACTGGAGGGTTAAACACTTTTGGAAATTAATGCATCTGGGTGGTTTTGACACTAATGAATAATGAATGAGGTAAAACGTACCACATTTTAGCAGCTGTCCTGAATGCTCTGTACAATTTCTCCCAAGTTTATTTTCACTTTGCACATACGACACAGATTTACATTTGTATTTTAGGAGGTATCATTAACATAATCTGGAGCAGTGCAGCAAATGATGCAGCAATTCTTATCTCACTTTCTTTGCGGCACATCGGACATAGCCCTGACCAACCTGATCTGATGAAACCTACTCTGAGCAGGGAGTTGGACAAGATGGTTTCTGAGGTCTCTTCCAGCCTGGATTATTCCATGACTCTCCAATATGCAAAATGAACCGAGTTAAGAAATGTAATGAAATTGAAGATGATCCCTGCATTGGGAAAACAGCAAATGCTGGTGATATGAATGCAATCATCTAAAGGCTTTCCCTCTTTCCAATGAAGAAAAGTATTTTTTTTCAGAGAGAAGTGTGTATAAAACTCACACTGACAAGTTCAAGTAACCAAATACATTTGTAACAGGAGATTTAGATAATATCAGGAAACCTGAAATTGAAGAATTGTAAACTGCAGGCAAAATTCAATCCAGAGCACTATGCAAAAGGAAGTTATGTGTACAGTTTTCCAGAAACCAAGAGAGTTTAGTATAGCTAATAGTCAAAACTTTACAATGAGCATGAGTCATCTTTTTTTTCTGAGCAATCCTACTGGCTTCAGCAATGCCATATATAGATTAAGCAATTACTGAGCATGAGTGAGTATTATAGAATCTGTTCTTCAAATACCAGTTTTCTAGATGGAAAAATACTCTTATGAAATGAAATAAAAAAAGGAAATTTGAACTGAAAGGAGTATGATATTAGGGTATGAATCACTTTAAAGTTATGTTTTCAGGAAATGTGTGAAATATTTTTCATGTATAGTTGCATCTGAAAGATGTTTTCCAGAAAGCTGACTTCTGAAAAATGGCTTCTAATTATTAAAATTGGATGTATTTATCTCAACATATGTTTTTGCAGAAACTGAGAATGAAGACACTAAAACTTGCCTTTTTTATTTTAAAACAAAATAATATTTCATTTACATTAGTACAGTTTCATGTAAAAATCAATTTAAACTCGGTTATGAAAATAAACAAGGAGACATGATTCTTGCAAAATATTCCAGATGGTGATAAAAGTCTTAAAACCCTAATGCTGATTTCAGCCAAGCCATCAGTAAGGTATCTTACAATCATATTCACCCTGCAAGTGTAGAGAAACTGAGAAAGCTTCTCCAAGGGCTATAACAGAGTGCAGAGGGAGTGCAGGAAGAAGCAGCATGCCTGCCTGGACAGGAGCCCAGTGCCCAGCTGAGTCATTCCTCTGACTTGCAGGTTCAGGTTCAGATCCATAGATTGTGCAGATATATCATTGCGTAACTAAAACTGATAATGTTGCATGGCCCAAATGTATGACACCATACCTTTCGGTTTCTGCTATTTTTGGTATCACAGCATCACGGCTGTTTTCCCAGGTAGATTTTACAAAATGGATTACCTCTCTTCCTGTTCATGTGTCAGTATAACTTGTACATGCCTTGCATAATGTTTACAATAAAATACTAAGTATATTTGTAGTAAAGTTTAGGCAAGCAAGTGTTCAGTATTGCTGAATGTAAGTTAGAATATGTTAAAATGTTTTGCAATTTTCTCCTCTAATTTTGATATCTTCAGGAAGAAAAATAAATCAGTTATTAACAATATATTAATATACAATTATTATTAAAACCATACCAAACTGTTTCCAAATACATGTGAGTGCACCTATAGTGTAATTCATCCAGCACATCATAGGTAACTGAAAGTTACTTATTTACACCTAAGTCGGTCACCCAAGCATTCCTGTGGAATCAATGGAGATAAACGGGCCTCTGAGGAGGGTGATTCATTTCATCCTAAGATAGATGCCTAGAATAAGTGAGATGAATCAGACTTTGGATGAGCTTATTTCTTACCCAATGTCTCAGCTGATGTGCTTTTCTCCCTTCAGATTTACATCCAAAGGTATTGAGAGATGTACAGAGACTTTTCTCAACAAATGAAGTATTAGAAAAATATATCTATATAGCAGATTCTGGAAACATTTCGCAGCCTGTATCCTGATGTGTAGCACCCCTGGCTCCATGTTTAGATGAGGACTAATGCTAAACCATCATTCTCTAGTTTCTCTGCAAAGGAAACAGGGACACACAAACCAGGTATGGTTCACTAGGACTTTCAGGAAGACTGAAAAGCCTGAATCTTTTTCAGAAAAGATTTGGTAGTTACCAGCTATGAACATTGGCTGGAAAAGTTTACCAGTTATGATCACCAGACAAAGGAATTTTCATGGGCAAATGATAGCCCTACGCAGGTCTTGCTTATTATGCTTTTTTTCTTACCATGCATTCTTGGTCATATTTGCTTATAAAATATAGGGCGAGACTGACTGATGCGCACGGGTTCCCGGACAAAAGCCACACGACCAATGTGATCAAGCAAATGCCACTTTATTCCTGAATAGCTCAGCTTATATACATAGCTTTCTACCCGATTACGTATTCTATACTCAAGCTCATTGGCTACAAGCAGCTGTCCACGCGTATGTGTCTCTGTATGATTGGTTGCTTAACGCTGTTCATGCGCAGTTCATGCGCATACGTCAGTCTTCTCCAGTTCCGCCTTTGCATCCTGCTTAGAGCCACGTGACCTCTAAGTCAATCAGGTCTGGATTGCTCATAACATGTCCGTTGTCTTCCAGGAATCCCACAACTGACCATTGAACCAACCCAGTACGGCTATTCTTACATTCAGTAAATTTACTACCTCAGAGATTCAAAATAATTTAGAAAAGGAAGGCTATCGTTTATGTAAACGTGGGTGGAAACATCATCAAAAAGAAGTCAATGTATACACATAGTTTTGTCAAGTGTTCTAGAAAAAGTAAATAATAAGCATACCTCCATCTGAAGCATTACTTTTTGTCTAAGTGACATGAGATGAGGACATTCTGTCTGGAGGCAATTATGAAGAGCAGTGAAGTAATTACCTCCATATTTTCTATCCACTTTTTTTCTGCTTTTCATTATATAATTTATACTTAGAAATACAATCTTCCTAGTGGCTGATGAAGAAAAAATAAATAAATAAGGATGTGCTCTGTGGTTTATACATAACTTGTCAAGCTGGAAGGTTGGAAACATATTTCTTCTTCCATTCAAAGGAAATCAGCTTGTATAGGGAATATTTCTTTATTTTCATGTGGCAAAATACTTCTCCTTAACTGTGGGTGGTGAGTTGCACTGTGGTGTAGATCTGCCTCATACAGAAAGTAAATATGTGAGATAATTGTGCAAAGAAGGAAAAATTACTTGAGCAGGAAGTGAAGAAGAAAAAAGTTTCCCAAACATCTGTTCTTCACATTACAATGGATCAAATTTGATTATGTGCCAGACCTTTAAAATCATGATATGTTCATAGAAATCATGAAACTTTAAAAATATTCTTTTCATGATTTCTTAATCTCTGGTTCTTTTAAGCTTCAAGGCTGATCTCTGCTTGTATTTTTTTAGATACCTTTTTTCATTCTTAATCTTGGAAACATATTTTCCAATACTCAATTCTTAGATTTCAAAATAGATGGTTCTAAGACCTGGTATTTTTAGAAATGTAGTAAACATCAAATGTGTTTGTGAAACTTATAATGCATGAGCAGGATCTGACAGAACCAGAAATTAATCCATAAGCAGGATTTTTTTTGTTTATTCTCTACAGTTATTTTAGCAAATAACTACTGTATCCTGACAGAAATGCTCATAGAACTGACAAGTAGGAGGGTCAAGAAAAATGTAAAATGTACAGATGTTTCCCCCGCAATGAGACAGAGAAAAATGGCACTTTGATGCTTGATTACATTTAACATTAAAAATACCTTAACGAACTCCAGAAAAAAATCAAAAGTACTGAAAAAAAGCCTGACATAAACCTCATTCTTAGATTTCAGTGCATCCAGCCTGGGAACACAGCAATCTAGCTGTTTTGTTGTTGTTTTCACTAAGAAATTAAGTCATCAAACCTCAGAGACCAATATCTTAATATTTACTTTAAAGAACATTGCTGACACCTCTTTTCTGTATGCTGAGCAGAAGTCTCCTGTTTGGCTCAAAGAACAAACCCTCTCATTGTTACAATTCTTTAACGATCTTATGAGGTGAATGCCAAGTCTGTTGCAAATTTGAATTTTCTTAACTGCAGATAAAGATATCCAGCCTTAAATTTGTCTCCTTTATTTACAGTATGGAAAGGGTTAATATGCTTCCTTTGAAGATGGTGTCTATGTCTCTATTTTCAAAGTAAAAGAAAAATTAATCAGTGAAGCATAAAACATTGAAAAAATATATTAAGTTCTTTATCCTTTAATTTTGCTGATGGAACAGTTTTCATACATAATCCCCACGATGGTAACTACTGCTATTAAAAAATCTAATTAGCTATTAAGGACTGAATTTGGAAAGAAGTGATTTACTGAAGTAGAAATATTTGTAAATAGTTAATGTGAATTATAAATTTATTGTACAAAATCTTATGATTTTGTGGGATGACTAAAAAAAAAGATGGATAATGGGAGATGAAGTATAATGTATCAAAATATATCTTAATGGAGAAATACCCATCTTTGTCTAGAAAATCACTAGTTTCGTTTATTATAAAGAATGATTCTTCTATGGCAAAGCAGAGGCAGATGAGGAAAGTGCATTCATGGAAAACATTGCTGCAGTCAATACTGTTGCTGCTGTTACTTATGTCTCCTGCTTCATACTTTAAGAGATGCATTTTCTTCACTATCTCCAGCTGCTATTCCAGGGAGAATGTGCCAAAACTTGGAGTCTTTTACTTCTCAGACTAAGAAAATTCACTTGCTTCTAAACATATAGTTAGTAAGTTTGAATTCTGAAACAAAACTAAACTGTACAAAGTGTGAATTTCTAAGTATCAAAGAAGCATCCAAACACTCAGATATGCTAAAATCTAATTAGGAAATGTACTCTTATTCACTTTCTAAGGGACAATACCGCATGTCTTGTAGCCACTGAGAGTTATTACACTTTATGACTAAGTCCTAAACATATTTTCAAAGGTAGAAACAACAACAACAATAGTAATGACAGGTATCCTCACTACAGAGGCATTTGAATGGGTTTGGGGGTGGTGGTGGTGGTGGTGGTGGTGGTGAGGGTGGATTGTGGTGGTTGTTTTTCCTCTCTTCTCAGAAAACAGGTCTAATTGTGAACCCAAGCAGTGGCAACACATCTGAGTTGATCCACAGCAGTGAAGTTTGAAATTTACAGTTAAATGTAAAGGAAAACAGATGAGATCTCTTTCAAAGCTGAATAAAATCTATAGAAACATACAGTATGCTAATTAAATAAAAGGTGGGGGGAAAATGTGTTTTAAAAGTATTATATATTTAATAATCTGCAAGTATAATTAAATATTTACCGAACTTTTTAATGTCAACATTCTTCCTTTTTCATTGTAACTTGTCTGACCCCAGTCTTGTGACAAAATAGCCATCTTCTTTACAATATCTGTGCTATGATTTCCCTACTTTGTTATGTTTTCCAACCTTCCTAAACAGAAGAAATGTGGGAATATGTAGCAATCTGTAAGGGATATGAGAGGCTGTGAAATAAGAAAATACAATCCTAATGTCACTGTGTGTTGACAGTAGTGTAATCTCAATGGCATGACCTGAATTTCACTATCCAGACTAGTGCTTAAGCATGTCAATCCTTTGGCGCTAAGGCATATCTCTAAGTTAAATTTTTTTCTTTGTTTCTTTTCTACTCTCAAGGAAAAAAAAAACAACTGTTGTTATATGTCAACAAAACATAACAGTCCTTCATGAATCTGGCCAATGACCAGTGAGAATTGAGTTAAATTTCTGTTCCTCTTTTCACTCTTCCTACCTGCTTACTCCCTTTTCTGCTAATTCCTATAGAAGTTCTAGTGAAGATGTGCTGGTGATGCTGATGCTGATGTGCTGTTTCTGCATGTATAATATAGTCTGAGTTGAGAGTTATGCCTTGGTATAAATCTACTATGCCAATTGATTAGGAATAAAATATGTATTTATATTTAATGGATCTACTTGTGCATAGCTCTCTGCTTAAATTGATCTCTATTAATTTTAAGAAATTTCTCCCCGCCCCCTCCCTCCACCCCCTCCCCCCCCAATTTGTGCCTCACAAGATCAAGACAGGTATGAAAAGGGTATATCATCTTGCTTGCACACTGTCAAAAGAGCTGTTAACTTCTGATTGTATAGCCATAACTCACTGAAATCAAAGAGGTGATACCATCAAAGCTACAAAAAAAGCTGCAACAGCATGGAATTCTTCTTGCTGTTGAGGATGTACAAGTCTGAAAGATATTTAGATAGGCAGCCTGTCATTTACAGATGTAACCCGCTGGATTTCACCTGGAAAAATAAAGTGAACAATACGTACTCTACAACAACACTTCTAAAACTGAGTATTTGCATTATTTAACTGCTTCATCCATTGAACTAATTTGTTCCTAATTTTTTTTTCCTGTTACATTTTGACATTGTAATAAGTAAATCAGATGAATTAAAGGTCTGAATAACTTTAGAAAAATCTCCTCCCCCTTTTATTTTTTTCCCTAGAACTTGCACTTGTTTCCAACCACTGTGCTCTGTAAATCAAGAGTAAAATACTTTTACTTCAAATAGTAGCACTGAAGCATTAAAAGCATAGTAATTTTATTGTAATAAAGGGTAAGTGCCAGAAACTCTCTGAATTTCATTTTGACTTTCCCTGTTCACTCTGTATTTTACATGGAAAATGCTCAAAAATACTGTAGGTTGGCACAAATCTGGAATCCTATAGAAAGATCAAATTTGAGTGATTATTGATGAACTCTAGAATTAGATAAGTAGATGGGAACAGTTTCTGGTGGGTAGTTGCTTGACTGCCTACATACTTTATTGTCCTTGATTTTAAATCAAATGAAATATAGTAAAATAACCCGATTATCCATTAAAATTAGTAATGTCTATGCTATTAAGACCATCTGCTCTACAGATTATTTCTTCCATGCGACTAGTTCAGTGGCATATGAGAATGTTATTTGCTAGAACTTGCACTTTCATAATTAAAACTCAGCTTTCAAAAATTCACAAAAATGCAACACAGGCAGATAAGAGATTTAGGTTTCTGCCAAAGGTGTGTAAGCGGTAAGAGAGTGTTTTATGTTAAAAAGTTGTGATATGGAGTATTGTGTATTTTATGTTATATATATAAAAATATTACCCTGAAATTGTAATGGAATGTTAGGTAGATAGTTTATGATTTATAAAATGAATGTTTTTGTTAACTTAAATCTTATTTAAGATTATTTTCAATTTCTCTGATACATGTTTGAATCAATCCTACTAACCTACTGTATATTTTCAGAAAGCTGGATTTTATGAAGCATCTGAGCCTCTGGATGTTTTTATAAACTCATGTGGGAAAACCTATTATATTTTGTTCATCAGTGACACATGGAACAAATTAAAATGAAAAATTTTATATTATTTTACTTAGTGCAAATTAAAACTAGATCATATCTCAAAGAAAATGTTTTCCTCTCCTAGAACTGTCGGACCTATTCACTGTGTGTGGGTTTCTCCCGCTATAATATCTCTTTAAAATTTTGAATGACTATGACTATGGAAGAGATTTCATAAAATATAACAATCATGAAAGCTGGACAAACAACAGCCACAGGCAAATTGAGACTCACTAGCTGTTGTGTCACTTTACAACAATACAATCAAATAATTGTATGTTGGGATATGTTGATACGATTTACATTTCAGCTGGGAGTTACAGTAGGCCTGTTATGCACATAGACAGAGAAAGAGAGAGCAAAAAGTAGACAGAAAGAAAGAAAGTACCACAGTTTAACTTCTCAACCAGGGGCGAAACACCTAGGAAATGATTGCATGTTTATAAAACAAAAATATTTCTGAACATTTTGTACAGCATTTAATCAGATAAACTGCTCCTTTGAGAAATCTGCCAGTGACCAGGGAAAAAGACTTCATCTAACCCACAGGTCTCAGTGTACAGATCTCCCTTGGACAGAATTTTTGGAATTATATTTTTGCCAAACATAGTCTGCATTTAACTTTTTCAAATGTCTATGTATGGTCTGTAAGCGTTTTTGCGGCTACTGTGTTGCAAAATCAATCTAGCAGTCTAATCCAGAACAGGTGTCCTGTGAACGTCTTTGCGAGATTAACATAGAGAGTACAGCCTTATGGGCTATATTAGTAACTGTGATTAGCATTAAGAAGCAAATCCCCCTCCATATTCTGGTGTGAAGGGATCCCATTTCAGCACATGTGCTGTTCCCCCACTCAAGAAAGAGGATGGGATACAGGGTAAGGCTGAAGTGGCAAGGCTGTGCTGGAGTTGGAAGGATCAATGTGGTGCAGTGCAGTACTAGGAGGAGGCAGCAGTCAGCAGAAAAAATATCTTCAGCTTCATAAATCCTCCATTTAACATACCTAGGTAAAGCTCCATGTGGAACACAGAGGCCAACATCCAGCAATCAAGAAACGTCATAGGTATTGCATAGACTCCAAATGAGCTGTTTTCATTTCCTGGCCTTGACAGATTTTTTCTTTTTCCTAAACATTAATACTAAAATAGTCTAAAACATAATGAAAAGTAGAAATAAAATATCACTGAATGAAGAATATTTAAAAAGTTTCTTTATCTGTGCAAACATAGACAAGCACTTACAACATTTCTCTTGATTTAGAAATCTTCCAGGTTTTAATCAGAGAGAAATCAGTTTTTAAATATCTGAAAAGATTAACAAGATAAAAACAGTAACAGTTACAGTGTTACTAAAGCTATTAAAATGAATGATAACAGTATTCTGTATTTTCGAGTATGTTTTTATGAATATTTTGGTTTCTATAAAAAGTTATTTTCTTCCAAAAGGTTCTCTTGATAAACTTATTCTGTAGTTTCAGGCAACATATACCATTTCTTCTCATGTCTTCCCTGGAGATGTAACCTAAATGTTTAATACTATTAAACTTCATTTGACAGAAGACAGACAATTTCCCAAGGCTCATGTCTGACTGTGGCCACAGTCTGCTCTCAAGGGAACTAAATACTGCCATAAACTCCACAGCCTTCCCTCCCAGTGCCAGTTGTAGTTCTTTAGCTTTCTCTTTTCTAACATAAATGTATGATAGCATATAATTGTGTGTCCATTAAACAATAGTGTCACTTATATATAATTTTAAATGAAAAACCTATACTAATGGAGTCATCTTTTCTAAGGCATGTCTCGTTAAATTCCAACATTTGCAGAGAATGTTACATATCCCTGAACTTTCACTGTTACATTCAGAACTTTAGTTCAGCTTAGAAATGTAAAATCTCTTGTAGTCAGATGTCTTTCTCAGTGATTGGTACAGTTACAAGGACGTCTAAGAACATATGTTAATTCTACCAACCCCAATTTTACATTCCATATTATAAGTTGGTTGAAATCTAGTATATTCATCTCGTGCAAGTAGTGAAGTATGACTAAGTAATGTCAATAGTTCCTCTGAACTAACTGGAAAGCCTTTTAAAGATTTGTTTCAATGAACTTACATACAACCAAGACAGAACATGATGAAGACATGGCCCAAATCACTGCACTTTAGACAAAATGTATCCATCAGTGCTGAAGAGATGGTCTTTCTGCTACAACCATTAATGAAAATAAAAGAGAAAACAAAGGAAAAGGTGATTACTGGGATAAATGAAGGACATCTCTTTCCAATGCTGCCTCATTACTCATGAATTAGAGAACCTTATCAGCTGCATCTTGGGTCGCAGGGTGTAGTTAGAAACAGAACCTTCTGTAAGATGTCAAACGCATTAATCTTTATTTCTTCTGAGTATATATCAACTGACCATTTGATTGCTAGAATTGATACATTACCCTTCTGAAACAGGTAAAGAATATTTAGTTCAATTTTACTCCAAATCAGCAATCACAGTAAACTTAATTTCTTTAAAAGTAGATGTTGAATGATTAAAGCTTTATTCTAACACATTAAAATATAGTTCTTCTGGTTTTGGTCATTCCTTGCTGCAAAATGCAAACATGAAATGGATAAAAAGGGGTTGTCATAAGATTAACATATTGTCGTAATTTCTTAAACCACATTTAGAAATAATTTCTAATTCAAATTTGGTTGATCAGTCAGGATCTTACAGTAGTGTACTGCTTAAAACTACTTATTACAGAAATAAATTACATTCCAACAACAAAAATAGTTGAGCCAAATTTTCACTTAGGGTCAAGAGGACTCTAACAGAGCCTGACAATGGAACAGCTGTAGCAATTATTACTAAGAGACTAGTTCTCTTAAAATAACTTCAGTTCTAACTTTACAGTATTGATGTACAGTGCCTCATTTTCTGTTTTTCTAATTCCTGTGTTCTAGGTATGATAGTGAGATGTTTAGAGGGTATTCCAGACAAATTTCAGACCCCAGCTGCTTGCCCAAGCAGGTAGGTGGAAGTAATGGGGAGCATTTCAGGAGCTGGGCCAGGGCTTCTCATTTGCTTTAGAAGATGATTTAAGAAAAGAGCGAAAAGAGAATGTTGAGGCTGTCATCAAAGCCCTGTGATTTAATGTAAGAAGTTGCATACCCTTTCTCTCTCCTGAATGGCAGGTCCCATTGAGGACCTCAGACTGCCTAAATATGACTCTAATTGTTACGTAAGAGTTCTTTAACAGGTTAGATTTTTACAAAAATTTGTTTCCAAAAGCCACTGCGGCAAACTATGCTTCAATGGAGAGAGTGAGTGCAAAGAACACAAAATCATCTTCAAGGCTTAAAAATGGACAAATGAAGGAGGAGGTCAGAACTGATAAGGAAGAGTAAGACTGAGGTTAGAAAGATCCAAAGTGCAAGAGAGGTCAGTCACCCTGGAGGGGGATAATTAAAATTTCCTTCTCCTTTTCCTGAAAGCAGGAGACATCTTTTTAAATGGTGACTGAGCCATGCCGCACAAAACAGTGTGAGGTTGAAGCTGAGTTTCACAGAGACTTTAGATCCTGCAATATCTGGGTAGCGGTGTAGGTGCCAGCAGAAAGAACAAGAGGAAGGCAATGGCACCTGCAGTTGTGATGTGGTACTGGATTCTACTTTGAAGTTCTAGGCCTTTTCAATACAGAGATGTAATGTGGATTGGGGGGGAAAAAAAAAGGAAAGCTTATCTGATGCTTATTTCTTACTTGGGTAATGAACAACAGTAGAGTGAAGGTTGGGATGTTAAAAGGAGCAAATGTTTTGTTATTATAATCTATCAAGGATGTATAAATGTGTGGTAGAAAGAGAGACTGCTCAATTAAATGCCTTAATTTATTTGACTTCTAAAAAGTCTTTGATAAGGTCATACTAGAAGGTACGGTGAGCTGCAGAAGATCTTTAGCTCTCCAGAACTGTAAACTGGTCTGAATATTTTCGATAATGTGAATGATTTAGAAGATAATATTGTTGTGTATTTCAGATTTTAAATCAAAATTAAGATTTATATCATGATTGCATTTGACAAAACAGTGAAGTATCTTATGAGTCTCCTGCCTGGCAGTAGGGAGTAAAAGTACAGAACCAGACTCTTCTCAGTAGTGACCAGTAACAGGACAAGAAGCAATGAGCACAAATTAAAACATTCATTTAAAAAAAACCCTCAAATCATTGAAGCATTGAAAAAAGGCTTTATTCCTGAGAGGGTAGTTGCTGTCCAACTGTTGTAGTTTGGGACCAAAAGACAGTGTAGAGACTAATGCTCTCTAATGTAGGGTTATGCTATCAGTGTTGTCAGTTAGGTGTAACGTATGCTAAATGCTACACTAGAGAAGTTGTGGCATCTCACTCTTTGGAGATACTCAAAACCTTCCTGAACAGTCTGGAGTAACCTGTGCTAGTTGACCCCGCTCTAAGCAGGAGTTAGATTAGGTGGTGTCCAGACATTCTTTCCTACCTCAGTAATGCTGTGATTCTAAGCAGGTTTTTGCTAAATTGGAGAAAAAAATTATTAACATGTAAAGAAATCTCATTTTCTGTCTTAAGAGAAATGTATATTCACTTAAGATTTACTGGCATATAAATATGATTTGCTGATAGCCTTGTGTATTATCTTCCCTAACAGTCGTTCAGATTGTACAGACACATGCAGAAACAATACTATGATCATTCTGGTTGCAGGACTTGGGAACTTGCTTGGGTAATGGCTCAGGACGCATTGATTTTTAGTGTATTGATATAAATCTTGGGTGATCAATAGTACAGCTGGTTGCAGGAAATGAATGACTGATATCCAGAACTAAAATAATTTCAGTCTAATGAGGACAAGCTATAACCATAGTGTCAGGGGCACCATTATGTTCTTTGTCAAAGAGAAATTATCAAGATGAGTGAGGAAATCAGAATAACCATAACGAAGAGGGGAGGGGAAAGAAGAGGCAGACATCCCTCCATATAGCAGAAAACCATCTTTAGGACCATAGCAGAGTATGGTATAAGTGTACAAGTCTACATTGCCCGCTGAGGACAAGCCCAGAGGAGATCCAGATTCTGGTGTGCCCGGGGTGTGTCCTCAGGAACACATGCAATAGTAACCATGAGCACTGGTCTTCTGCCAAGTTATCACCGCCTGGTTCCTCACAAGCAGTCTTCAGTCTGTCCAGGAGACAAATCACATGGCAGTCAGACAGGAGGAGACTAGGGAGGATATGATGTAGTGTTTCAGGCTTTTCATTGCTCCAAACCAGTTTTCCAGGACGAGAGAGGAAGGCTGTTAAGGGAATAGCATGCCTGCTTCTGGTGTCCATATTTTAAAATGCTTAAGACAAATTGAGAACAGTGGACAAAGATATCCAAGATTAATTTGTAAGGTGAAAAAAATGCATTATAATGAGATATTAATGAAGTTCAGTACAGTTTGTTTGATCAAACAGATGCTGTGGAGATGAAGCATAGCTTCCCCAACTTTTTTTTTTCACAGCTGGTGGCTCCTAAATCTAGTAAAAAAAAGAACAAGTTACTTGAAAATGTAACTGAAAAGAGTTAGGAGGCAAATACTGTTAATGTGACTGTAATAAGCATATAGCAGTAGAAACAGCAGAATAATTGATCTGAAAATAGGATTAATTCCATGTCAATGGGACATTTAACTATACTGCTAGTCCAAGAAAGCAATGTAGGCTCTATCTTTAGCATATGGGGGAGACATTAGTTTCAGGAGAGTAATTTAAGTCATTATAATATATACGTATGAGAAAATGAGGAGGAGAAGAGAATCCTAGGTTAAAACTCAACCTTGAATTTATATTACTAAAGCTGGGAGAGATAAATTGGCCTTTGTCAACTTGAAAGTTATATATTCAGCATAGTATCAAAGGATTCGGTAATTTCTAGGTGAGTTCTATGACCTGTATTTAACAGCAAGTTGCATTTGATGATCCCTTTAATGAATGTCTGGTCTGCTAAAATCTTAAAAACCCCTCTATGTGTTCCAGAGGCCTGTCTCAATAGTAGATTTTTTAATCTAATGATCAAGATAACTTTTGAAAGACGGCAAACTCTTAAGATGATTTCTTTTTCAGTCAGTTATTTATTCAGTTTTCATTGAATTGTTATTTATCTAAATGTTATTCAACTATATCATTCTTATATTTCACCTATAAATACCCACATATTGTTCCAGAAATAAATTCATGAATGAATAAATCAGAATTGTTAAAATTATTTCTTGCTGACTGCCTGTTTCAGAAGCATAAAATTTAGTCCTCCTTCATCACAAGCATGCCAGTGTATTTCTTCATGATGAAACAACAGTACTGACAATACTTCTTTTTATTGACCCTCTGCCATAAAAATACAGTATAGTTCTCCTGAAGTTTTTTTGCATGTGATGCACTATCTGAAAGGCCTTCTTACTTGCCAGTTGAGGAAGTGTTATCACTGTCAATGAGGTAAAAGTGATGGGAGGAAAGTTCTGTGTTCATTATATAAAGCAAGAAAGATTAATATCTGGGATTTCATCAGTAATCTTCCTATTAGTGGATGAATGTAAGGGCATTTACAAGACTGGAAAACGATAGTTTCTGAGAAATCACAGCTTTAATTATCTCAGTAAATAATTTTGTGACTATTGTTATTAATTTATTGGAAAGAACATCAACCCAACACATTGAGCTCAAATGAAAGATAGACTTTAACATATACAAAATCACAATATTTAAAATAGATTTTTGGTAAATTTACTCATGGTCCTGGGCTATAGAGAGGTAGTCATAGGGGCCAAACTCATTTACGGCACCCTCCTTTGGGTGGTCTACAGGGGCATGGGATGTCTGTTGAGGCTCTGTCCTGGTCCTGTTCCCTATAACGTAAAGTACAAGAAATCTTGTCAAGAGACAGCAGTTCTTGACAGTCCTAAGGAAGGCCATTCCAGGAAAACCAAAAATATAGTTCTTCCTTCACACTGTTCTAGCCTTTTAAACTCAATCTAAGCATGCTGGAGAGAGAGTCAGTATCCTAACCAGGAGCTCCTGCTTATGGGTAATCCTTTATGTCCTAGGTCAATAAAATTGACAAGTATTGTACCTCCTAGTATGTTGCAGGATTCTAAAATGAAGAAGTTAATGTTCAAATGTTTTTCAAGCATACAGAATAACACTAAGCAGAAAAAAAATACTACATAACATTTAGGCAGCCAATATCTTAAAACATCTCTCTAACACTGAGCTCTGCCTTAGCTCCCCTTTCCCTTTACTCTGTGACAAAGAACACGGAGCTGACTTTTAGCTTGAGATGTGCTGCAACAGACAGTTTAGCCTTTGACCTTCAGTTCCTTCTTCCACTTCAATATATACATGTTGTTTCCGAACCTAGAAAAGTAAGTTCTACCAATAAAAAATGATTTAAGTTAAGGCAGAGTTCCCCACAGGGCTTCAAATGAAATTATTTTTTCTCTACTCTCTCATTAAAACTAGCATAAAGCCAAAGCTTCTGTTTGATTCTATGTATATAAAACTTTGCCTACAGCTCCATCTCCAGTTTTGCTATCCCACCCTAGAAAGCAAAAAGAGAATTAAAGCACATTTTCAGGCCATAAAACTAAGCATAGCCATCAAGGAGAAAGAAAATTATTATACAACCTCTGAAACAGTCTGAATGCCTAGCATAACCTCCACTTAACAAGTCTGTTATTATGTCCTACTAAAATATGACAAATAGCCTATGATAATAAGTAATGGACATGCTATCATTAAATTAAACTGTACAAATAAAAAGGGCTAGTTTATTCAAATAATGGAAAGCCAGAGCACAGAATCTGAATTTCAGCATGGGTATGGTACAATGTTGAAAATAAGATCCACATCAGTAAATGCAGACCTGACCTAAATTGTCTTTAATATAATACTCTGGAGAATCATTCCAATTAGATGCTAATAACGAAAAGCCCTTTCATTTATATTAATGACATTTTTTTTTTGCTGTTGCATTAGAAAAATCAGAGAACAGTGATTCAAACTTCTGTATTCTTTCTGAAGGTAGACATCTAGCCTTAATATGGTTATGGCCTTCTTAATAGAAGGACAGTGAGGAATATAGTTGTGCAAAGTATAAGCATGAACACAGACAATAGTGTATAGATACTTCGGCATTTTTGTACATTCCCCCGTCAGTCTATGGCTGGCGTCCGAGGAGGAATCTGTCCGATTCTTCTGCCTTCAATCCCGATCCATGCATTCCTGAATCCAGATCCTGCCTGCTGCTGAGTACAGTCCAGGACTTCCCCGGGGTATGCCCCACAGCATCCGGGTGATGTATTCGTCATCAGTGGGAGGGAGTTTGATATTGGTTTTGTACATAATTGTACATTTCTATATATTTCATTATTATTTTTCCTATTATTATACATGATTATTGTAGCTAGATTAAAACTGTTTTAAATTTTCCAGCCCATAAGTCTCTTTCCCTTTTCTCTTTCCCCCCCTTTTGTGGAGGGAGGGAGTTAACAAAGAGCGTCTGTCATTCATTTAATAGACAGCCCATCTTTAAACTGTGATGCTATTATAATAAAGCTTATATTTTAATGTATCATATTCACATTAATAAACATGGACTGTCACAGGAGTTGTGTTGAAGTGTCATGGTCAAATGCAGTGTTGTTCTTCAATAAGAGGTTTCTTGCACACAGCTACATAAAGCAATAAGAAAAAATTCTGGGTAGTTTTTATGAGTTTCCGTAAGTCCTACATTATTATAAGTTTCACAGCAGAAATTATATTTCAACTTGATTAAAGCTTTGTGTCTTTCCTGTTTCCATAGCCTCCAAGGCCACTGTATTAGACTCAGCTTACCTAACACACCCTATCTATGTAGGCTGAACAAAGGCTAGGGTTTTAGTTAGTGGCACCTACATTAAAAATATTGATTGCAAACACTTTTCAAATATTTTCAAATGAACAACATATTTTTTAAATTCTGGATTTGGACTGGGAAAAGGAAAAATATTTTTTGGATAACAATCCATATACAGAAAAAGTTATGTTGTATTTACTTATTCTAAAATATTAGTCTGCTTGCTAACTAGGACATATTTATTTAATTAATTAAGATTAAAAACCACCCTTTTCATTTAGATGGTAAAGGAAGCTTGTATTTTCAATAGTGCTTAATTAAAGATAAAACAATTGCATAGAGTGAATGTACTATAGTGAGTAAGACTCTTTTACGCTTTGGAGATTTTGCTGTATTAAGCGTTTTTGTGGAACTTCTGCAGATTTTAAGAACAAACGATGCATGAAACCAGAGCAAATTGGGCCCTAAGTGTGCGGGTGGGTGAAATGGAAGATTTAAAGGGATTAATACTTATTGGAGAACCTCATATAAAAGATTTTGACTGTGTAATACTGCAAATCAAGGAAAAACGAAGCAGGTGCAGAGGCACATTAGAAATGGGATGTGCAGTTTTGACATTAAAAGAAAGTGAGAAGCTCAATCATAAACTTAAAACTTTAAAATCCGTTTGTAAATTACATATCATCAGCTTGTTTTTTTCTGATGACATTTAAATATGATATTCAAAAGTTGTTGAGAGTTAATCCATGCAGCTGGGCTGGACGTGGAGAGATTTATCCAAAATTCCTGCATTATTTAGCATACATTACAATAATAACTACATAATGACAAAAGGTGTCTTGTTACAGAGATCAGAGAGATCTTTCCACAGATGCCTGCCTGGAAGCTGTGCTAACTAGTGGGAATTGGCAGACCCATTCCTCGATGCATCGGCTACTGGAAAGGCATGAAAAAAAAGCAGGGGCAATCTGGAAACATCAACAGGCTGGAAGAGCTCCCATTTCCAGCAGCCCACTCAATGGGCACAGAATTGCAGGGCTCTGAGAAGTGCACTGTGCCCATCCAGCCACAAAGAAAATGTTCTTATGAACTCCTAGTGCCCATGATAAATACAGATGTTGTATACTACTTTAAGGAGAAAATCTTCCTACAAAATAATTTTACTGTTGAATTCAGCAGAAGGAGTTATTACTTGTGATACAAAGTCTGCTTCTGGCCAGTCCTGCTTTACGGCTGTGGGAGTAATACTAAGGATAGAGTGAAAGGTGTGGTTTCTGTTAAGAAATCACGGACCTTTCCAGGGAATCTAACATCTTTGTTTTCTAGACTGCTTTCCAGGATATGACAGAGAAGGATTCTGCTACAAAATATCTGGCACACAGGGCAATGTTAGTAAGAACAGAAAGACCAAAATTAAAAAATATACTCATTTTTTCTCTCCTTTTGGTGTCTTTTTAGGTGAACTTTAAGACAACTTTATGACACTTTCATCTAGGTGCAAAAAAACCTATGAAATTTCCAAAACTGAAAAAAAAAACCAACCCAAAACCCAAACCACAAGCACACAATAGTCATAACTGATGTCTGAAAGCATTTAAATGATTTATATACTTTTGTGCTTTATCTTTCATCAAAATTTATATAAAAGCACTTAATAATTAAAGTTATTATTAGTAAAAGTAGTAAAAAACCATTGAAATGCTTCATTTAAAGAGAGGAATAGAAAGGCACGTCAAGGATATTCAAAACAATGAATACAATTAGTAAGTCAATCTGAGTACTCTCTTAGGAAAAGAGATCACATTGCTTCTGTTTTTTAATCAGTCTAAGCAATCCCTCTTACACAGTGAAATTAGTTAAACAAATGATAAAATTATGTATGTTGTCACTTTTAACCTTCACTCTAAATTATTAATTGCATTATGGAAGCCTTTAGAAATGTCAGGATAAGTCTTGGAAGTTTTACATCGGTGCACAAAAGTGACAATACACTCACTAGACATCTATTAAACAAAATAAGTGCAGAGAGCTGAAAAAGTTGCCTAAATTCACACAAGGTTCCTTGTTTGGTAGCATAAACTCAACTTATACAAGGAAATACTGGGCTGTGTAAACTTTCTGACTGATTCCTAGTTTAGTTCTAATGGAAAAGTTCTGGACATGCACATTTTTTTAAGGATAAATACCTAAAACAAATACATACCTAAATTGACTGCATAGATAGATAGAAATATTTGAAAGGTAGTCATACTTGTTGCTCTAAGTTTATATGTACCTTAAAATAGAGGCCATATAAAAGAACTGAAATTTGAAGAAGAATATTTAAGCTCAGTACCATGAGAATCTTCTTGGCAGTGAGGTATATCATCTATTGGATAGTTTCTCAAGAAAAGCAGTTGACATGAAAAGGATTGGAATTTTTAGTCCTCACTTGGATTATTTTTCGACATCTTAAAATTTCATGCAGATGGAATACAAAGAGAAGGCTTCGGGAAGGTCTTATAGCAGCCTTCCACTACCTGAAGGGGGCCTACAAAAGAGATGGAAAGGGACTTTTTACAAGGGCATCTAGTGACAGGACAATGGGCAAAGGTTTTAAACTGAAAGAGGGTAGATTTAAATTAGATATTAGGACAAAATTCTTCACGATGAGGGTGGTGAGACACTGGAACAGGTTGCCCAGAGTAGCTGTGGACACCCCCTCCCTGAAAGTGTTCAAGGCCAGGTTGGTTGGGGCTTTGAGCAACCTGGTCTAGTGGAAAGTGTCCATGTCCATGACAAGGCGTTGGAACAAGATGATCTTTAAAGTCCCTTCCAATCCAAACCATTCTATGATTCTATGAATATTGAAGGAAATGATATATGAAATGATGATGAATGAGATGATCAAAAACTCATGGGTTTTTGGGGGTGAAAAAAATAATTCAATTATGTTATGCTTTTTTTTAGCAATCTGTATAAATATCTCCTCATTATAGATAGAAACTGTGCTTTTATAGTGAAAGATATGGCTGAAATGCTAAAATAAAACCAAACAAAATATTGTACTATGAGGCAGATACATAACAAGTGTCACACCAGTCTTACAAAACAAAACAAGTACTCCCAAGGCTTTTTTTAATTAGAGCTGCAGCGAACGTTTTCACCATTGCTACAAACACTGGTAAATAAAATTCTCATAACTTCTAATCTTTAGATACTATTATGGGACTCTGCTGCGAAACTGAATGCGTTCCCTTACGGCCACACTGAGGATTGAACACAAAGCACTGACAATTGCACCAAGCCAGTGGAAAATTTATTCCGTATTTGGGTGTTCAAACCAGTTGAGCCTCTGAACTGACTGGCAACATTCAGAGCAGGACCATTTTGTTAAGATACCATTCTGAGTGTACTTTTTATATGGTTTACATGGGTGTTTTCTAAGCAGGCTAGAGGTTGAACTCTATTGTGCTGATTTGACAAGAGAAAGAAAATTGGAGAGGTTAAGTGTGACTAGAATAATAAGAAAGCCTGCAGTAGTGAGAAGTACGTAATAAAGGCAAAGCAATATCTTGGCATGAGAAAAAAGAACACTCCAACAGTGTTAAAAAGCTTGATATCTAGCTCTACGCTCAAATAAGTGAATAAATTCTGATGCAAAAATAGAGACTACGTCTTTTGATTTCCAAACATTGTGAATCCAAGAGCCTACTTAAAAAACATTTTAAAGCTTAATTCCAAAATGACAATGAGTAGGCTATGGCAGAGAAAGGCAAAAACAGCAATGGAAGAATGAGAAAGGAAGAAAAATATTAAGCCATGAAGAAATGTCTTTCTTTTCCTCGAGGTTTAATAAAAGCTAAAATATCAAGTTTAAGTTACTTATTTTGAGAACAGTCTTAGTTGCAATGTTCACTTTTTTTAAATTAGTTTAGTAATGGTTCAGTAGTAGATTGAGGTTCAATACTGTACAAAAGTAAAATGGTAAAATCATGAGTAAGAAGAAATATTTGAGAAAAATATACATTATCCTGCTCCTTGGAAAGATGTACCACAATGTTCTGATTTCATATGGATGTAAGATTTGTTTGTTGCCTGCTTCTGTACCGTTTGAAATTCCTGTGCTGCAAAGCGTTTTGTAAATATTTGAAAAAAAAAAGATTTATTATTTAAAAAAATACATGATTTTGAACAAACCTTTTCTATATTTCAGTAGAATGTATTTTGTTTTTATTTAAGAGGAGAATTACATGAAGTATTAAAATTTTCTTTTTTAACTTGTTTGTATTGGAACAGACCCTGAAGTCTGGAAACAACTAGAGGAATAACAGTAAAGCAGCAGTGAAAAAGAGGAGTAAGGTTTGTTTTTTCCTGATATTTGACAGATTCTGTTGTCATCTGAGGAGTTTCACAAATAGATATTGTCTTGAAATTATATGTACATTAAAGAACAAATAAGTTGGCATAGAAGCAGAAATTTAGGGGTTTTATTACTCAGGAAGCAAAAATCACATGGACAGTTGTGTTACTGAGTGGGTTGTGCTGGAACATCATATTACATCTGCTATACATTTAACTTTTTATTTGTTTGTTTTACCACTTCTTCTAGGTTTTGTCTGATCTGCTTATTTTTCTGCTTTTGTTTTCCTGTTTATACTAAACTAAATTCCTTAAGGATGCCTCCTTGGGGCTCCTCTTTCTTATTGTCTTCCTATTTCCCCTACCTCCCCTCCATCAAAATTACTCAGTGTCTTCAGTAGGTAGTGATGTTCATATTCGTCATGAATTTGTCATCAATCTACTGTTGTACCCTGTCTATAAAACAACAACATTATTGCCTGCTAATGCTAAATCTCCTTTGTGCATCTCAACTCCTGGACTTTGAAAAACACAGTTCTAAAACGGAGAACCAATTTATTTTCCTTCTTATTTCTCCCTCCCGCAGCTGACATACATTTCCAGGGCGTAGGTGTACTGGAGCCATATGGAAGACAGGGTATTTGTACTACATGCTTGACACCTGTGTGATCAAATGTGAAACAATAAAAGTGGATGTCCTATAATTCTTTCCAGTGTCACCTAGTGATTTGATTATGTTTGTATGTTATTATTATATCCTGACTGGGTTCATGTAATTTACAAGGCTTAAGTGAAAGTTACTAGGAATAAGAGCTTATTCCACCAAATTTTAAAGAGCAACATACATTACTTCAACCAATACCAGTTGATTAAAATGTTTATCAGTTTGCAAAGGATGAGAAAAATGCGGACTTTATTTCTGAAATATTGTATGTATACTCTTTATGTAGAGATGTGTGTGAATATATTTCAGGCCCTTATGATAAGACCTTCCTAATTAATCTCAGATTTTATTTGAGAATCATATCTATATATTTTGTTCTCATTCAGCTGTTTTTTCAGTGCTGGTTACATCTCGCTGCCTAGACACAGAAGTACCTGAAGTTTAAGGTAAAAATGCTGGTGGGAATATATGACTGCATGATCAAAGCGTACTATGTTTTTGCAAAAATATTATGTTGTTCCTGTTTGCAACACATAGGAAAAAATAACTACAAGTACTAATATTGTATACCCTTGCATGAGGTCCCAATGTATTTTATTTATACACACTTTGAGAGAAATCCCATTTCATATTTTTAATCAAATATTTTCTATCGCTATGCACTTCAATAATTGCTTTATTGTTGTTTGTTTATTGGTTTAGCATTTTTTTTGGGGGGGGAGATGTTATGTTTTTTCCTTGCAGAATGAAAAATCCTAACTCTAAAATGTCAAACCACATTTTTCCCGTAGTTTAGATTTAACTGAAATGCAAAATGTACTGGATATCTGCACAAGATAAAACCCATACAAATTCAAAAAAAGTATGAATGTAAATGAACACAGAAACTCCTTACACATGCACACACACATTTTGGTGTATGTAGTTAAAAATTCTCCAAAGATCTTGAGCAGATTTTGGCTATGAAAATGTGATAATTAATAAAAAAATTAATGGTAATTTGCAAAAGTACTTGTAGCATTTTTTTTTGTATCATTGCATGGCCTCAGGCAAGTCACTAGAGTTCTCCTTACCTCAATGAATCTGCATGTGAAACAAATACAGTACCCATGCCCTCAGTGAAAAGCAGAACATGCATTCATTGGATATGAACAAAAACAGTTAGATAGCTTGCACACATGGACAAATGTCGAACCTGAGACACTGCATATGTGTGAAATCATGCAAGTATTTTCACATTTGTAGACAGAGAATGCCATATTTATTATCGGTGCTGAGAACATTTATGCTTTATCACAAAATGATGTAAAGGCCAAGTTGGATATATTCAACAATTTAGAACCATCTGTTGTGGAGAAAAAAGGGAACTACCAAGGCAGCCTGAGGTCAGAGATAAAGTATAACTTGAAGTGCAGCAGGCAAAAATAGGTCTTCTCTGTTGTGGCTAAATTACCAGTAAGGTAAACCACCCATGAGGCATACAGCTGGGAAGTGACTAGCAGAATGTTCAATGTGAAACTTCTTCCTCCACACTTGCTGAACTGCTATTTATATTGTTGTAGCCATCCTAAAACTTCCATCAGTACTTATAGAGGACAGACATCTATGAAAAAATCATACAGATGACAAAACAGTGTTTTACTATTTAAAGAATACTTTATAAATAATTTAATATCTTGCTTTGATGGAATATTTGGATACTGATTTAATTACGACGTTAAGTAGAAAATACACATAGCCTTATGAAAATGCCTTTGAAATATTAATATTTCAATTGTTTAAATGAAATTATGATTTTCTGTATGCTAACATATTAAATGCATGATAAAATACAAAATATGTTATAATACATTCCTATTCATGAATGCAGACTCTTAAAGTTAATAGCTTATGTTTCCTTTGAGGATGTTCTTAGCAAACATTTTTCTCTTTCTGGCTTGGTTCTGGGTTTTGTTGGTACTTCTCTCAAGAAATTTCTGTACATTAATAGGCAGAATTTTATAAAACATTTTCCTGTCCTACTTGTCTTAATGCCTCATTGTTATATTGTTCTACAACAAAAATATAGCCTATATCCTTCTTTTGATCTTTTACACTAACTAAAATGGACACTGAATCAGCAATTCCATTTGTACATCTGTGATCTTAAACCTATATATATCCAATTAGTGCTGATGTTGAGTTTGCATCTTTATTAAGGTTGCATCGTCTTGTCCTGTGATTGAATCTGACCACTAATATATTTCAACCTAAATATTTAAGACTTTTTTTTTCAGGTTTTAAATGAAAACTCTTCGGGAACGGAATCTTTAAAAAAAATAGATGCAATTATTCCTCTTTATTGTGATGGTTTTGCAGAATCCTCATTCACTTTGCATTCATACTGTTGATGTTGTTTGAATTGTTATTTCAAATAACAGCACCCAGAATAGCAGATGAGAATATTTTCATATTGTTATAAATCACAACAAAAAGTGCTCAGTCCCTTGCATCAACGCTGTGTTTATACTAATTACAAATCCCATACAAAAACAAAGCAGTATTGAGGAGTCCATTCTTTTCATACATGCATGATCTATGCATATCTCAGACACATTACTTCTTATTTGATGTATCTAAATTCTAAGGATATTCAGCGAAGTTCTCCATTAAACAGGATATAGGACAAAGGAGTTTTATTTTTGCACAGACACTTTTAATCTCGCTTATTCATTAAAGTTTTTAAAGTGCGTACATTGCAAGTGGATTTAAAGTATCTGAACTGTAATTACTGTCATTAGTGCTGTACCATCTGCATCTTTCAGGAGCCAGCAGATTGAACTAATCACCAATAATTGTTTTCAAGATGTTTAGCACATCTTAAATTTAAACATCAAAATAAAAGCTTATATTTAGCACTGATTTCTGCCAAAGTCCTCTTTTTCCAAAATCCTATGTCTACACTGGTTTGATGTGCTGAATTAAGCCCTGTATGAGCTTCTCCTCTAGCTAGCTAAATTCTGATACATAGTTTTGGAAAGTGCTTGATAATTTCTGGTTTATATTTCCCCCTTAGTAGCCCACATTACAGTCATTGCACATCATTGCAGGATATCAGAATCCTTGCTGGGATGATAGCAAAGAAAATGAATTACTTTCCAATAGAAACACAGCGATTCCTTCTTAAATCACCTCTTGTAGTCACTGAAGAAATGACTAGGGAGAGTTTTATCTATGTAAACCTATCACAACTGACACAAAAAGGAACTGACCACTTCAGATTTAATAGCAGCTAATGTAGTGATCTAACTAAGATAAAAACATTTTCAGCTAATATATAGGTAGGCACTTTTAATAATTTTACTCTTTATTTTGTCTAAAGGTTTCCCTAGTTTTTAAGGTTCTTAAAAGTATTTGACAACCATCATGTGAAAATTACTGTGTTGTACTTTCTTTCAAATACAAATATACTTAAATCATATATTCAATATTTCATTATGAGACCACTGAAAAGAAAATAGTTTAATGAAATTGAATTTTTTAATAATGTTTACCAAATGAAAATTAATAACATTTTCTCCAGGCTTCTTAGTATTTTCTTCCTTTTCTTTTTGACTATTAAACTTTGATCCCACAGACTGCACTCTGCATCTGATGCCACTTCATAAGTAGAGCTTCTTGCAGGAAAGAGACTTCAGACTGTAAACTGCTTGAGGCAAATGTATTATGCCACTAATTTTATTTACTAGCCACAAAACAGCCTGCTGCTATATCATCCCTCAAGGTCTTAGTCTTATTGTGCAATCTTACCCCAAATTCTACCGATAGAGCGTAGATATTAAAAGCTCTTCAGTTTTATATTATGATTAAGACACAGAATAGTCTGAATTATTAAACAGCAAAGATAATCAAGGGATATTACCTAAGATATTTATAAAATATCCTACCAAAGCAAAAAGTGAACTGTTCAGACTTGTTAATTCGTTCTGTCCTACACATACCAGCTGTACCTATACTGAATCTCATGTGTGTTGTATTTACAGCTCCTTCATCTAGTGAACAGTAGGGTCAGAGCCTCAATTTGACTTTAACAAAGAAATAGCCCCAACTCAGCATTTGTTCCACAGTATTGAGGACAACATCCAAATTATTAATCATAGGATAATAACCAGCTAACAGCTATCTACTGCCTGAATTGGCAGTGTTATTTTTTTTCTGATCAGAAAAACACTTCTGAAAAAAATCACTCAGTAATTTTTTGTTACTGATCATTGCATTGGGTCATGCAATGGTGTTGGACAACATGAAATAAAGTCCTCTTATATCAAGTGAAATAGAGTGATGAAGCTCTCCCAGAGATCACCTAGTATTCTTCAGCCATTAACATGTTCAGGCCACAGAACCAGACTAGAACTAGGCCACCCTCACCGTGAGATATGGTCCCCAACATCAATTGTGTCGCTCTCTTAGATTCACTCTTACTGTACTGCACTAATGATTATAACCACAGATCATTCCATAAACACATGCCAGGACAATTTTTTTTTAATGGAATCACAGAATCTTTTGGGTTGGTAGGAACCTCTACAGATGATCTAGTCCAACCCCTCTCTGCTCAAAGCAGGGTCAGTTACAGCAGGTTACTCAGGTCCAAGTCCAATCACATACTGAATGTCTCCACAGACAGAGACTTCACAACCTCTCTGGGCAATCTGTGCCAGTGTGTAACAACTCTGAGGAAAAAAGCATTTTCTTCTGTTCAAATGGAATTTGATGAATTTTCATTTGTGTCCATTGCCTCTTGTCCTGTCACTGGACACTCTCTTCTTCGTTTCCCCCCATCAGACATTTACACACATAGATAAGATCGTCCTGAGCCTTCTCTTCTCCAAACCAAACAGTCCCAGCTCTCAGCTTTTCCTCATATGTAGGGTTCTTCAGCCTATTAATCTTCTTTGCGGCCCTTCACTGGACTCATTTCAGTCAGTCCATATCTTTCTTGTACTGAACTATCCAGAACTAGACATAGAACTCCAGATGCTACCTCATCAGAGTTGAGAAGAGGGAAAGGATCACCCTGCTAGACCAGCTGGCAACACTCTTCCTAAAACATTGTAGGATGCTCTTGGCTTTCTTTGCTGTGATGGTGCACCAGTGGTTCGTGTCCAGTTTGTTGTCTATCAGGGCCCCCAGAACCTTCTCTGCCAAGTTGCTTTCCAGCTAGTTGGCCCCCAGAATCAACAGGTGCCTAGGGTTACTCCTCTTCATATGCAGGACTTTGCATTTCTGTCTGTAGAATTCAATGAGAATCATCTTAGCGCAGTTGTGCAGCCTGTCAAAGTTCCTCTGAATTGTCATACATCTCTGAAATATCAACCATACCTCCCAGTTTTGCAACATCTGTGAATTTGCTGAGAGTGTATGCTGTTCCAACATCCAGGTCATGAACAACAATGTTAAACAATGCTGGCCTCAGTATTAATGCCTGGGTACACCAGTATTGACTGGCTTCAAAGTGAACTTTATGCCACTGATCTCTACGCTGTAGGCCCAGCTGTTCAGTCAGTTGTCTGTCCAAATCACTGTGGACTTATTTAACTTGTACTTTGTCAGCTTGTCTATGAGGTTACTATGGCAGACAGTGTCAAAAGCGTTACTGATGTCAAGATAATCAACATCTGCTGCTCTCTCCTTATCCACGAAGGTTGTCACATCATTGTAGAAGACTCTCAGGTTGGTTAAGCTTGATTTCCCCTTTGCAAATACATGTCAACTACTCCCGATCATGTTTTTGTCCTTTATGTGTTTGGAATTGCTTTCCTGGAGGATTTTCTTCATCAGCTGCCCAGAGACTAAGGTGAAGCTGACCAGCCCATAGCTCCCCCAATCTTCTCTCTTGTCCTTCTTGAAGATAGCAGTGACATTTGATTTTGTACAGTCTTCTGATCTTTGATTGAGTTAATCAAATGATCTCATGGTAATATCAGCCACCTCCCTCAGCAGTTGTGAGTGCAACCCATCAGAACTCCATGGACTTACGTATATCCAGTTTGTTGAAGGGATCCATAACTTGATCATCTTCTGTCAAGGGTAGGTCTTCCTAACTCCAGATATTCTCTTTGGTCTGAGGGGCCTGAGATACTTGAAGGGCAATTTCACTGGTAAAGATTGAGGCAAACAAGGCTTTGAGAACTTTAGCCTTTTCTGTGTCATTTGTCACTGATTCCCCTGCCCTGTTCAGCATCGGGCTCATGTTTTCCCTAGTCTTCTTTTTGCTATTTAAGTATTTGCAGAATTTTTTCTGAGTCCTTTATCTGTCATGACATTTGGATTGTCACACAAGCAAATAATTTTAAATCTATTTCTGGGGAATTTGTTTGGTTGGTTCGTTGGTTGGGGTTTTTTTATGTGGTACAGACCGTCTTAAGAAAGAAGCATTTCTTGTTTTCCAAAAGTACAAAAGTTCTTGCAGTGAACTGTTGCATTATGCTGAATCAGTTATGCAGACTTTTATCAATTTGAATATACCTGGGTAGTGGTATACCAGTTTCATCTGAATATTATCTTGACTGAATCAGCCCGATCTTTTGGAGACAAAAGGCTATTTAATTAAATAGAACATTTTGAGTGTTGTTTTTAATATGTTTTGGTTTTCAATCACGCAAACTCAGCAGTGGACTATTTATTTTTTTTTTTCTTTCCTTGGTTTGATTTTAAAGACTTTATCATGTTTGCCATAAATTCTTTCTTTTTTTTCCTGGTAGAAATCTTACATGTTTTGCTTCCAAGGGACAATGGTTACATAAAGAGCAGAGCATGAAATGAGTCAAAAGCAGAGACTGCTGTCTTTCAGCTTGGTCTTGGATCCTTAAGACTGACAAACACATAATTATATTCTGAGTGTGTCCTTTAAATATATCTAGTAATATATAAATACAGTATTATATACATATAAGCACCTACAACAGTCCTAAATAGTAGAAAAACATACAGATAAGATTTGTAGCGTAATCAGGGCTTTCCAGTTTTGAATTGGTAATGAAATCTAGAGCCCTAAAAGTGAAAAGAGACTAGAAATGTGTTTGTATATTGTAAAGCTACTGCATACAAAGCCTCAGACTTTAACTCTGAAAGATGTATTCTTAAATTTACAGATTCAGAAAACCAGCAAAGGTTATTTGTGTTTAGCAGGCAGAGAGATATAAACATCAGTCAAGGCATTTTATCTAAAATACGTATTTTGAGCAAACAGTTAAGGTTTGCAGATCAATAAGCAGAATTAGGATGTCATCTGATCACAAAGTTATAAAAAAATGAAAACATGGTGTATATAGTCTTATAAGGATTTTTCATTCTTATGTCTGTTATACCATCTGTATTACCCCTAACACTTCTAAGACTATATTTTTTTGCAGATATATATTTTATTTATACAAATTATAGAAGAAAAATTTATTTTCTTTCACTTACGAACACTAGAATCTGATGTGTATTGCACACTGGGGACCTCAAAAACAAATAGTAGTTTATTCTATCTGTATGGATTCTTTGTAGTACTTACAGGTAAAATCTGTTAAAATGATGTCTTTATTATAAAGGAAATTTTTTTTTTTCAATGATCATCAAAATGGAAAGATGTTTTTTCACAAATTTTCAAGCAAGGGAATGCTACTGTTCTAAAGGCATTCCTACCCTGTAGCACTGATCCAAGGTTAAAATTAGAGATAAATATTAGTTCACACCTCGTATGAGCAAATGTTTGGGATTTAGAAGTATCTCATAGCAATAGATGCCATCTTTTCCACTTCTGTTGTTTGTAGCATGAATATCTTCCCACCCTATGTCTATATACTGAACAATTTACAAGCTTAGTTCTTCTTTAGAACAAACAACACGTACAATTTTTGAATGTATTACATATATAGTCACATATCACGTGTATTTTCAGAGGATTTAAAGACAAAAAATTTAAGCACATGCTGATTCACAGATGGAGAATCTGTTATACCGAAAAAGCTTTAGGATGGAAAATAATATATTGAAATACTAAGACTTTTCAGTTCCAAATTAACTGTATATTAGATTAATGCTTTAAAATCTGTGATTTATGAATTTTAGTGAGAAAGTATCACAATTTTAGAGATGATTTTTTTTCCAGTAGGGAAAATAGCTGAACATATACACAAACACACTTGAGACACAATGATTACAAATGAAGCTCAGCAGTATAACTAGAGAAAAATAACAGCTAGACAATTCCTCCAGGCTAATACTTCAGTACTTTGCCCTCCAACTTAGCTGCACTGTAACTGCAATCAATCTCCAGCACTTAGTTTAGAAAATTATACTTGATTAGATACATAAGTATGACCTCTACAGTATTTTATTTTTTTACATTTCAGAAAAAAACTCTAAGGCTGAGTACAAGAAGTATGTATATCAGATCCATTCAAAATAAACAGAAAGACAGTTATCAGCTATGGAATATATGAAGTCAGCACTTGGTCTTTGATTATGGGAACAGGTCATCAAAAGAATAAATAAAGGGACTATTTATTTTAATAAATATGACATATTGTCTTTAACATATATACAATTAAGTTCATTTTATTTATATGCAAATTTGAATTACATTTGCTACAGGGAAAAAAATCTGCAGGAAAAAATATCAGTGTTCACGAGAATTAATCTATGCAGGGGAATTTAGGTAATCACTTTTACAGCTTGAATATGGCAATCTTCTAATGAGCAAGCAGCAATAGTACTATATGACTGGTGATCAGACAGCACAGATATTTAGTTGAACATAGTAAAACTCAAAAATGTTAGATGAAGTTTTCTTGAAGAAGAAACATTAGGAGATATTTGTGCAATCCCTTTATCATGTAAATTTTTTTTACGTAACAAAAAAGGTGAAAAGTGTCAATGGTTTACTCCGCAAATTACATGACTAAAAGGCTAACTTTCATCCTGAACAGACTACTACATCAAATTTTCTCTGGTCTTTGTTTAGCTCTGGATTCATTATATACTCATAGATGTGAAAAAACCCCAAAGATTCTAAACATCTGAAATCGTAAGAAAATCTGAATAGATTCCTAACTGAAGCAGAGTCAAACTATGTTTTAGATACATAAATTGTAAACAAAACAAACCCTCATAATAATTCTCCATTTTTTGCCATATTGTCATTCTTGTACAGATGAGCAATATGATAGAAATAAAAATTTTGTATTACATGCTGACGTAACAGAATAAATCAGAAAAAGAAATTGTTCTTTCTCTTAGGTAATTCTTGGGGTTAATATGGGTACTAGGGTATATGGAGATGGCATCAGGCTTTATGACTTAGGGTCCTATGCTTTTTTTGCATTAATATATTAGGTCAGAAGCTGACAAATGTGGGTTTTGCCATCAGTCACTGTTGCAGAAAACAGTGCTCCTGGCAAAACCATTGTTCAAGCTGTTCACTGGCAGTTATGAGAGGCTTCGAAATCATCTTGTGACAAGAAAAAAGAAAAAAAAACTATTAATAATAGCTACATTACAATATTCATTTTATATATAGGATGGTTAGCAACAGATTACCATCTTGAGAGTTTTAAGCATCAGGATAAAGTGTAGGGTGTTTCCATAAATACTGTTCTGGACCAGGGAACAAATTAAGTTACAACTAGTAGGTGTAGTAAGATATTCCTAGCTGTAAATGAATTTACCTATTATATGTATATTACAGTAATGATCACTCCTATCTGTAAAAGACTGAATCGTCATTAAAGGTTTGACTCACTTGACTGTTTTTTGTTGTCGTTACTGGTTTTTCTGTTAAAAAGAGCACTCAGCTCCTTCAGTTTATTTTCTTTTAATGAAGTGATTTTATTGGCCTCAGACTAGGAGGAGGAGACAGGTGCTTCAGCACTGGAACCTGAAATAGCATAATTGGAGCAGGGATTCATATTTGACGTTCTTTCCATTTTTTCTTTACAAACATCTGTAAAATTTTATCATTTACGAACATTTTTGTGTTTTCTACACTTAATTTGTATTTTTATTTATAAATATTTATAAAAAGGAAGAAGGAATAGAAGCTCACAGAAACTGAGAGGAAAACGTTTTGAAATTCATGGTTAGTTGGGATGATAGGCCATAATGGAGCTGTTACTGTTACTCGTGTCAATGCATACTCAGAGTGTAATCCATGGATTACAAACACAATGGACCATAGCAGATCCTGCCATATGAATGGCTGCTGATATGCATAAAAACCTATAATTCTTCAGATAATTATTTTGTCTAAATTTAGAATGTGAACTGCTGACAGTATTAAAGGTGCTTTCAGTTGGATACCAGAGTAGAGATGTTACAGGATTTAGCATGTGTTAGCATTAATTGACTATTATGTCTGTCAAGCAAATAAACCCCTACATAATCAAATTAAACAGAGCACTAGAATGGGAACTGACTTGAATACTACCATAAGAAAATGTAGCTGGAACGTGGGTATTTATAAAGAGAATTTTGTGTAAATTTTCTTCATGGACTGTGGTATGATGTCATGTTTCAGTGTACTTGGTGTTGATCTACATTTTGGATCCTTTGTGTGCAGTAAACTTCTAAGGAAGAGCTTTCTGAAAAGATAATTAGTTTTCACTAATTCTGTTCCAAAATGCCTGTATCTTGCTATTTTATTTTTGATGGTAGTTTTACACTGATAAATTAAATTGCTACAGGAATGGTTTTGTGTGTACAAAAGGCCGTTTCATTTACTATAGTGTGAGATTTTAATTTTTTTTTTAAAGAATTAATTTACTTTTAATTTTTTTTTGTTTTTACATAGACATAAGTAAATTTTTGTTTTCACCTAGACAGTTTGAGGAACATATATTTTATTAGGTTGGGGAAAAAAAAGAAAATAAAATGGTAGTAACCTTATAACTGCATTGCTGTACTATATAAACCTAACTATTTATTTAACTTAGTGTTAGCTTCAGCAGTAAAACTTTGGTCAATTGGGACAACAGAGAAAGTTACAGAGAATATCTGACTTTGTCCTAGTTTGGGCCAGGACAGAACCAATTTTCTTTTAGTAACTTTACTTTACAGTTAAGTCTCTTCTGAGAAGCTGCACTCTCTGAAATTAACTGCATGTTTTTCCAGACAGCAGCTGCTTCTAGCAGTGATAAGACTCGGTGTTTATAGTTAGTGCTGGAACATCAGAAGCAATGGTATGCAGAAAGGCCCTTGCTTATAGTTATCCCTATGGAGACCAAGGTCGATGCTTGCTTC
>VZSC01015383.1:107785-136782 GCA_013398225.1 Steatornis caripensis
ATGATGTTCTTCAAATACAGATCAACTGCCTAATTTTAATTGTTCACACTAGCTAAGATCTCAATAAATAAAGAAAATTTAGATGAAACCATTAAAATGGAAATCACATATTATAGAATAGAGTTAATTTTCTGACTAAACACACAAATACTCAGTCTTTTAACTGGATGGCAACAAGATATTTCCATGATGAACTACGGGTTCTAGCAAATTCCGATTTGCCATGCATTTTGCATACAGCTTCTACCAGCAAAATCTCATGTTATCATCATGTCTTTTCTAGGCTAACAGGGACAGAGATTTAGAAGGATTTAGTCTTCTCCACCAAATGCAGCAAAACCATGCACATAGAAATCCTACTGTCTAATTAAATTTTTACTTTTGAATTAACTTTGAGCTACTTCATCTCCCTGTAATGATGAGTGTGATGGCATTCAAGCATCTAAGAAAGGGAAGAAACTGGAAAGTAATCTGAATTTTTCAAAAAAAGAAGTAAAATAGTCTATGCTGCAAACATGAAGCAGTGAAAGGTCACTCCCTGTCTACCCTAATGACGCCAGCCCCAGGATCTGCTTAAGGTACACCTACAGCCTCTCTCAAGCTGTTCTGGTTGCTCCTGTTGCAAGAACAAGGATGCATTACTCTTGGATGACACACCATTGATAAAGATGTGGAGCAAGTGAGGCAATACAGACAAGAGAGGAAGTCATACAGTTATGCAATACAGTACCTTGTAAGCTGTCTTTGGAAAGGTCACTTAACTAGCAAGAAGGAAAGTAAATAACAGTGTATACCACTACATCTGTGATAATTAGCCCAAAGTAGAAGTTAATTCATCTGCTTTCTGTAAGGTTTTTCACAGTGTAAAACTGAGAAATCCAAAGTGATCGGCATAGGAAAGTGAAGTGTCTCTGGGTACTTGCTGTAAACAGCCTCATGCTTCTAGAGTAATGTTCTTAGGTCAAGTCAGACTATTTAGTCTCTCGCCTCTTGCTGGAGCACTTCTGCCTTCCTCCATATTTCCAGCTTGATATCTCTCTCAGGAATTTATTGTATTTCCTTAAGCACAACGATTTTGTATGGTTTTTGAGTAGCTCCTCACACTCTTAATAACTTTGAGACAGAAGGAAACTAAAAAGAGAAGAGGGCAGCAACATTTTGGCCAGAGGTCATTCCCTTCTTGATCTAGTTTTAAGGAGACAGTGATGGTAGTTCTGTGAATACCTCACTGTGCTCATTACTTAAAGAAGTGGAAATCCTCATGAAGTAGGACTGGATGAAACAGGAGGAATATGCTGTGATGAAGAAGAGCCTCATCTGGTGCTTTTCGACTGATCTAGTTTCCAAAGAGTGTGTCTGCTTTCAAGGGCCTGGACACAGAAAGCTCTACCTTGCCAGATATTCTTGTTGGCTGTTAGCTGTTCCTAGTGGCCATTTCACCCACTCCTATGCAGGGCATAGCAGTCTCACATTATGGTCCCTCCTTTCCAGGCTCCTAATCAAATGTCTCTCTTGGCCAGAAGCCTGCCATGTTACTCAGGATGATTGTTCATTTGATCACTTTTCCCCTGGAAGCCTGATTTAATTTATGATTATCCAAAACTGTCGTCTTCCTTCCAGAGGGGAAAAAAGAGAGAATCGAAAATTTTAGAATGTATTTTATGTGCTACACAAGGGATGGAAGGAATTTCACAACAGATGGGCTTGTGCACTTATTTCCTCATTAACCAACTAAAACTGAAAAATTACTTTTAAAGGCTCTTCAGATTATTTAGTATTTATCACTGAAAAAAATTAAAAAGAATAGGAAAACACAAACACGTACCGTGAAAACTGTTGTTACTGTAGTACTAATCAAAGGAATAATGCTACTGTGAATAATATTTATGTTATACCCTTGAAACTTCTTTTGGTAGGACTAAATTTTTGTGTTTGACAAATTTGACATAAAATAGCAAGATTAGCCTTAATCCTTCCAGAAACTGTCCAGTTATACCTCAATATTTCTGTTAAGTGGTTGTAAGAAAAGTTGAAAAATGTGCTTCCATGAAAGGGACTTTTTTTAGAGGAATTCATATAGTAAGAAAACAGTTAATTCCATCAAGTAGAATAAAGATAAGAGGTAAATATAAAAGATAAGAGTCAATGAAAACAAGAAATTTAGTTTGAATTAGTGTTGTAGAGGATTTTCATAACTTGAGAGAAATACTCTCACAGCTCTAATTTTAGACGTCTTCAGTTAGCAATGATAGATCTCCCTCCAAAGCAAAGAGATGCCTGCATGATCACCTCTTCTGAATGCTGTCCTTGGGGTTGAGATCTAACCTACACAGACTGTTAATTTTTAATATACCAAGTGCTATTCTTTAGAGCAATTTAAATACATATTATTAAAATCACCTGTCAAACAGACACTAGCAAAGTAAACCTTAGCACAAACAGCTGCAGCTTTACCTAGCTGCACCAGAACTGAGGTTTTCCATGGGTGTTTTTCTCTTGGTGAGAATAACACATGAACTTTTTAGTATATGCTTGATTATACTAATTTGGATCTCCTTGTTGACCTCTCTCAAAAAATTGCACTGTTATTTAGTGGCAAATATTTTGGTAAAATCAGAGGTTAAAGACAAGTTTTCATCTCTTGAGAGAATACAGAATACAGCACACAGAAGACTGAGATTAGAGGATATAAATTTGTTTCTGCCTGTTGATGCCTCCTTTTAAAGCCTTCCGAATTAAAATAAACTAACCAGAGGCATCTAAAACACCGTGAAATGACTTCTTGAACAGCAGGGGGTAAAAAAAAATGGACGGAGAACTAAAAAAAAATATGTGGTAAATAAGTGGCAGATGCATTTGACATTACTGTGAGTGTGAATTTATTCCCTCTCACGCAAAGATCAAATCTAGGAAACATCCTGGGAGAGGAATAGAGATTTGTGTAATAGTTTGATGATCATAGTGTGCCTAGAAAGGAAGATTAACTGAAATGTTGACAAAATACTGGATCCAAATGAATTCTTTTGAAATATTTATTAGGTATGAAAGAACAGGAGACACGGACAAGTCATTTCCCAAGGTTTTTGATCACTCACTGAGAAGCTAAGAACTAATAAAGGGGAGGCATGATTGTTTCAACATTGTTACAACAAGGTTACAAAAATGAAAAATACAAAGAGACATGGAAATCTCAGTACAATAGTGCGGGATTTATCATAAACGTAGAGACATATTCACCCCTCAGAGGTGAACCTCCATTCACAATGCAGATGGCTGTCATGGATTTCTCATGAGCAGAATCCAGTCTTGAAGCTGAAAGAGGAACTGAAACTCAAAAAAACAGATAAGTCTTTTGCACACAATTGTCTGTTATTGACTGATCTAGAAAACAATGAATAAAAATTAGACAGGTTGTTACCAGGACTGCAAAACTACTTCGCAACAACAACAACAAAAAAGAGGATGATTTATACAATTGCAAATCTTACAGGAAACTTTTAGAATATGCTGAATATCCAAGACAGAAAGAGAATAGTGAGAGACACAAAAAGACAGAAGCTTATAGGAAAGTTTAGAACTTTATGAAGTTTTTTTCAGTTTATATTGAACATAGATATCAGAAATGTGGGAGGTCACACAGTCGGTGGTGAAGTAGAATGTTATGAGAATTTGTGAATTCTTCTCTCAGCTTTAAGTCTGATTTGTTTTGTGAATTTTGCTGAAATAGTTAACATTCCCAAATCTCTTTTTTCCATTCTGCAAGAACAGACTATCTGATCCTCATGAGTATTGAGAGGCTTAATTTAATTTTGTCAAACCCTTTTAAGTCCTTGGATGAAAAACATTATATGTGAGTACTGGCAACTTCACGTTTTTTTGAATTACTGTTAACAATGGTTGTTTTTTCCTTAGGTTCAGCTTCTGGAGGCATGGGATTATTAGAAAACATCAGTTTTCATTAAAAAAAATTACTATTACTAGGGAGAAAATAATCAGAAATAATTTAGTTCACTAGAAAGGTAACCATACTCCAGTTTTGTGGTTCTTTTTTCCCTATTCTTCCAGAAATAATTCAATGTTGTACACACCCTGCAATGCTTCTGACAGAGGAAAGTTTGTGACAGTGCTTAGAGCTTTCTCCTTGGATGCAGGAGTTACTGTTAAGAGCCTGGTGTTCCTGTCTCCTCAGCATGAGCAGTTTTATAAGATGGTAAGTTTTGAGTTTTTTTGTTTGTTTCTTTTTGTTTTAGTTGTTGATGATGTATTTTTATGGGTTATACTTCAGAACAGAAGAATAAATCTTGCTTCCTCAAAAACAGTATTTGAGATGCTGTATGTTGAGTGGTTGGAAGAAGTTGCCAGCAGCTGAGAAGCCATAGATTCAATGACGGGAAAAATCCTAGTTACATCTTTGCATTCAGTATTCCCTATTTATTAGCTCTAAGCAGCAGTACAGAGATTCTTCTATATGCCTTTCTGTAGTGCTTATCTCTCTCCATGCATTTTGCATCAAGCTTTGGGTATTTTCTCTAAGCTATGGATATTCTTTTGGGAAACAGGTGCTGAGAAATTGCTTATTATAATATCCGAATTAGAAACACCAAGACACATATCTGATTTCAATTGAAATTTCCCATATAGTCTCTATTGTTTCCAGAATGATAAAGAGGGTAAGGGAATTACCGTTCCTGTAAATTTTAAAAGCCGCATTCATCCTTTAACACAGACATCTCATTGGCTTCAGAGCGAGTTGCCTATGCATTTCCATGATCCAGAATTTGTCTGAGGAGCAGAAAAGCATTTTTGCATAATCTGAGGGCATATTAGTTAGAAGTACTTGGATGAAACTGAGTACAGCAAAATGCTGGAGGAATATCAGCAGAAATAGCCCTGTAAATCTTAAGAAGAACTTGAAAAGGGTCTTGTAAAAGCAGACTGGACAAATTACTCAGATAGAGTATGGGAAAAAAACAGTGCTAGGATAAAAATAAATTAGATGATCTAATCTGTGCCTTTGATTGCTAATGTCTGTGATTCTTATAGTCAAGGATAATATAAAGCAAAATCAACAAAGAAATGCTAGCATTTAGAAATGGAGTATAACAAAACATTTTAGCTTCCTCATGTACTTTAAGCTTTGCCAGTTTTAACGTTAAAATAAACCCAACAAAAATCAGAGAGCAACTGTCTCAGTTTTTCCCAGCAAGATGATTATAATTTTCCATTACACTCTTCAATCAGATCTACTGTAAATCACAAAGAAAAGGTGAGATTTAATTTTGACTAAATCAGAAAAGTGGTATATATGGATCCATGGAAAAGAAGCAAAATATATTTGATAAGGAAAGCTCTAATATCTAATACAGGAAGATAAGTTCTTTTTCTTTGAATATTTTTTTTAAACTTTTTTTATACCAAGCCAGAGAACCAGAGAAGGACAAAAGCTCTGACAGAGTGAATAGGGATAGAGAAAGTGAGTTAGAAATGCTGTAAAGTAATAAAAAAAGAAAAAGGAACTGAAAGCACACAGAAAATGTCAGTTCAGTCAGAACTTTTAGCAAGAAGGGAAGCAAAATACCTAATCTAACACAAAAGATGAGGCTACATAAAGAGAGTAAGTATTAGAGAGGTGGTTGGCTACAATAGACTATTACATCTTAAGCAAAAAAAGAAATGACATTACATGTTATAGTAGCTGTCACTAAATAATAGAGTGGTGCCTGGTTTTCATTCCCTCAAGCTGCAGTGCTGTAACCTGACTAGATACCACCATCATACAGTAAGGGAGTCTTGAAACTCATACATTTACTATTCTTTTACCAAGTCAGAAATGTTAAATTGAACAGAGAGGAAAAGAAAAATCCTCCTCATTGCAGCTCAGGTCATAAACTGTAATGAATTCATCCCCTTCCCCCGCAAGAAAACCAGTGAAAGATCATATAAGAATGGCCTTTCGGGTGCAGAAACAGTACAGTTCACCTCCACTGGGCAATCAATGGGTCACTTCCATAACATAAACACTATAAACCTGTGAGTACTGTAGAAATATGTTAAACAAATTTAAGCAAATAAATTCATCAAAACTACATGTCAATTAGTCAAAGTTGTATAGACAGCATAGAAATAAAATAAATACAATTAAAATTAAAAGTCCTATGGATTCAACATATAAAAATTAACTTCACTTACAGAATCTAAAGATTGTGTATTTTATCCCTTGTGATTTACCCATGAAACTTTAAGATCCATACTGCTTTATAATTTCTGCATTTATTTTGTTTAAGTCTTTATCTTCATTTTATAATGGAGAAAGAAACATGAAGCTGCTTGAATTGCCTGTTTACTTGAATTTAGAACTTCACAATAGCTCCCTAGAGTTATCAAATGACTGAAATAATTCCAACTTCAACCATATTCGGTTTTCCACTTAAAATGGCATTAAATATTTTCATGCTTTTTGGGGGAGGGGGGAACTATTTTTCACAAAAGAAAAATTTGCTGGTTTTGTACACAAGGAAAGGCTAGGATGACAAGATTATTTAGAAAACAGCAAAACCACAACAAATAAAATTGAAAGACTCTGTTGCAAGGGCACCTCAATCAAAATTCTTGCTTTCTTTCTCAGAATTATTTCCTTTCTGGATGGTGAGAAATTATTCTTACCAAAGGTTTTATTTCCCTAGATTCTGTTGCATTCCAAAGAAGTAACTAATTTATGGAATAGATACAGTTGCGATCTATTGTTTTCATCCTTGCTATCAAAAGCTTTTTAATTCAACAAATGATTTCTAGAGAGCCCTTTAACTCACCAGAAGAAAGCAGGTAGCCAACAATAGAAAAATTCAAGTTGCAAGATGTTTGTTTTCAACAGAAAGCACTGGAGGTTACTAAATTTACCAAGGCAAGAAATGCTTTCTGAATCTCTTAATTCTAGGTGAGAACACCTCTTTTCATAAAATTAGGAATGGATTAACAGTTATTGTAATTGGTGTAGACATGCGCAGTTTTATTATTGTTCGAAGAAGTCCTCTTAACTTTCCCTCCTCTCATTCATTCAGGTTACTGTTGCCATAGGAGCATCTGATCTGGCATTCAACACAAACGGTGGAGTCAGAATGAGCATCAAAGAAAAAGAGGGTCATTCTTAAAGCAGAAAGCAGAAACTTTCTCTCCAGGGCAGATCCACTTCTGAAGGATCCTTCCTTTCTTCTTCCCTCCGACTCCTGCCATTCAAAAGGAATGCCAAACAAACCATTACAGTATTAAATTCAGGTAATTTCTGCCAGGAGGGATGTGAAGCCTAAATTCAATAATAGTTTTAATCATATTTTTTCATCTTTTTTCACCAAATTGATGACTAGTTTATCCATTCAAAATTCAAAAATAATAAAAATTACACTGTAGTTCAGCCAGAGGGAATAGGCTTACTGCAGCATTTATTGAGCTGAATTTTACGGTTAGGAGGACAGCTTACATCATTATGACAGTCCCTTCTGACCATAGAACTAAAGTTTCATTTCAGATAGTGGAACAGATACTCCTTAGCTATTGGTCTCTGTCTTTCCATGATGCAATGCAATCAGTATCAATGTGTAAGTTTCTTTTGTTTCTTCGTGTTTCCTTAAGGATTCTCTGTCTGCAGTAGTCTACTCACATTTAACGTTTATACATTCTTCCCTGCTTGGATACCTGGTATTCCTTTTAGGATAATGGGTCTCTTGCCAGCAGACCACCCAGACAGCTCCTTCTCCTGAAGTCTGCATCCTCCCAATTGTCTATTACCAGTTTGGTTAGAGCTCTCCAGCTTGTGTTTCATGGGATGAGCTATCATACTTCAGATTATTTTTAACCATCTCTCAGATTATATTTTCTTACCTTTAAATTTTATTAAAGAAGTATTCTTAAATAATAATTACTTGTGCATTTAGAGCTAATTCATCTTTTAATTTGCTAATTTATTCCTAAGGTATCTTGAGAAAGGAATAGTATATAAAAGATTGCTTCTTACTTTATATGTGCCTTATAATAGGCAAAGATTTCTGCATGCACAATGAAAACCACCTAGAGTGAGCTATAATTTATCTTGCTGTGATTTATAGACAAATGCTCCATTTTCACAAGAATTTGAGGGAAGCTCCATGCAGTTCTAACGCCTTTACAAGGTATATATTTGTGCTAAAAGACTTTTATGTGATTCTATTCTTACAGACTTGCCTTAATCTCTGTGATTGTATGACAGAGGCAGTTCTGAAATAATTTTTTGAATTTACATGGTTTACAATCTCCATATTTTAACTTTTCTGCTGCTGGAGTAACTCATTAAAAATCTCCAATTATAACACTTGGTCTAGGTTCACTAGAAAACCTCACTAACTGGTGATATAAGGTCTTTTCTTCATAGTATTTAAAAGTGTGCAGATGAATGAAAAGCAATTCCAAGTGTGGACAACACTTATCTTAGCATCTTAGATACTCTCCCTCCACAAATATGTGTAAATAAGGAATAAATGGCTATGGTATCATATATTGGATTAATGCCAGTGGCAGCATAACTGAAAGCGGATTAATGATTAGTTCTGCAGTGACAAAAACTGTTGAGTTGACAAATGTGTTACCTAATTGAGATTGCTTTATTACAAAGTACATTATGGGTTATATTATAATTCAGTTGGTCCTAGATCTTCAACAGGCCCCATTCTGTTAAATCCTGATATGATTTAGGGTGGATAATTTAGAGTTAAAGGTAGAGTTGAGAGCTGAATTTTTCATTGCAAAAGAGATTTAGGATAATATTCTGTTGTTCTTCACTGTGAGAAAAACACATAACGAAACCAGAAATGTTCAGTGTGTCAAAACTTAGCTATTCCCTCTCACTCTAAATCTAGGTTTCTTAGGAAAAAAAGAAAAAGCAGCATGTTTTTATTCTAGACCTGCCTTTTAGAAATGTCACTATTGTTTATTCTGTTTTTCATTTAAAAATATATACATTACTTTTAAAGGAACACAAAAGGATTTTTATTTGTTTAATTTTTTGTACTTTTTTATTTACTTAGGGAATAAAATACTAGATTTGTTGTTGTAGGTGGAAAAATAATTTTCCTAAAATATGTGAGAAAATGAAAATACTGCATTGTGCATTTAACAGTATGAAGTGTTCAGTGTTTAGTAAATGTTGGAATAAATATATATTTTCAATGTAATATACCATATACACTGATTGCTCAGAAAAAAAAATGGGTAGGAATTAACTTACAAAAGTAATCAGGGTTTAAAGTACAAAAATCCATGGATATAATAGTATATGACAAAGATGAGAGAGAGTGACAAAGACAAGCTTATGATACTGCTAGAGGCTGCAAAAAATTTTGAGGTATAAAAAAATTTTCTATGTGCAATATACAGCAATGTCTTTTGAGACACCGTAATAAAACAGAATAAGCAGTGATGAAAAGGTTTGTGACTCTGTGGGCATATTTTCAGCAGGTAGAGAAATTCCATAGATCATTAATCAGTCATTAATGGACTAGATTGAAATATCATCATTTTAACAGATGCCAGAATAGATGAAGGAAGGATTCTTCTCTGATGACTCAGCTAAGTATCATTGCTTTGATTCTTCTGAGTGCATCTTATATCCTTCAAGGCTTATTAACTGCCTCATCATGAGCTGAAACAGTTTCTAATACTATAGCATGATTTGTGCTGCCTGAAACACAACTCTAAATTGTGATGTCCATTGAAACGTGCATTAAAATGGAACTAGAACACAATGAACCCCCTGAGAGTCTTTCTGTTGGTTTCTGCATGCTTCGGATGGGATATGTGCTTATCTCTGCATATGAACAGAGAATATGCTCTTACAATAGCATCATTACCATAAAGGAAGAATGGCCCAGAAGTTAGAGAATAAGCTTAGGCTTCGATTGCCACAACTTCTACTCCTTATCTTTTCATTACCTTTATGTGTTACTCAGGCTTTTTTCTAGCAAAGGTGATGGTGACCCACCCCAGCACAGCCACTACTGCTTCTGAAGCTCCATAGCAGCTTCATAGGTGCACTTTTTGAGGTGGCAAAGTTAATATGGTCTGTATTTACGTGTGCAGTATCTCAGGTTAAAACCCAACCAGTAGAGGAAATGCCTGAATCATTTACGTTGCCCGAGAAGTACTGGTCATCTTTTCAAATGAAAAGAGTCAAGGAGCCTGTTATACAGGATCCTGAACATATCACCAGTAGTGCATTTGTCAAGCAATTAAAACACAGCAGTTGCCTGTAACATAACCAAAATGAGACAGCTTCTGTCATATGAAAAATATGCCTGCATGTTACATGACTCCAGTGGACATACACATTCATGTCCTCTGGACTGATGTGCATGTAGCTGAAGGAGAAAAGTGCAATTGAATAACATAACAGATACACTTCCAAATTGCCTTTGTGGATGTACTTTGTGTCAAGGAAGGAGCCAGGAGCTGAAGCTCGCTCTTTTTTCTAATGTTGCCTTTCAGTCCACTTAAGCATGTGGGTAAGTGTCCAGTTCACTGGCTTTTCTGACTCTGGCTGACTCTGTGCATTGAATAGGGAACCATAGTTTTCCTAACATCGTGGCTGGACGGGGTCCAGGCACCTCGGTCTTATACCAGCAATGAAATCGTTTTAGTAACGTCTCACTTTACAGGCATTTGCTTAGGCAACATTTGTTAACATGAGTTGCTGAAATGGAAGCTATATTTAGTACATCTGGCAGATATACTTTTATTCTTAAAGTTTAATTGTTGGGTTCCAAGTGCTAAGCAAAAAAAGCCCCAAACAAAACAAGTGTTCAAACGAGCCTGTGAGAGACATAGGTATAAATTCTCTTACCACTAATTAATTTTATGCACACTACAACACAGATCTCTGAGTATTAACCTCCAAGATGCTCAGTTTACATCTATTACTTGTGAAAAATCAAGAAGATACATAGAAAAAAATAACTTCACTGTTCCATTGCAAGCTGTCAATCAAGTCAAAGCTTCATAGTGACACATAAGCCCATCTAACAAGAAAAATAAAAAAGATTTTATATGTACAATGTATAAGCAAGTCACCAAGGACTAACTGCAGTCTCTCTACAGCACCTAAATAGAGCTGTTTAAGCTTCTACTGCTAGATACATTCTTATTACTGCTATCATTTTTAATGCGGTGAAGAAATCCAGTTTCCATCTGTTTGACAGGAAAATAGATTTATTATAACAGAGTACTTGGAGAGCAAACTTCTTGAAATGTAGTTCAGAATGAAGCTTGCACTTTAGCTGACTTGTCAATAATTATAAAATTACTGATTAGTGTAAGATGTGGGCTGGATTGCCTTGTTGCCTGAGTACCTGGTATTAAAAATAAAAGAAAAAAAAAGAAAAAAGTACATTTTTTTCACATCTATCATACTTTTGACAGCCTAGCTGGAGATTAATGAAAGGTTCACACAGAAATAGCTCTTTATGATTGCAAGCAGCAAAACACAGAACAGCAGTTATGGAATAGATTGACTAGCTTATGTAATGGTAACCATGTTCCACAAACTCATTTTTGCTCGTTACTTAAAGACCCACAGCAGTTTATAAAACAACAGACTAGATCATTTATTAGGTATTTTTGTTGTTGGTTAAAAACCAATGCCACACTCTCATTTCTTTCTAAATATCTGGATCCTTTTCATTCATTTAAATGGAATTTAAGTGGTCCCTTTAACCAAGGAGGTGACTGATGTGATCACCTGCGTAGTCACTGATTTTAATTTCTCCTCAGCTGGTAGTGACAAATGCTTTCATAATTATACTGACCAAAATGTTAGAAGCAGCTTCTATAGTAAACCAGTATGATGTGGAAACCAACCAAAGCAGCCAGCCAAAGATTCCCACAATTGCTGCAGTTTTGCCTTCTCCCTCCTTTCCCTGTCTGTCCCCCTGTCTTCACTCAGTCAATGCTCCTCACCTCCCTGTACATATACACTCATGTCACACCTTAGCAGAGGGTTAGGTCCACCTCAGCAGTGAGCTGGGGTGACACAGACCTGAAAAAATCAATAAATTAGTCTTGTTGTGAGTCCAGCTTCCAAAGGCACTCTGATCTCAGAGTTGTTCGCTGTGTGGGACATGAACACATCCTTTCTTTTCAGTTCTGGTGTTTCCCGCTCAGCCTGCTGAGTGCAGTGAAACTTGGTCCAAAGCTCCTAACTTTCAACAGACAATACGTAGAGAAAGGGAGATGTTAGAATTTCAATTCCAGGAGTTATTCCCAAGCTCTGCTGTTGTTAACCTCTTTGTTTCCTGAATTCAAAAGGGTAATGAACAATCTTTAAAAGCATGCCTGTCCAGTTTCCACTGCTGGTGCCAATCAAAGTTTCAGTTTCTAGTGGGAGATAGTATCTTCTTTGCTTTTCCTGTTTCATCCTTTTTTTTTCTTTTTTTTTTTTTTTTTTACTCTTCACCTGCTTAATATACTCTTAGAAGACTTTCTGACTTACCTCTCACTAAACTTTTACTACTTCCCTTGTTTGAAGCATTTCAACAGACTTTCTTTTCCAATTTCTAATACTGTCTTACATGACAGAATCTCAGTGGAAGAGTTTTTTCAACAAATATTTTATATTATGCAAGACCATGCTACCCATGATTTCAGTTTGAGCTCCATTTTGCTGGGAAAATATTGAAATTTTTGCTTCTGCTTCTTTTTGTTTAAATTGTTTCTTTTAAAATACATGAAAATTTTCTTAGAACTTTTGAAGGTTATACAAACTCAAATTATAAAATAATCCCATTATAAAATGTAACATTCCATTTACAGAATTTATGATCTCTGTACACTGTTCTTTGCTAAGACAAAACAGAATAATATACTTCAATTATCAAATAACGTCCCCTCTTCCAGTTCCTATAATAGCTTTTTCGTAAACATATCAACATTTCACACTTTGTATTTTCCACTTACTTTGTCATATTTTGATTCACTCATTCATTTGGTCCCTCCCTCCCAACACCACAAGACCTTTTGTAGGTATACATCTGAATATTGTGGTTTGTCTGCCGATTCACTCCCTAGGTGTCATTGATGTATTGACTAGAAAGTCTAAACTTCCAACATGCATCTAGATCTCTAAATGTAGGTAGATATTTTAATATCAAACTAGATCTCACCCCAGGGGCTTGTACACAAGTGTTTAATGCTGTTTGAGCCACCTTTTGGGCAGTTGGTAGAGATATCCTCGAAGGCTAGCAAATATGTCACAAGAATCATATGGGACTGGTTCCACTTCCAGCAGCAGCTGGAGACCATGTAGCAAACCATGTAGCAATTAAAATGCAAGCAATCACACCCTTCTTCAGGGCAATATTTACTGCTGACCTTTTTTTTTAAAAAAAGTTGAAAAAGTGAATTCAAGTTAAACATGAGGAAATAACTAACTTGTTGATTTGGTAGAACTCCTATTCAAAGCACATCGAATGTCACCTACATGCAAGGAGCTGGACAGTCAAGTGTCTCATTGATACTTTAATTTGGGTCAATTCAGTTCCCTAAACAGGTACTACATTTAAAATGGCCTAAGGTATGTCACCTGGTTTTCACCTGCCAGCACTGAGAAGTGCAAATGTCCATAATTATTCAGTCTCTTCATCCTTGTAGCTGAGAAGCAGCCCATTACTCTGACATGTGGCAAAGCAAAGGAATAGAACAAGTTCACTGGTGCAACCATACCTTCAAAAATGGACTCACCCAAGGTAGCACTGCAGGTGTATTTTGCTTTTACTGTGAATGTTGTCCAAATTACATAAAAATCAAAAGTCTTCCTGAAGGATTGGAGTAGCCTTCAAATTCTTTACTTAAAGAGTCTGATAACATTACAACATTGACCACGAGAGCTCAGAGTCCCACTGTTGCGGTTTTTACCTGAAACTTCTTTGTTCAAGACTGGTACAGACTGTATCCTTTCTACTGTTGTATAGATTGGATAGTCCAAGACACTGACTGCATATGTTTAGCAATTATTCCCTACCCAGCAATGCTTTGTAATCGCTCAGTCTTTACACTGAATATAACCAGGGTGTCATTTTCAGATCCCTGGGTATGCTATTAATTTATGTTTGCTGTAAAATGATTGAACTTATATCCAGTGGAGATAAGTAAAACTGAAAAGCGTTACCCTGCACAGAAGGGAGTGAGGTACTTTTTTTGGATGGCATAGATGTTTCCATTATAATTCATTAATTTCTGCAGAGAAGGGTTTTCAGCTGTGAAGGGAATACACGTTCTGTCTGCTGAGGCCCTGATTTCATCTGTGTACACACAAATATCTACTGTCTGCATGCACACATGTGTACTTACATATTCATGCCTCCGAGTATATATACAAACATATATTTGGATGTTTAAAAAGCAGCAAATAACTGTGGATATAAATACATACACAGTGAATTTAGTATTTGATCATGAAATACTTAAAGCTGTAACAAACACTGTTAGCAACTGCCTGAGATCTCTGTTTTTATTACAATGGGTAACATTATGTTTTTCACACAGTTAAGGATAAAAGCTTTAAATTGTGCACCCCAGTATTTCAGTTGCCATGACATAAAGGAACAAAAAAAAAACCAACCAAAAGTCCAAAATGTCTTCTTTGTAAGGTTAATATAATGTAATCTCATGTTATGACTGACTGAGGAAAGGGGAAATAGTTGATGAATGATTTTTAAGCCTTGGAACTAATAATACTGACAATCACTGGAGAAGAAATTACATCATTAACTGCATGGCCAAATTGCAGCAAAGCTGTGATACAACCTAATATCAATAATAGATTGAATTTTATTTCCCAGACCCATTTATATGAGAAGAAGTAATAATGCAAAAAGCAGATACTGACACCATGATTTGACAATGGGGGTCAAATTCCAAGGGACAGTAGGTAAACCAGTTTTTGCAGAAACATACACAAGCAAAATCAGAGCCAAACTTTTATTTCGCTTGCATTTCCAGTGGATTATCCTTGGCTAGCAGCAGACTCCCATCCAGCTGCTCACCGACTCCCCCTCCTTCTTTGGTGGGACATCAGGGAATAAGTAGGAAGAACAGAAATTAGTAAATTCATCGGTGGAGATAAAGGCAGTTTGATTACCAATTACTGACGTGGGCAAAACAGACTCAATTTGGGGAAAACGAATATATTACCAATTAAAATAAATATTTAATTATTGATTCAGGTAACTGGAAACAGAAATGGGGAGGTTACAGCCAGCAGACAATGGTTTCCCTCTGCTGAAACTTCCTCATCGCACATTTTTCTGCTCAGGTGTGGACTCTCCATAGGCTGCAGTGTATATCTGCTCTACTGTGGGTCCTTCCAAGTGCTGCAGGAAATACTTTTTCCTCCATGGGGCACCTACTCCTCCTCCTCCTCCCTCTCCTGCACTCTTGGTCTTGGTGTTCCCTCTGCTGTTTCCCTTTTTGTTTCCTCCTGCTCTGCCTGTGCAGAGCATTTGCCCTCACAGAGGAGAGCAGCCCCTCCTGCAGCCACTTGCTGACAGCACCTCACCAGATACAATCAACAGAGATTTTTTCAAGAATTGTTCTTAATTAGATACTGCCCACCAGTAATAAATTGTTGACAGGCCTTCCTTTCAACATACGCTCTAAATTCTGCATTTTTTATCTATGACATTTACTAACTGTAACTTTTCTCAGATGCTATGAACCCACTGCAATATTTATATGCTTATGCTAAAATAACAAATATCACTGTCTTTTAGTAATTGATAATTTACTGTGACAACAGAAATTTTGTGGATGAATAAACAGACACAGAAGAAAAAATATCTGTTAGAGGAACTGAAATATGCTATATGACCTCTGTAAGACATTTGCTTTAGAAAAAATATTGCAGTAGCATCATTGCACCAGTCTAAAACTAAGAATCTTTTTGGATTGTGTGACGACGAAGTGGCAGCAGAGAAAAACCACTGTTTACTGGCTACAGCCTCCCCATTTCTGTTTCCTAATACCTGAATCAATAATTAACTAAATTTATCTTTTTTAAAAATGTAGTTTAAAGAGTTTAGTCTATTCTGTTCAGCAACCTATGGTACATTAGCACTGCTACTAGCATAAATGGGCACTAGAATAATATTTGAATGTTGTAGTGGAATATTTCTGTTGAAAATTATGATAACTATCTATTCCTGCTCAGATCAAAGGGAACTATCAAACACAAAGAATTCCAGTGGGTCACAGCTTCTCCTACACGAGCTCAATACATATAATCAGTTAGTGGCTTGCTTTACCATTTGTGAAATAGTCATCAGCAAATCAGAAAAACAAGATTTATTATTAGCTGCTTTTGTGGACTTCCTACAATTATGGTATGTGAAAATGGAATGATCTATAGGAATAATTTTTTAAAAGAAAATATTAAAGAAAATTATTAAGGGTTATAATAATTAATCACAACTGCAGATGGTAGATTTAAACTTTCAGGTTTTGTCCCTTTTCATTTGCAAATGCCATCCCACTCAGGATTCAGTGCTGTAATATGGTACTTCTCTTAATCACAAATAATTACATAAGAAAGGCAGAAGGAAAAAATCTCAGTGTGCAGTCATGTATTCTAGAAAATGTTTTCGTAAGTGCATAAGTTTGACTTAAGCAATTTTAATATAAAATGAAAGGGCACAGCTCTGGGGAATAGCACACAGTTGCCATTATAAAACATCTTCATAACTAGTGGATTTTGCTTTACCAACTAAATGCAAAATATGAACACAGAAGCTATTGCTACCTGTTTGCTGTTTCTAACTACTTGGGTTATATAGAACCATGTTCATGGGGGCCTCGTGTGTTGTAGAAGCTCTTCCTTACTGCATAAATTATAGTATAACTTGCTTTGTTAGAAGCGGATTATTAGCCTCAGCTGTCTAATGGTGACAATAACTGATAAAAAGGCAACTAACTCACACTAGCTTCCAAATCATTTTACTTCTAAACTTGTCCTTGATGTCTTCTCTATAGCACTGATAAATACTCTGAAAAGTGTGGGGGGGTTGGAAATAAAAGTTTCTCAGTAAATTCGTACAGACGGCTCTATCAGAACCTAATTATGACTGTGGAGCCAGAAAATAGATTGCATTTCCCATACATTATTAATGCTCTTCAAATCCTCATTTGTCATGTTCAAGGTTATGTAGAGATGACATTCAAGGAACCCAAACTCCTTGCTAGAGTCATTTCAACAATCCAAGTGCTTTAAAACACCTTCTTAAGCTTTTGGATAATATCAAAACTATAGTATCATTCTCATGGGATTGTAAAGAAACCATAAGGTTGTAAGGAAATTATTGATGATGAAAATTAAGTCCAGTACCATAAGAAATAATTTTATTAACAGGCTCTCACTTATATAATAATTAAGCAAATGTGTGTATAAAGAAATAATTAATTTTGTAGGACCAGCTGATGTTTTTACATGCACATGTAAGCAGTTAGACACTTTTAAGACCTGCAACTAATACAAATGCACATGACTAGAAGGTAAGACCAAATATTATTAATAAATGCACATTGATTCTGAGCATTTTTAATAGAAGAAATCACAGTTCAAGTGGTAACCATAAAACGTATCTGTGGTTTTTACAGCTAGAAGTACAGAGGACGTTTTATAAAAACCTAAAATCAGATTGTACCCTCTTACTTATTCTGAGTACTCCTAAAGAAGTATGAGTAAAATAAGTTTTAGGCTTTCAGTATCTTGCTATTTATTCTAACAGTCAAAAAAATAACTTTGAATGTAAAACTCAAATGAAATGATGTGAAATTGTCATACTATCCAGCTTCCACTTGCTTTGTTGATGCAGCAAATAATATTGGAGAAGCTGGAGACTTTTTATTGTATCTTGGTACTTCAGTACAGGAAGGTACTCTGCCTTATTTCAGCCTGTGTAAACACCAATTGCTAATGGAAAAACTGAGCATTCACAGTTATCTGTGACGAAAGATGAGAAAAAATGTATTATGAATGCACTAGATATCTGAAACACCTGAAAAGTATAAAGCTTCTCCCATTCTATTCAGCACTTTTTATACTTGCTGTAGCTATAAGCCACTGGTTAGAACAAAACCGTATAGCAAATTAGCTACTGGCTTGTAGTTGTTGGCCACTTACCACAGAATTATCCCGAGAACAGCTACTTAAACTTTTTTATTATCTTATCATGCCGACGCATCTTATGGTACTTTACAATATTACATTAAAATTGAAGGCTAATCTGTTTTGCAGATTTACTGTTCAGATGAAATGAGATAAAATCCAAGTGACCAAATTCAACATGTGTGAAACTTGTATCATCTCTGCACAGTTACACAGATGGTAACTACTCCACTGAAAACCAATACATCTTGTATTTAGATCTGAAACAAAGGCACTTGCAATCTAGGACAAATTTTATAAAGCAAAAAACCCCATTTATTGGTCTGTCTTTTTCAGTAATCTCTTTGCTATTATTTCAGATACTTGGATTTGAGTAGGAGCTTATTATTGCTATTCTCTCATAACATGATTCTCCATCTTCTTGATCTTGCTGAGAAGCTGTTATTCTTCCAATATGTGTGTGTGTGTGTTTGAAGGAGATACTATGCCATAATCTTGCTGATCTAAATATCTTGTGGAAATAAACAATATTAAACTTCCTTACGATATAGAAAAGGAGTTTGATAAGAATTAAACCTCTGTTTAAACAAAATACACTGAACAGTCAGAAAACATGAATCTGAATCAACACATTTGTTTTTCTTTTGCAAACTTATATTTAGAACAGAGTCTGGAAAACTGATGATACTCTGGTTCTCATGTCAGTAGTCAAAATTAATTAAATAAAATAAAAAGTACTTTTAACAAAGGAAATGCACTCAGTTATCAAACCAAGTAACAACAAAAGCTAAAGGACAGTTATAAGCAGAAAAGTAACCACTTACAAAAATGTATGTGACTGGACAACTAGAACTAAACTTGATAATAAAAAACTACATTGGGTCTGTGTGGCAGGGCTTTGGTAGCAGAGGAAGGGGCTACACGGGTGAGTGGCCCCTGTCAGGAGCTGCTTGAAGCTCCCCCAGCTCCAAGGTGAGGGGACAAATGAGCCAGGGACAAAGAAATGGCTGTTGATACCTGCAGCAGAGGGAGGAGGGGATGTGAGAGAAACACCTATGCAGATATCTGGAATCAGTGAGGAAGGAGAAGAGAAGGAGGCAGCTGGAGAGAAGATTCCCCTGCAGCTTGCAAGGAGAGGACCAGCTGTCTCCTGCAGCCCACGGAGGATCTCGGTGGAGCAGCCCATGAAGGACCACAGCAAGGCAGAAAGGGACCTGCAGCCAGTCGAGGACCCCATGCCAGGGGATGTGCATTCTTCGGAAGAAGGTTGTGACTCTGTGGGCAGTCCATGCTGTGTTGGTGCATTCCTAAGCGGCTGCACTGCATGGGAAGGACTTACATCAGAAGAGTTTGTGAGGGACTGTCTGCCATGGGAGGGACCCTGCGCTGGAGCAGGGGAAACGTGTGAGGAGCCTTCCCCACCTGAGGGGGAAGGAGCGGCAGAGACAATCTCTGGTGAACTGGCTGCACCCCCCATTCCCTGTCCTGCTGTACTGCTGAGGGGGGAGAAAGGGGAGACATCTGGAGCTAGGGAACTCAAGCCCAGGAAGGAGAGAGAGGTAGGGGGGAAGGATATTCATTTGTGTTTTAAGATCTGGCTTTTTGTGTCTCTTTATCCTACTCTGCTTTGATTGATAACCGATTAGATTGATTTTTTTTTTCCCCAACTTGAGTCTGTTTTTGCTTATGGCCATAACTGGTGAGCGAATCCTCCCTGTCCTTGTCTCATTATATTTTCTCCTCATCGTGGCGTGGGGGGAAGAAGCAAGCGAGTGGCTGTGTGGTGCTTTATTGCTGGCTGGGCTCAAAACCACGACAAAAACATAGGAGTCAATGACGTTCAATCTGTCTAACACAGAGAAGTCTAAATTTTAAGTTTTCAAATAAGTGCTGAAATACACAGATGACTAGGAAAATGTGACTATTAAAACTCTCCAGAGGAATGTTGAGCACGCCTATAGGAACATCACTAGCTGTATCCCTAAGGGTAGTGATTGTGCATGATCTTTTGGACTGGAATAAGTGAGTGTTTCTGGAGCTTTTACAAGCTTGGATCATGATTCTTGTAATTCAATATCTGCTTAGAGCACTTGTAAATGAGGCTTCATTGCTAGTGATAATATTTTGATAGATAGTTCGCAGCTTTTTTTTTAAATGGTCATTTTCATACATTACCTTTTCCTTTCTTATTTCTTGCTTGTAGTGCAGTGCGATTGATCACTTGTTACATATGATAACTTTTCTTTCTCTCTTTAGTCTCTATGAATGTATAAATATGAAGATTAACTCTTCACTAATAAAAACAAACATTTGCAATTTTTCTAGGAACGACTTTTAAAATATTACAAAGCTCCTTTCCAAGCAATTACGTTTTCACATCCAGCGCAAAAGTTCTCACAATTTTTTTCAAAAATATTTTCAAAAATGTTGCCTCTTTGCAAATTCTGGTGAAAAAAATCTCCCACCCTAGTATCTATTAAAGAACAAAAAGAAATGCAACGTGCAAATTACATAAAGAGATTTTATTCAACATAAAAGTTAGAGAAACTTTAATGACTATATTGCTACACCAGTTGAATACCTAATCTTTTAGTTACAACTTAGCCAGTGAATACCTATTATTTTTTTTAATTTTTCCCCATAAATTGTTCTGTTCAGATATCTGATCAAAATGATTGTCCTTCCTTGAATTCTCTCTAGTTCCTGATGTCATCTGGACAATGAAGTGCCCAGAACTGCATAAATATTCTAGATGTATGGTCACATATAGCCATATGGAAGCACAATTTCATTCCTTTGGCTTCTGTTTTGATTGGTTTGTATATTATAGAAGATAAAATTGCCTGGTTTTTAATCTTTTCCTCCATCACATTACATTTGTGTATAAGCAGCTAAAAGCTCCATTGTTTCTAATGTATTGTCCATTTACAGCCCAAAGTCCTACTCAGTGTTATTGTATTCCAAGTACTTCACATCTATGAATATCTGTGTTTCGGATTATTAACTCCCAGAGGTACTTGTATGCAGGTTTTCAGGCTGAAGCTCATCTAGTTATTTCCAGTCCACATTTCACTTCTTAGATTTTAGATCTTTTTGTGTTTCTCATTTCTCATTGTTTTTTGCAACACCTCTTAATTTAGTATAATCTGAAATTTTAATTACTGCACTGTTTATTTTTTCTTCGAGTTCATTAATAAAAATATTTAGTGATTTTTCATTCCACTGAGGCATAAGTAACTAAAGTAATCAATATTGAAATTATATTTAAAATTAAGATTATTGTTGTAAAGATTCATCTGAAGCTCTAAGTGTTTGAAGTGAAAAAAAGGATTTAACAAACTTTAACTAAACAGCATACTTGGAATACAAAACAATGTGATGGGTCTGGCAACTTTTTAAAAGAAACGTAGCTGCTTCTTTTAGGTTCAAATCTCAAATGGATAGTGATTAAAGTTCATACACTGCTGTACCTCGTTGCATGCCTGTGCAGTTTGCTAGTTAGTTTAGCTAAATTCTGAAGCAAAGTGGCATCAGATAAGAGTATAAATTAGCTGTTATAAACAAGATGGACATGTAGTTTGAAGTCTTTTAATATTTGTAAGTTGGTTCTTTCTACTCTTGGTCAACCCACAGAGTCAGGTATAGCGCCATTACAGCCTCTCAAGCACTTCATTTTAAGGGCTAAATGTAGACCCTTTACTGGCTGACACATCAGTGATGTCTTTACTCCCAGGGGCAATATAGTTCCAGTCTTCATGATAGTCCTCAGTTCTTCACCTCAGCTAATCATACTTGATACTACATTGAAGATTCATACCCTCCAATGGTATTTTCTTTTCTGAAAATCTTAACGCGTTTTCTTATTTTTTCATTACTCAAGCTCTGTCTGGGTATTCCTCTGAGAATGTATTCTTAATGATGAGTACTTGTCCTTTGTGGCCTTACAAAAATCTGCTGTTATGGATGCTACAAAAAATACAAAAATCCTTTTTTGCTTTTGTCCCCAGTTGAACTGTCCTTTTCCAGAGAAATGCTAGCATATATGGGTTCAGATTGATGGACTGTCTGACATAATACCTTGTCTGCATTGACAGTTATTTTTCTTTATATAAGAGTAAGACTTGTGAAGCTATATTATTCTACCTAATACTCTCTCAATCCTCAACCATTTTTTTAAAAGGAAATACTTGATTCTGTATTTCTTTTACATGAACTCATTTTCCTTTCTCCTCTGCAGTCTGTGTAATTTTCCCCATTATTGTCAAGGAATTGCACAGGTCTACTTCAGCTTCTGAAGAACTGCGCCTCCTTCTTGTTTTGAAGCAAGATCTGACTAACTTGGTAGTCTGAGCTTTCTAGTACCTGTGGCATAAAATGCACTGAACAGTTAGTACCTGTGCACAGACTTGACCATTCGTAAATGTGTAGGGCTCTACTATATATTTCTCTAGTTAGCACTTTTCCACACTCAGGGGTCCTGGACCATTTGTATTCTTCGTATTGATGCCAGACTCCGGACTGCAAACCCCCTTGTTGTAGTTCATGATTTTTTTTTTTAAACTCTGTACAATCTTTTTGAGACGAGGCACAGAACTGAAAACAATGTTCAAGATGTGGCTGAATCATACATTTATTCAGTGAAAGAATGATTTTCATCTGTAATCTCAACACCTGCTCTTCTGCTTGCTGCCAAAATTTGAGTCATGTTTTCACAGAACTATTTGTCAAAACCCAAGAGTCTGCTTCTGTTCGAAAACAGTCAGTTCAGGGTCAATTGTTTCAAGTTTTGAATTTTCTTGTGCATATTTGTGTGCTGTGTCTCTGTGTGTGCACACATGAATGTATCGTGTATCACTTCACATTTATCTACAGTGATTTTAATCTGAAATTTGATTTCCAAATTTTTTCCTTTTTGAACCTTCCTAGTGAAATAAATGTGGTATCCTATAGCTTATAGAGTTACATAGTTTCCCTTATACTCCAATTTTTGGTGAAGTCTAGAAAGTAATGCACAAAACCCATTTTATGTTAAAATTAATAAATTTAACTGCATTTTTGTTGGGTGTTGCAATCTCTATCTTCTGCCCCAGGAGGAGATCCATGTGTCTTCCTTGTCCTCCAGGACCAAGTCAAGTCCTACATTCAGCCTTCAGTGAAAGCATTGCTAAAATCTGCAGTGTCAACCAGCTCTTTTTTATTTTCTTTTTTGACATTATTTGCCATTAATTAATGTCATTAGCAAACTCCTAGAAGTACAGATGTTAGTATTTGGTGCAAATGATTAGAAAGACAAACAATTTTTCAGGAACTTTCAAGTTAATCACACTCCCTTCAGTAACATATTTTTAGATGTACGCCATCAAATGCACAATTCCAGTACTAACTTTGTGTCATTGTATCTCTTTCTCTAAAGACAGAACACACTGCCTTCCTTTAGACAAAAAAAAACCCCAAAGAAATTATACCATAAAACCAGGAGTTAAAAATATAAACCTAAAATATACTATAATTTATCATATTTAAAAAAAATATTATTTACTATATCCCTTTTATAACCAGTACTTTCCTTCTTTCTCTCTTTACCTTCCATTTCGATTTCTTCCCCTTTCCATTTTCCCTCCCCTGCCTGCCCATCAATAGTAACTTATCTTCTCCTTCCTCTCCTCTCACTTTTTTATGAAATATATGCCTAAATAAGCATAAATAAGTATCCTGACCTGTTTTCATATAGTTACTAAGGTTTTGGTCAAAACACATTCCACATTACAGAATGTGCTCTGAAATAAATAGTCTGTTACAAGTTCTATCAATGTAAAATGTTTGTGAAAACTGCAAGCATCAAAAAGAAAAAGGATATTCTAGTACTTAATTATGAGCTATGGTTACCTGCCTGCTCTGAAAGTATAAGGGAATGGCAAAATACAATATATATTTGAAGTATATTTACTGTAAGTTTTCTAAAGGATATTTTCAAGATGATAACAGATAAATGATCTCATTTTATAAACAAATTAGTCTATGTCTCAACTCTCACTTGGAAAACAAATACACTGTAATAGCCACAAACAATCCCAAAGTGAAAAGCTATACACAGGTAGCAGAATAACCTGAACACACTGCAAAAATGGGTCAAAAATGAAGAAGGGCCATAAAGACTTTCTGAAAACAATATTCTGTACATAGAAACTTACAAAAACATTATCTCCCTAAAAATTTATGTATTATTTGAAGAATAAGGAACCAGATGAAGTTCAACAAGGGCAAGTGTAGGGTCCTGCACCTGGAGAGGAACAACCTCATGCACCAGTACAGGTTGGGGGTTGACCTGCTGGAGAGCAGCTCTGCAGAGAAGGACCTGGGAGTGCTGGTGGACAACAGGCTCACCATGAGCCAGCAATGTGCCCTTGCAGCCAGGAAGGCCAATGGCATCCTGGGGTGCATTAAGAAGAGTGTNTATTGTTGTAAAGATTCATCTGAAGCTCTAAGTGTTTGAAGTGAAAAAAAGGATTTAACAAACTTTAACTAAACAGCATACTTGGAATACAAAACAATGTGATGGGTCTGGCAACTTTTTAAAAGAAACGTAGCTGCTTCTTTTAGGTTCAAATCTCAAATGGATAGTGATTAAAGTTCATACACTGCTGTACCTCGTTGCATGCCTGTGCAGTTTGCTAGTTAGTTTAGCTAAATTCTGAAGCAAAGTGGCATCAGATAAGAGTATAAATTAGCTGTTATAAACAAGATGGACATGTAGTTTGAAGTCTTTTAATATTTGTAAGTTGGTTCTTTCTACTCTTGGTCAACCCACAGAGTCAGGTATAGCGCCATTACAGCCTCTCAAGCACTTCATTTTAAGGGCTAAATGTAGACCCTTTACTGGCTGACACATCAGTGATGTCTTTACTCCCAGGGGCAATATAGTTCCAGTCTTCATGATAGTCCTCAGTTCTTCACCTCAGCTAATCATACTTGATACTACATTGAAGATTCATACCCTCCAATGGTATTTTCTTTTCTGAAAATCTTAACGCGTTTTCTTATTTTTTCATTACTCAAGCTCTGTCTGGGTATTCCTCTGAGAATGTATTCTTAATGATGAGTACTTGTCCTTTGTGGCCTTACAAAAATCTGCTGTTATGGATGCTACAAAAAATACAAAAATCCTTTTTTGCTTTTGTCCCCAGTTGAACTGTCCTTTTCCAGAGAAATGCTAGCATATATGGGTTCAGATTGATGGACTGTCTGACATAATACCTTGTCTGCATTGACAGTTATTTTTCTTTATATAAGAGTAAGACTTGTGAAGCTATATTATTCTACCTAATACTCTCTCAATCCTCAACCATTTTTTTAAAAGGAAATACTTGATTCTGTATTTCTTTTACATGAACTCATTTTCCTTTCTCCTCTGCAGTCTGTGTAATTTTCCCCATTATTGTCAAGGAATTGCACAGGTCTACTTCAGCTTCTGAAGAACTGCGCCTCCTTCTTGTTTTGAAGCAAGATCTGACTAACTTGGTAGTCTGAGCTTTCTAGTACCTGTGGCATAAAATGCACTGAACAGTTAGTACCTGTGCACAGACTTGACCATTCGTAAATGTGTAGGGCTCTACTATATATTTCTCTAGTTAGCACTTTTCCACACTCAGGGGTCCTGGACCATTTGTATTCTTCGTATTGATGCCAGACTCCGGACTGCAAACCCCCTTGTTGTAGTTCATGATTTTTTTTTTTAAACTCTGTACAATCTTTTTGAGACGAGGCACAGAACTGAAAACAATGTTCAAGATGTGGCTGAATCATACATTTATTCAGTGAAAGAATGATTTTCATCTGTAATCTCAACACCTGCTCTTCTGCTTGCTGCCAAAATTTGAGTCATGTTTTCACAGAACTATTTGTCAAAACCCAAGAGTCTGCTTCTGTTCGAAAACAGTCAGTTCAGGGTCAATTGTTTCAAGTTTTGAATTTTCTTGTGCATATTTGTGTGCTGTGTCTCTGTGTGTGCACACATGAATGTATCGTGTATCACTTCACATTTATCTACAGTGATTTTAATCTGAAATTTGATTTCCAAATTTTTTCCTTTTTGAACCTTCCTAGTGAAATAAATGTGGTATCCTATAGCTTATAGAGTTACATAGTTTCCCTTATACTCCAATTTTTGGTGAAGTCTAGAAAGTAATGCACAAAACCCATTTTATGTTAAAATTAATAAATTTAACTGCATTTTTGTTGGGTGTTGCAATCTCTATCTTCTGCCCCAGGAGGAGATCCATGTGTCTTCCTTGTCCTCCAGGACCAAGTCAAGTCCTACATTCAGCCTTCAGTGAAAGCATTGCTAAAATCTGCAGTGTCAACCAGCTCTTTTTTATTTTCTTTTTTGACATTATTTGCCATTAATTAATGTCATTAGCAAACTCCTAGAAGTACAGATGTTAGTATTTGGTGCAAATGATTAGAAAGACAAACAATTTTTCAGGAACTTTCAAGTTAATCACACTCCCTTCAGTAACATATTTTTAGATGTACGCCATCAAATGCACAATTCCAGTACTAACTTTGTGTCATTGTATCTCTTTCTCTAAAGACAGAACACACTGCCTTCCTTTAGACAAAAAAAAACCCCAAAGAAATTATACCATAAAACCAGGAGTTAAAAATATAAACCTAAAATATACTATAATTTATCATATTTAAAAAAAATATTATTTACTATATCCCTTTTATAACCAGTACTTTCCTTCTTTCTCTCTTTACCTTCCATTTCGATTTCTTCCCCTTTCCATTTTCCCTCCCCTGCCTGCCCATCAATAGTAACTTATCTTCTCCTTCCTCTCCTCTCACTTTTTTATGAAATATATGCCTAAATAAGCATAAATAAGTATCCTGACCTGTTTTCATATAGTTACTAAGGTTTTGGTCAAAACACATTCCACATTACAGAATGTGCTCTGAAATAAATAGTCTGTTACAAGTTCTATCAATGTAAAATGTTTGTGAAAACTGCAAGCATCAAAAAGAAAAAGGATATTCTAGTACTTAATTATGAGCTATGGTTACCTGCCTGCTCTGAAAGTATAAGGGAATGGCAAAATACAATATATATTTGAAGTATATTTACTGTAAGTTTTCTAAAGGATATTTTCAAGATGATAACAGATAAATGATCTCATTTTATAAACAAATTAGTCTATGTCTCAACTCTCACTTGGAAAACAAATACACTGTAATAGCCACAAACAATCCCAAAGTGAAAAGCTATACACAGGTAGCAGAATAACCTGAACACACTGCAAAAATGGGTCAAAAATGAAGAAGGGCCATAAAGACTTTCTGAAAACAATATTCTGTACATAGAAACTTACAAAAACATTATCTCCCTAAAAATTTATGTATTATTTGAAGAATAAGGAACCAGATGAAGTTCAACAAGGGCAAGTGTAGGGTCCTGCACCTGGAGAGGAACAACCTCATGCACCAGTACAGGTTGGGGGTTGACCTGCTGGAGAGCAGCTCTGCAGAGAAGGACCTGGGAGTGCTGGTGGACAACAGGCTCACCATGAGCCAGCAATGTGCCCTTGCAGCCAGGAAGGCCAATGGCATCCTGGGGTGCATTAAGAAGAGTGTGGCCAGCAGGCTGGGGGAGGTGATCCTCCCCCTCTGCCCTGGTGAGGTCAAATATGGAATGCTGCACCCAGTTCTGGGCTCCCCAGCTCAAGAGAGAAAGGGAAAGAGTCCAGCGGAAGGCAACAAAGATGATTAGGGGACAGCAGCATCTCTCTTATGAGGAAAGGCTGAGAGAGCTGGGTCTGTTCAGCCTGGANCAAAACCTGCCTGGATGCATTCCTGTGCACCCTGCTCTAGGCACACCTGCTTTAGCAGGGGGGTTGTACTAGATGATATCCGGAGGTCCCTTCCAACCCCTAACATTCTGTGATTTTGTGATTCTGTGAGAGGGGACTGATCAATGCTTATCAATATCTAAAGGGTGGGTGTCAAGAGGATGGGGCCAGACTCTTCTCAGTGGTGCCCAGAGACAGCACAAGGGCCAATGGGCACAAACTGGAACACAGACAGTTTCATGTAAACATGAGGAAGAGTTTCTTTATTGTAAGGGTAACAGAGCCCTGGAACAGGCTGCCCAGAGAGGCTGTGGAGTCTCCTTCTCTGGAGATATTCAAAACCCGCCTGGACGCATTCCTGTGCACCCTGCTCTGGGGGCACCTGCTTTAGCAGGGGGGTTGGACTGGATGATCTCCAGAGGGCTCTTCCAACCCCTACCATTCTGTGATTCTGTGGTTCTGTGAATTTGAAACCAAGTCAGTGTGTTAAACAGTGTCAGTCCAAAGATGATACAACTCAGTTCCAATGCAGAGATCTTTAGCTCACGGTTTGAAGAGCTATGAAGCCAGCTGGGTGTGTTCTTCTGTCCATCTCCAGTATGCTCATGTGAGCTGTCACATAATGGATGTGTTTTGGGGTGGGAAAGTGAGGAGGAATGCAGTCTTATCTGAGGCCTTTGTAGTAGAGAAACATGGATCCCGGACTAACCATACGCCACAGATATTCCATGTGTCTGTTTCACTGAAAACATAACCAAAAAGCAGATAATAAAGAGTGAGTGATACCAGATTTTGCCCTAAGATATAGATATTGATCTAGTTCCAAAAGAGTAGTGAAGTAGTAACTTTCATAAAATGAATGTGATGCATAATTTAAAACATATCTACGTTACATTTTAGCTTTGATTTTATATGCTGTATTTCAATATATTATTTAATTATACACAATAAATATAGCAAATACTGAATAGATTATT
>VZSC01015383.1:136961-183335 GCA_013398225.1 Steatornis caripensis
TAAATTAATAAATAATTCAGTAGATTTGATACAAATTATTTAGAAACATATACTATTTAGAAATAAATCAGTATGTCTGAGATATTTGTTCTTTGGAGTGGACATTTTTGGAATATATTTGGGATATATGTTGAAACCTTTTCAATAATATTTCTGTCCTTGCCTACAGGACACGTTCCAGTGTATATCACAAATCAGGTGAAAGACATTTTGTACATCTGAATTAAAACTTACCTTTCTCAGTTTCAGGGACATCTCCAAGTTTCAGTATTATTCTGTAGTAGAAACAGATCCATCTTTATTTGGATACTGCTGAAGATTTTTTGGTGACCAAGTTTCAATGACATATTCCCTCTTCTGCCCATAGTTTTTTGGTGATAAATCATTGCTGCTGAATTTTCTGTCATGCATTGTTTGGTACAAGTTAATATTGTTCATACAGCCTGCCCTCATCATTTGAAAAGCAGGAATCACAAGTTTCTTTGAAGTAGTACCTTCTTCACCTTCTTTTACGAATCATTTCCTCATACAACTATGGGATTTAATACTAATTTAATTTAGCATGATATTTTGCCATGTAATGTTTAGCCTGTATGAATATTTAAGAAACATAAAAGAGACTACCAGTGACATGGGCATGACTGACAAATCAAAGAATATCAAAGAAGTAGTTGATGAATTATTTTGCTATTGTACTCAGTCTGATTTTTTCACAGTTGGGAAGATGATCTGAAGTTGTAATGCCTTCTCCCCTTTTCCTGTTCTCTACTTTCTTAGGCAGGAGGAGCAATGCTGTGCAACTCGGATCCTTATGATTATCTGCCAGTAGCATACACCTAATTTAATACATTTTTATATAGATATGTACATGTATGCACGGAGACACCCATATACGTATATTCCTGTATTTCAGCCTCAAGAAGTTAGCAGAATTTAGCATGCTTCAAGGGTTTTTAAGGACTTCAGAATGATATCTCACCACCTAATGTTAACATGAGCGAATAGTGAGAAAATGAAAAAAAGGTTCACAAACACTGACAGAAAGAGAGGACATGCAGCACAATGATGTAAGGTACTAATTTAATCCATCCTCTTCTCACTCTGATTTTCTTGTCTTCAAGAGTTCTTTACCTGGTCTAAATCACTGACTTCTAGCTTGAAAGGCTATGCTACAATAAATATGCTTGCTTTTTTGGATTCCCCAGGCCATTTAGAAGATGGAAGTTTTTATGAAGCAATTGAAAGAAAGCTTCTTGCTTTCATTTCATATATATATGGGACAAAGCGGAGATTGAAGTGGGCCATCATATCAGATCTACATATGTGTAGGACTTTGCTAGTTATCTTAAAATCAAGCTGTTTCTTAATGAATGAGTGGAAAGATGGTGGGTACAGAAGGTTGTCAAGTGTATATGAGGAAAGAAAATGTGATGACAAAGCAAGAGGCAAAGTGGACGTATTCCAATATACAATATTCCAAATGAATGAGTCAATCATTTCTGAAAAGTATTACTGGTCTTGATTCTGATGCTGTATTTATTGGTTAGATTGTTCTTCATTTGCTTAAGTGCAAGTGAAGCATCACAGTCATTACCCATCTAAATAAGGTCTCTACGAGATTTTCGTACAATTTGTCACTTTATAACTCTTGCAATAGAATCTGTTTCAATAACAGTATTGCTTTTATTACTTGGCTATGTATGTGACTCCTGTTACTCTGAACGTTAGTTAAATTAAGTGCCCTTTATTTAATATCTTCTGTGTATTGGAATTTTTTTGCTTCTGGTGAGTTTTATAGCTTCTATAGATTGTCATACTGTAATAAGCATTAAACTTGACAGAAAAGATAGAATCTATGATTCTGTGTTTCTAAATGGCTTGAATGACTCATTCGACATTTTTCTCAGTGATTTCCATCTGCTGAGAGGGAAGTTTTTAAACACCCGATTTATTTGAATACTAAGAAGCATGAATAAAAATTAATCACACAAGTTTTTTTCTTTCTTTCAACTTCATCATTGTAATATTATCATTGACTTTTCTTGCTACATGTGATCACTGCTGATTGATATGGCTGTAAGTGTGACAAAACAGCTGAATAAGGCATTATCTAATTTTTCTGTGAACCCTTTGGTCCTATACAGAGGTAAATCTAAAGATTATCTTGGAGTAACTTAGAAACCTGGAGAAAGTGATTTAACTCCCTGAAAGATGAGAGGTCATAGAAATATTTCAAATACGTTCTGTCCATTCTAGCAAAGATCAAGGCATCTGAGAAGAGCTTCACATAAACTATCTTCTTCCTAAATTATCCAAAGTAGAATAAAAAATGATATCTTATTGACTGCTTCAGGATATCAATGCACTTAATTTTCCAGTTAAATAAGTATAGACGTAAATTTAATGCTGTAAAATAAACACAGCGCAAGCCACCTTAATACGCTGCTACCATAACAAATAATTACTGCTAGAGTTCATAAATATTAGCTTAAAGGGGAAAGAATTTCTCTCCTTCAAGAAAGCTGAATATGGTTGAATATGGTATTCCAAAACGTCAAATTTGCAGAACCTGATGTAAGAGTCTGCCATAAAAGTATTTTTTTCCTGTCCCCTCATGTTCTTTGGTTGATTCTGCGAAAATTAGGCTGATTCTGCTAGGCAAAAAGGATAGTACCAGTTTATCTGAAAGATTGAGATCTTACGGATTATATAATGAGCCATGTTAAATACTAACTTTAGCGTATTTTAGTAATTTTAGCACCTGCTACAATTTTTTTTCCTGCCCCAGAACAAAATTAATTCTTTTCAGTCTTACTATGTCTTTCTCAAGCACAAGCCAGACCCTAATAGACTGCTTGCTGGCTTGTTTTCTCTCTTTCTAGCTTTCTTGCTTAATTTATGATCAACTTCTTAAGAAATATTTCTTAAATGATACAAGCTTGAATAAATACTTAGACTTTGTGTACAAAAATGAGCACCCACATTCTATGTTTTGGCATTCTGATCTCTTAAATTACTGAATACGTGCAGCTCCCAGGTATTCAATATGAATAACTTACTTTATATTTGCTGTCCTGTGAATCATCATGGCAAAGAACAACCTCAAGTATTCACTGGATGATGGGTAGCTATTAGGGAATGGAAATCTCATTAATTTCTCTCATGAAATTATCTGGAACTAATGTGATAACAACGCAAAACAAAATACCTGTTGTTATGTTGTTGGTTTGCTGTGTGGTTTGGGTTTTTTTTTACATTTCAAACATTATGCCAATTCTGCTACATTTATCATCTCTGAAAAATATTTTGAGCTACCTTAAGTTTTCTACTATATTTAGGAGTTTATTTTAGAGGAAAATTTGTAAAATTATCATCCCTTTTGTCCTATTTGAGTTTCCTAGTGCCTAAATAAGGCTGAGAATCCTTAAGTTTTTTACATGCCTGTGATGTTCTAAACATTCTGGCAAGCATATATTTTTGTGTATATTGGTGAAAGTCTAAAAACTTACCATTCCAGTGCACCCTACAAACCTCCCCTTCACATCCCACTATTCCCTATTTCTGTTCTCTGCTATCTCAGTCCTTATCATCTACTGTCTGACCTCTCCACTTTTCTGAATGGAGTGCTTAATTCAGTGTTCAAGACTGACTGTTACTGATTCTCGTATTTACTCCATCTTGTCCAGTCTTTTACATTTTATTTTCTCCTATGGGATTTTTTTTATCGTAAAACCATAGATTGGAACTCTATGCACACATGAAGTGAGTAAAAACACTTTTAGTTCACCTAATTGTTCTTTAGAATATATGAAACACAGTTTAATGTTTGGTATATTTTAGAGGAGCACTTTGTAGCTAAAATACACTCAAGAGATTGCTATTTAAATGACAAGATAACTGCTTATTGAATTATACATCTATTTTAAGATCAGAAGATTAGTGACTTAGAGATTTTATTATTTTTTTAAAACTTCTCTGGAATCTTAAAGTGGCAGTTCTCTCCTTTCATAATTCAGGCAATTTTTTCCTGTGGAATCAATATGAAAATGGTAACATTTTCTGGACTAAAAACTCACCACTACTTTAGTGAAAATTTTGTTTCTTTGCTTGAGTAATTTCTCTGACCTTCTTTTGATTCCATTTTTTATTTATATAGAATAAGACATTTATATAGAATAAGACATTTATTATTATTTTTATACATTTTTATTTATATAGAATAAGACATTTGTTATTTCGCAATTTAAATTGCTTTTTATCCATGTTGTAGGCAATTTAAATTGCTTTTTATCCATGCAGGACAAATTAAAAGGGAAACATATCATCTTGATTACCATACTAAAATAGAGGCACCACTGTTGCTCACTGACCTGTGTCTACGAGTTCTTATTTCAAATTCCAGCTTTGTAAGTGACTTTGGGCTGCTCAGCTAACCTCTGTGTACTTGACTTTCACCACCAAGTGTGAAAATTATTTATCACCTTTCTTTATTTGTTTTGCAAACAAAAAATAACTCCAAATTATGTTTATGATTAAAATCATACAATCTGAAGATTTCATGTGATCATGTTACTATTTCTTGACCTATTGTAATTTTTCATAAAAAGTGGGTGAAATGGACAAAAAAGCAAATTGTAAGAGTTCTCCCTTTAGGCTGTAGGTCCAGAAAGACTGTGAAGGCTACCATGAGGACTGGGAGTTGCCTGGGCTCCTTTTCATCCTTGGCATTACGGCCCACGGCAATCAGTCTGTGTCACTGAGCAAAGGTCTGAGCAAAGAGCAAAAACGGAGAAACACACAACCCAGAAGACTAACGTGAAGAATGTTCTTGTCTACTTCATTCACAGCCTTGCTTCTTTCAGGCTGCTAAATCCCTTTTCTTTTCCTCTGAACACTATACTGTATTTCACTCAGCATTGAAGTCTATTGCTACATATAAAGGGCCATAAATGTCATAAATTAATGTCATTCACCCAGGGAAAGCTGTTTTTCCCTTTGAACATACAGTATATATAAATGTTTGGCTCATGGTTTTCTAGACTCTTATCAAGAAAGACTCCTGCCTAGACATGAAACAAAAAGATGGGGGCAAAGAGAAATAAAAGATCAGAGACAGAAAGTAACTTTCCAGTGGCTACAAATAGGTTTCACTGTGTTACTTACTATGCATTATTTTTTTAAACCTACTAGTTACTTTTAAATCCCAAACCAGAATTTTGGATAAGGATGCTTTTTAGGTTCCAGAGCATTTCATCAGTAACAGTAGTTGAGAAGCAGGGCAACAGGAAGGGAGCAGAAGAGGATGGTTCAGTACAGAAACCTCACCTAATGGGCTGAGTATACAGTATGACTGAGCGAGATCAGTGATTCACACCTGCAGAATGAGTGAAAACTCACTCCTCACTTCTCTTTTGATACTGTCTTCCCTAACTGCTGTGAATTTCCTATACTTTCTCTGCTTCCTCATTTACTTCTTCCTCCTGTCACCAATCCACTTAAAAGACAGCTTCCTCCCAATGCTGGATCCAATTCTGATCAAAATAAATCAATTTAACTAAACAATTCTTGCTGGATTATTTTTCAACCACTTTAACCTGCTCAGTTCACTATGAGATCATGAGTCAGCCAGACTCAGTCTGTGAAAGCAATGGGGCCATCCCTTTCTGTCAGGTGTTCATCTGGTCCATGCTGCATAAGGACCCTTATCTTTATGTACTCTGAATTGGCTTCTGGATCAGGGCTCAGAGACAGCCCTCCATCAGACTCTGCAAAAGGTGTAGCCAGAGCATAGGCCTGTACAACAAGAAATTGTGTGTATCAATCACAACATACATAATACCAGCTTGTATCTATCATGATATAAATAATATTATCTTGCCTTAAACTCAACTATAAGCATAATAAAATACGTAACTAAAAGCAGTAGATAAGCATTTTGTAGCTGTGGGATGGAACAGCCAGATGGAAAAAGGTGTAAGTATTTTACACAAGCAAGTAGGAAATGTGACTACTAAAGCGGTAAAGAACAGCTGTAGTTGAACTTAGGAGACACCCAAGCTGGCAAAGAACAAGATATGAGTAAGAGAATGCAAACAGACAGGACCTCCTGCCAAATGTGCAGGTGACAGGCAAAACAAAAAAACAGATAAGCACTATCAGGAGTAAATGAGACCTTCCCTTTTGGGAAGGAGGCAATAGCATAAAAGCAACAAGTATAACCAAAGAAATCAAATGAGAAAACAGCCCACTTCAGTTCTGACAGAAAAGCCTCAATCTCAGTGACTAAAGATCATCAAGAGCAGTTCCCATCTGCACTGGCTATACAGAATCAATCCGGTGGTATTTTATACCCACAACTAATTTGGGACATAAAAGTAAAGTCTAGGAGTTTTGTATCTGTAGAGAAGGTCATCGATAATGGTGAGAGTTTACCATGAGCACAATGTGTGCTGTTAACAAATAAATTTAGAAAATTTTTGTTCCAAAGTTAATGCCCTACTTAATGCATCAGTCTTCTAAGCACTCCCACCACAGCAACCTGCAATTGCCTAATATATATAAATATATATACACATATGCATATATACAAATGTTCAGTTACAACAAAGGAATCTGGAGAGGTTTACTTCTAAGATAAATATCTCAAGTTAGCAACATGATTTTTCTCCTACTCTGTCAACTACAGAGCCATCTTGAGCAAATGCTCATTTCACTTATTTTTTCACCTTCCTCTTTGGGACTTCAGAATATTTCTCCTTAGTTTACTGAACTATTTTAACTTTCTGATACAAAGACTATCTGTATTCCAACCTTTACTTAACTATGGGAGCCATTAGACGGAGAGCTGGTTGAATGTCTCACAAGATGTACAACTATTGATTGTGTATGTGTGCCTGTGCTTAATTTTCTAAAAATATCAGCATCAAGGGAATTGTGAACAACTTAGACACCTTTTATCTCTTTGTTTATTTGTTATTTTTGAAGATGTATCTGTGCTCTTTGGCCATTAAGTTTTCTTTCCATTCTTTAATACAGCAGAGGATAGAACTCATTAATCATATGCCAAGCTGGGAAACTATAGCTATAACTCTCAAGTTTCAGAGTAGTAAACAGAAAATGTTATCTTTAATATAGAAACAGATTTAATCAGTCAAAGAAAAGCTATCTTCATTGTTTTCCATTAAATATCACTCTACTTCTGATTCAGTAACTGATCTGATAGTTGCTGTTTCTATAGAAAAATAAAATAATACAATTGTTACAGTATTCAATAAGCTAAACTTCTACTTAGTAGCAAAGACTTACATTGTGCAAATAAGAATGCTTATTATTTATTTAATTCAAAGTATGATTGACCTTGTATTAGCAAGTAGAAATAGAAGAACTTTATGTGTATAATCTGTACATAAGATGTCATGTTTTTAACATTTTTAATATGATAAAGCAATGATTATGCATAACCAAGTATGGTCAAATATAGAAACTACAGATTATCCTGCAAAATCTTTATCTCAGAGTGATCAAACATTTCTAAGATAAGTTTTGATGTAAAGTAGACTTTTCCTTTCTGAAAGGTTGGTATGACAATGTTGCAGTCAAATTGCATGATAACACATGTACGTTTGAACGAGGGAGTGATGTACCAAATTCCTCATAAGAATATATATTAATACTAGCTGAGGTTGAACTGGCTTTGGCTGGGATAGAGTTAACTTTCTTCATCGTAGCTGGTATGGTGCTGTGGCTTAGATTTTTCACTAAAACAGCGTTAGCAACACACCCATGTTTTAGCTATCGCTGAGCAGTGCTTACACAGTGTCAGGGTCTTTTCTGCTTCTTACACTGCGCTCCCCCAGCCAATAGGCTGGGGGAGCGCAAGAAGTTGGGAGTGGAAACAGCTGGGACAACTGACCCCAACTGACCAAAGGGATATCCCATACTGTATGATGTCATGCTGTCCTGGTTTGGGCCAGGACAGAACCAATTTTCTTTTAGTAACTTTACTTTTCAGTTAAGTCTCTTCTGAGAAGCTGCACTCTCTGAAATTAACTGCATGTTTTTCCAGACAGCAGCTGCTTCTAGCAGTGATAAGGTTCAATGTTTATAGCTAGTGCTGGAACATCAGTAGGAATGGAATGTAGTAAGGCTCTTACTTATAGTTATCCCTATGGAGACCAAGGTCGATGCTTGCTTCTGCTAAATTTCTCTGCGCCGGAACTGAAAGAGCAAAGAAGCGGTCACACCTGCGACCCTGTGGTGGGGAGGAGCGGGTCGGACAGGTGACCCAAAACTGACCAAAGGGAGTATTCCATCCCATACGCGTCATACTTGGTATAGAGCTGAGGGATCACAAGGGTCTCGCTCTCTTCTTCTATGGCCGGCATCCGAGGAGGACTCTGTTCGATTCTTCTGCCTTCGATCCCNTAACACTGGTTTTGTACATATTTGTATATATTGCATTATTATTTTCCCTATTATTATTATACATTGTTATATGTTATTATTGTAGTTAGATTCAAGCTATTTTCACTTTTCCAGCCCATAAGTCTCTTCCCCTTTTCTCTTCCCTGCCCCACTTTGGGGAGGGAGGGGGTTAAGAAAGAGCGTCTGTCGTTCACTTAATAGCCAGCCCAGCTTTAAACCATGACACACATGCTCAGGAATAAAAACTGAGGAGAAAGTTTGCCAGGACTGCTTTTGCTTGGGCACTGACAGGGCATCGGTCGGCTGGTGGTATGCAGTTGAGGTTTTGCATCACTTGTTTTTCTCTGTCTTTCTCTTTGAAAAGAGGGGGATAAACCACAACAAACTCTCTAGATTCAGAGTGTCTCTGTGGCCAAAAAGAAATTGTTCAAATTGATAAGAACGTAGTTTAGTTGTTTCAGTGTCAGTTGTGTGAAATAAAGAGGGAGGCCTACAACATGTGACTAGACCAGCCTATGAAATCTTAGAGCAACCATCTTGTGGAAGATCTGTGCTTGATAGTGAACAGAAAAAGTAATCCCTCCCCCACATAATCATAACTTCTTTACAACTAGCAATCTATGTAAGTAATAACTTAAACAAAAATTAAAAATGAAGTCTCTGACCTATTCCAATATACCTCAGCATAACTATTATATTTAAAGGCTTTCTGATCAGATATCTTTTGTTTCTTGTCACACTACTGACTGACTAGCCTCTGACTTTTGAGTTTATTGTCATCCTCTAACCCCAAATTCTCAAGCTTATTTCTCACTACAGGGGATAAAAGCTAATAGCTTTAGTTGTCATAAACTACTTGTCATGCCCTATCACCATATGTTTTCTTTCTTCTCTTTTACTTACAAAATTAAGCCCTACATGTGATTGCTTTTATGGAGACACCTCAGTACCTTCAGATTCCAACATACACTTTCTTACACAGGAACTACAATAACTGTTTATTCAGAATTAGAAACACCTACCCCCTAATTCACCATGTACAGTGATTGAACATTTGCAAAAATCCCTGTTTACAACTGAGAGAATGCTGATGATGCTGAAACTAAGTTACATTTAAAATGGGGGCAGGAAATCACTCTGTTTATGCTACAGTTTGGCTGGAAAGAAAACCCACAGCTGGTACAACCCTAGACTTGGAGCAGACTGAGATTCCCCACCATGACTTTGATGACAAACAGACTCTGTCTGTATCTCTATAGCAAAGAGTGAATAAGATTGGGCTAGTCTATTTATAGTCTCTGATATTTTCATATGAGGTAAGTCAAACACAGGCAAGGCTATAGGGTTGCTGGCTAAAATATAAAAGTCTCTGAAAAATCTATCTTTCACAATTCTCATTTATTGAGGAAACTCTTAACTAGTGATTATAAAGTAGATCATTAACCTTGGCTCCAGTGTTACCAGACAACAAATGGCACTGTGGGAAAAATCTACTTCCCTCTGTGACTAGCAGAGTGATACCTAATTTACAAAGGATAGATCTTGCATGTCATGGTAATCCTCACAATTATGACCTCCAGGTTGGAAATAAAAAGGCATCCTGAAAACACTATTCTTGGTATAAGATGCAGCAGGTAATCTTCTTAAGCTTCACAAGTTGCTGTGAACAAATCGCCTGCATGTTTTTCTCTCTATTCCATTTTACCATTCAATACAAAGAGGAATTTTTCAATGGGATTGACATTGGATACGCAAGAAATTCCCATCTGAGGAAAATCCAGACAGCTGCATTGTGTAATGATAAATAAATAAAAATACATTTATCAGCAGTGAAGTCAAAGCTTTCTCAGTAATAGGATTTAGACTCAGTAACAGTGCACCCTCAGCAGAGAATAATAACTACTGATTCCAAGAATATTGAAAGCTAAATTCAAAATTTATTTTACCAATTTGGCTTTCCAAGACTAAGTTGGTTATATTTCTATATGTGTGTATCTATCTACATGTATCTACATATTTCTCTATCTATCTACATATCTATGTATGTATGCATGCAACCAACACATGCAAGTGATTGCTTCTTCCAATACAATGAAAGAACAGAGATAGATTCATATTGAATTTCAGGAAGGAACTCATTTGTAACAGGAGGAGAAATTGCCATGAGTGGCTAAGTAGGAGGCTGACTATGATATTGGAACAGGAACAGTGAGCGACAGCTTAAGAAAGCCATTTTTTGGAAACAGTAAGATAGCTTTTGGAGATAAAAGATGGGAGCTACTAAGAAAAAAGGAACTCTGTGGAAAGGTACTACCTTATACACAAAATAAAGACTTTTAGATCATGTTTTAGATATAAATCACTGACAATAGCCATGTGTTACAGGCCAAATCAAAGGCATTAGTGTTTGCCAACAGGATGATCAACCAGTTGTGGAGAGCTTTAAACTAAAAACAATTGGCAAGGGAGATGATGACCAGCAATCAAGTGAGAAAGCGGTAGAGTGAACTAGCAAGCTAAATGTGCAAGGCTACGTGCTCAGAGCACATCCCCTGAAAGTTTGCAGATGATACAAAATTGGGAGAAGTATGTGGTACACCAGAGGGTTGAGCTGCCTTTCAGAAGGACCTTGGCAAGTTGGAAAAACAGGGTAACTGGAATCTCATTAAGTTCAGCAAACAGAAGTGCAAAGTCCTGCACTGGGGAAGACTAACCCCAAGCACCAGTACAGGTTGGGGTCTGGCTGCCTGGAAAACAGATTGGCAGAACAGAACCCGGAGGTCCTAGTGCACATCAAATTGAACATGTGTTAGCAACGTGACCTTGTATTAAACAGCATCCTGGGATTCATTAAGAAAAGCACTGCAGCAGGTCAGTTAGGGTGATCTTTTCTCTCTACTCAACAGTGATGAGAAACACACAGAATGTTGTGTCCAGTGTTGGTCTCCTTGGTACAAGAGAGACATGAACTTACTTGAGTGAGACCAGCAAAGGACCACAAATATGATTAAGGGACTGGAGTATTTGTCATATGAGGAGAGCCTGAGAGAGATAGGAATGTTCAATCTGAAGAGGAGAAAGATCAAGGGTGATTCTATCAATGTGTATAAGTATCTGATATGAAACTGTGAAGAAGACAGAACCTGGCTTATCTCAGTGATATCCAGTGAAAGGACAGGATGCAATGATGATCAATTCAAATATGGCAAATGTCATCTGAAAATCAGAAAAAAACTTTTTTTTTTTTTTTTCCCTGTGAAGACTGTTAAACACTGGAACAGGTTGCCCTCATAGGTTGTTGAGACTCCATCCTTGGAGATATTCAGAACCCAAGAAGACATTGTACTGAGCAACATGATGTAGCTGATTCTGCTTTGAGCAGGCATTAGACGATCTCTAGAGGTCCCTTGCAACCTCAACTATTCTGTGAATACATAATTACATTTAAAGAATTTCCACTCCTAGTTTCCATTCCAGAACAACCATCTATTATTAGCTCTACTTCTGACAAACCAAGTAATGCCTCTATGATCATGAGCGCATGCATGTGAAAAAGTCTGAGTAAACAACAACGAAAATACAAACAAGAAATAGCTCAAATAAATATGGCAAGCAGACACACTCTAAAAGTTGTTGTTTGACTGTTTTCTTGAGCATGTCAAGACAATTGCAAGACACTTTTTCTGCTAGGAAGGAGAAAACACTAACATCTCTAAATCTTCAGTGTGGGATGAGAAAACTAAGACAATGAGGACCCAGGTATACTCTGGTCTTACAGTGAAATAACTGTCATAGATCACTTTTAGTATCTTGGCCCTTACTCATTCCAGAAATATGACGTCCAAATGGGTGTGCATATATATGTGTGGCTTGTAATAAAAATATCAAGTGCCAGAAACCCAATTGCTGATAGAAAATGTCATTCTGTCCTGAAACAGTGCATAAACTTTCAACTAGGCAGGTGAAAAGTAAGGCTTGGAAGGGAAGCGTGAGATCTGCTGCTGATAAAATGCAAAATTTCTTTATCATTTATTGTCACTGGAATCAGGTTCTGCTTACTTTAAAGCAGAATAAGGTCTTTGAAAAGACAAATAATATGCTTACGTTTTCGTCATTTTTTTAATGCTTTTGAACTTTTAAGAAATAGATGTTAATTCTATGGAAGAAAGACCCCATCTTCAGTTTCCAAATGGCAAAATCACTGCAATAAATTAAACAAAGAATCAGTCCTGCAAGTTCCAGGCTCCTACCTCCATTTCACTCTAGAAAGACCAGGGGTACCATAAGGAAGAACAAGTCTCTAGAGATCTGAAGTAAAAGGAGCAGGTGGCTTTAAAAGCATCAGTAATGGTCAATAAAAAGAGTTGATTCAAAAGAATCCTCCCAAGGGATGAAAATATAACCTGATTGACATAAAGCAAACGAGTGTAATCAGAGACATCTGCATACAGGAATTTCCTTTCCTTCCTGAATTGCAGAGATTTTTGACTAGCATTAGATTAAAATTATTATTCTATTAGTTCCTTCTGGTTCATAGCTAATACTTAGAAGACAGGGAGGTTTAAAATTTTTTAGGGGATAGTGAATTCAAGATGACTATCAGTAATTTGTTTACAAAAAACCCACACAAATAAAAAAGTCCCAAACAACAAAAACCTTTTTAAAAGCTTCCTTATGTGCTGTGCAAATCCTTGTTGATATGACCAGGCAAACACCATATCTTGAAAAAGTTGCTAGGTAATGTTTCAGTAATATATATTATTTTTTATTATCTATAGAAATAACATTCTGAAAGTTTCAGTCCATGGGAAGCGCAAACACCAATATGGCACACAAACACATTAAAATGCTTAATGACCAGAGTAAAACTAAATTACTCTTGAGAACGGCTTATAATTACCATAAGCAAATATATATCAAGTTCCGTCTCGTCATTTTGACCCCATTAATCCATGCAAACTTTCATTTTGTCCTTTTCTGAAAGTTTGTCCAGAGCTCCTCCTCTCTGTCTCAAAACTGATTTCTAGCTCTTTCTATATTGCTCCTTTTGCTGCTGCGTTCCACATTTTGACTTGCCTGTTTGTTAAGCAACTCTGGGAGAATTGTATTCAGGCTACTCACCTTATTAATTGTAATCCTTATGTATCTTGCCACCCTGTAAAATCTACTTTGCTAATCAGTGGTGTGCTAGCTTTAGCTAGTTGTCCTGGTTTGACTAAATGCAGTATTCCATCCCATACACATCACGCTCAGTATAAAGCTGAGTGATCACAAAGGTCCCTCCCTCTCCTTTCATGGCCAGGGGCCTGAGGGCACTAATGGGCTTCAAGGACCCTGCATCACCTGGTGCTTCCACCCACACCTGTGGCCTAGGAACCTATTTAATCCCAGCATGGAGCTGTTAGTGGAGGTCCTGGTGATGTGGCAGGAGGCAGCTCTGTGCTAAAGCACTGGAGGAGGACTCTGCCTGATTGGTCTACACTGGATCCTGCTGCTGAGTAGAGTCTGGGATTTTCCAGGGTGCGCTCTGCAGCATCTGGGTGACGTGTTCATCGTCAGGGAGGGGGGAGCTCAATATTGGTTTTATATATATTTGTATATATTTCATTATTATTCTTCCTAGTATTATAATACATTATTATTATTTTAGTTAGATTAAAGCTGTTTTAACTTTTCCAACCTGTAAGTCTCTTTCTCTTTTCTATTTCCCCTTTTTGAGGAGGGAGGGGTTTAAGAAAGAGCATCTGTTGTCCATTTAATAGCCAGCCCAGCTTTAAACCATGACACTAGTATAGAGTTAACTTTCTTCATAGTAGCTAGTATGGGGCTATGTTTTGAATTTGTGTTGGAAACAGCGTTGATAATTCAGGGATGTTTTTGTTACTGCTGAGGAGAGCTTACACAGAACCAAGGCTTTTTCTGCTTCTCACTCTACCCCACCAGTGAGGAGGCTGGGGGTGCACAACAAGTTGGGAGGGGACAGCTGACCCCAATTGACCAAAGGGATATTCCATACCATAGGACATCATGCTCAGCATATAAACTAGGGGAAGAAGGAAGCAGTGGACATTCAGAATTATGGCATTTGCCTTCCCAGGTAAACATTACCCATGATGTAGCCCTGCTTTCCTGGAGATGGCTGGACACCTGCCTNTCCCAGCATGGAGCTGTTAGTGGAGGTCCTGGTGATGTGGCAGGAGGCAGCTCTGTGCTAAAGCACTGGAGGAGGACTCTGCCTGATTGGTCTACACTGGATCCTGCTGCTGAGTAGAGTCTGGGATTTTCCAGGGTGCGCTCTGCAGCATCTGGGTGACGTGTTCATCGTCAGGGAGGGGGGAGCTCAATATTGGTTTTATATATATTTGTATATATTTCATTATTATTCTTCCTAGTATTATAATACATTATTATTATTTTAGTTAGATTAAAGCTGTTTTAACTTTTCCAACCTGTAAGTCTCTTTCTCTTTTCTATTTCCCCTTTTTGAGGAGGGAGGGGTTTAAGAAAGAGCATCTGTTGTCCATTTAATAGCCAGCCCAGCTTTAAACCATGACACTAGTATAGAGTTAACTTTCTTCATAGTAGCTAGTATGGGGCTATGTTTTGAATTTGTGTTGGAAACAGCGTTGATAATTCAGGGATGTTTTTGTTACTGCTGAGGAGAGCTTACACAGAACCAAGGCTTTTTCTGCTTCTCACTCTACCCCACCAGTGAGGAGGCTGGGGGTGCACAACAAGTTGGGAGGGGACAGCTGACCCCAATTGACCAAAGGGATATTCCATACCATAGGACATCATGCTCAGCATATAAACTAGGGGAAGAAGGAAGCAGTGGACATTCAGAATTATGGCATTTGCCTTCCCAGGTAAACATTACCCATGATGTAGCCCTGCTTTCCTGGAGATGGCTGGACACCTGCCTGCCTATGGGAAGTGGTAAACAAATTCCTTGTTTTGCTTTGCTTTTGTGCATGGCTTTTACTTTACCTATTAAACTGTATTTATCTCAACCCACAAGATTTCTCACTTTACCCTTCCGATTCTCTCCCCTGTCCCACTTGGGGGTGAGTGAGTGGCTGTGTGGAGCTTAGTTGCCAGCTGGGGTTAAACCATGACATATGGACACAGGCAGAACAACACTGGGGAAAATTTATAAACCTTTAATAAGACTTATAAAACACAATGTGCAGAGTATGGAGACATTTACTCCACAGAAGATGTAGCTGGAAAAAGAACCCCTGCCTACCTTTCTCAATGAAAGCTTTTCTCAAGGCTGGGACTGTTCTTTCTGCTGTGATCTCACTGCAATGAATACGTTGTGGGTGATAAAAATGTCATTTCTTCTTATTTTCTGATCAAGTGCTTAGACAACAAATGTAGTCAGATGAAATCCTGGAGGCAAAAATTCAAGTATTCCTATTTCTGATTGGACATGATTGGTTTTACTTAGATTGTGCACAGGCATGTGTTTAAGGACATTCAAAGCTGTGTATCCCAACCTGTTCCATAAAAATATTACCCTGTTTATAAAAGGACTGGTCTCTGTGCATTTCATATAAATAAGCTTAACTGCCTAATTCTAGTAACACACTTCACCAAAATTTTTGCCACTGGTATTTAGATAATTTTCACAACATGAAAGAGCATTAGAATAAGAATTGGAGCCACCATACTAGGAAGATTTCTGCAGAGCATGCTAGGCACTCCTGTAAAATCTAATCTCCCATTCCTAAATTTTCAATGTCCCAGTGATTCTGTAAGCATTGTGATATTTTTGAGGTGTTCTACGTGAGGACCAATTTGGTAAGCATGCTTAAGAACGAATGCTACTATCATTATAAACAGGAAAGGACTTAAAGGTGTAAATGTCAACAGTTAAGCACCTGACATTCATGAGGAGCCATGGGGATCTTGTAAGCAGGAACTTGCATGTCCAGGTAGTTTGGGGGCCAGCTCACTGAAAACACTGTGGATTGAAGTTTTAAGTTTGGATACTAAAGGTTGCAATTGGGCAACAAAATACCTCAGATGGCTTAATCTTAAAATGACAAGACCTTTATTCATTAAAGTGATCAGAAAATTCTGGAGTCTTCTAAACCGCGTAAATGTGGTCTATGATTTTAAAAATCTTTCCTTAGGGTTAGTTTATTTATTACTATTTCTTACCAATTACTAATTTATTAACATTTTTATTATTTGCAGTTTAAAATTTTGTCAATTTGTCTTCTACAAATTCAGTCTTCTCAAAGATTCTACTCTCTGCAGCTACTGGTATTTTTTACCTAAATATGTATTTAGCTTTTTTTAAAGTGTTTGAATAGTGTCTTAGTATGAGGAAAACAGGCTTTATCCACTTCTCTAATAATAATTTCCTGACTGTCTTGAGCAAAACTATTGCCTAGTTTCTCTATTTGTTAATTAGTATTCATTGCTTATTTCTTTAAAATCTTTAATTTCCCAGTGTTTTCAGAAAATAATTTTCAAAAACTAATATAAAGGTTCAAAACAGTTTGGATTAGTGTTATCAAATGCAAAGACTAATAATGGATATTACTAAGAAATTATTCTCCCTATTTTATTCTTTTATCAAACTAAGGAGCCTGGAGCTTTATTATTGAACACCACCTCTGCCAAATCTTAGTCTCTGCAGTAATACATGCACCACATTATATACCATTATTACTGAAAAGGAACATGTTTTTTTTCTTTTATGAAAAAATTCAAATTTTAAAGAAAAATTTATAAACAAAAAACCTAAACATAGATTTTGATGATAATTTTGGCCTCCAGCTAGTTCAGCACAATCTATCACCAATTTTCTTCTTGTTACTCTAGTCTTACTGAATCCTTTCCTTATTTGCTTCTTATCAATGTTTTTTTCTTTTCTTTTGTTCCACATCCTCAGCTGGAGCTAAGCATAACAAACAATTTAAGGACTTCTTTGTCTCAGAAGTCTAATGGTTTTAAGCTACTCTGGTTTTATACTTTTAACCTAAAAAATTTCTACAGTGGTAGTGCTTCTAAAATTTTCTGCCACCAAACAGTATATGTAGTCTTTCATCTCAGTTTCCTTAGTTAACATTTAAGCTACTGCTTTAGGCTGTTTGCAAGGTTTGTATTATCAAGCCTAAATATAGTAAACATTGTGATGTGAACATTATTTGTTTTAATTATCCACATCAAATAATTCTATCCTTGTCTTTCAGAAGAAATATTTTAAGAAGCTTCTAGCCTTCCTTTTCCATTTGTCTGTTGAAGGTTGTCGGAGGTATATTGAGTTGATTCATGTTTTAGAGATGTCCTTGGCGTTATGTTTTGTAAGACAGCAGAATTAAACTGTGTTCTAATTCCATCAACCTATTGTCATTAAATAGGTATTTTCTGAAATGCCTTCGTGTTAACAGCTCAGACATCTCAGTTATAAAAAAAGACCTTCCTGTTAGGAATAAGTCTTTTCTAGCCATGTTTGTATCAAAGGCATTAGATTCCTATTTAAACACACAGTGTCAGCTGTTAAGTTTGGCATATATTCATTGTTTGCCATTCTGTAACAGTAACATTTTTTTTCACTCTTTGCTAAAGCTTTAATATTTATGGCATTTTTAGACAGAATGGCTTATTTTCTTATTGCTAATCACTAAGTATTGGAGGGACAGGAAAGGGAAGGGAAATAAAAATAGGATTTAGACATCTAGGGTGGGGCTTCCATGGAATTTAGGAGCTAAGATCCAAATCTGTAATCCTGAAAATTCCTAGTTAATTGATTTCTAAAACTTGAGGAATCTGATCTCTAAAGGGCTTTCAGCTTTTTACCAGAAAAAGTTTCCTGAGTCTAACATAAGTACGAAGTTCTTCTCTTAAAAGAATTAAACTGTTGGGTACCTTTTTCTAACCCCTACAAAGGCCAAGCATTATCTTTTTTAAACCTCATGATGGTCTTGACATAGTAAACACTATTACATCTATGGGATCAGTCAAAAAAACAATTGAACCCTAAGAATTTTCAGGTAGCGGAATATCTCTAATAATCTTTTCTCATCGTATCATCACATCTACAGCAGTTATTTCAAATGGGATTCATTTGCTGAGATGTATGTCTACAGTATACATCTACAACTTAGGTAATCATCCAAACCCCCTTTATATAGACAATGGAGAGATGCTAACACCTCCAGGAATTTCTTCTTATAAACATTAAAAACAGGCAAAGTGAACCATGCCCAGTGTGCTGATTTGGGCTGGGATAGAGTTAATTTTCTTCATAGCAGCTAGTATGGGGCTATGTTTTGGATTTGTGAGAGAATTATGAAGTGATCTTAGAGTCCTGTGAGGAAAAAATATTGTCAGAAGAAAGCTTGCTTATGAAGAAATTGTGTTACTGTCTTCTTAGAAAGAACAGTCATTTGGTGGCTGGAAAACATTGTCTTTCCCTTTTGCTGTGTGGAACTCCTGTCACTACATTTGCAATGTGTTTGTGACATGTTTGCTCACTTGGAGGTTTTTACCTGACTTCCTCCCCCAGCTCCTGACCTCAAATGATATAGAACCTGTGTTTATGTGACATCGAGGGGTTTTTTTTATTCTTTTGGAATTACTGCCCTCACAACATCACTGAGGGTACTATAAGTGTGCCTTTCCTAATCTTACCACAGCATGATGCCAATTACCTTATCAATTCTCAGCACAGCAATCACCTCCAGACAGCCATATAAAGAGGCTGACAATATACATCACTGTCTGTAAAACACCTCAAAAGTCTGAGCAGCAGCCAGATTTCAAAGGACCTTGGACAAATTTTCAAATTGTGTCCCATGTTAGTTCTTAAGATGATTTGGGAAGGTTTAGTCCACAACATGCTTATCTTTTAGAATACAATACTGAATGTCCGTTTTACCTTTCTTCAGTACAAACATTTTGAATTATCTTTCAGTACTGGAAAGAAATGGCAAACATTAAATGATTTCTAAGCTCGCTTCCTGTACCTAAAAACTCCAGATCCCCATTCCATGTTTACATATCTGCCTTTCTCACTATGTGTAAGCATTTTCTCATGTGTAAGGTACTCCTTTTTTACACAACAGTGAATGAAACTGCTTCCTTTAATGGGTTTGGAGGTAGGCATACTGCTTTTAATGGTGATCTATTGCTCTTTTTATTTTAATGAGGATTTACCAAATTTCTGACTGAATGGCTCATGAGCATGCAAAAAGCAAATCCATCGCATGTGTGCCAATTGATCGCATATGTACCATAGGCGTGACAGAGCCTGCTTGCTTGGTACCCCTGAGTAATGGGAGCTCTGCAGAGCAATGAAGTAGACCATTACATATTATCTTGATTTGTTATCCTCTTTCCACTTGGTTATCCTTTGCTCCGGTCTGTTTCCCCTCTCCTTCTCCAGATGCTCAGTGATATCTGCCATCTTGCCTTGGGTTTACAGCCCACTCACCCCCTGCCCAATGTTGGGCTAATGGGGTTACAAATGACAATGTAGATGAAAGCAAGGAGGAAAGGATGGTCTTGTGCTTAGTTTTCAATAAAATTGAAGTGCCTAGGAAGTGTGAAAGATACCACTAGTCCAAATCTGCTTCATTAGGCATCTAAATGTCCCTGAAGATCCTGCTTTAAGAGATATAAGACAAAAATATTCTGTAAAAGAAGAGATGCAACTAAAGGGGAAATGAAGCAAAGAGAAGTGGTAAAAGGCATATGAAAATGAAACATTGCCACGGTGCAGTGGGGGCCAGGGACTCCCAGGGGAGCAGCAGGAGCTCTCTGGGGACCATCAGGGCAGGGACTGGCAGACAGGGCCTGTCCCACCACTCCAGCCAGGAGCAAGTCAGCTGGGAAAGCACTGGGGCAGCCTCAGCCCTGGGCACCGGCTGCCTCCCTGGGGACAGGAATGGATGAAGCTGGACAGGGACATGGGCCTACAGGTGGGCCAAGGTCTGTGAGGCTGTGGGGAGCTGGAGACTGGCCCTGCTGTGGCATTGCCGGGTCAAGTGCTGATGGCCCTGGGTGGTGAATGGGGTCCTGGGCCATGGGCAAGGTAGGAGGAGCTCTTGGGAGGTAAGCAGGGACATACAAGTCTGTCCGTGCCCTCAGGGCCCTGACAGCTAGGAAAGGGGCATGTCAGTGGTTAAACACTTAGCTCTTTGAATCCTGATATTAGGCACCTATCCCAAACTTCACATGCCCCAGGTTATTTTAGGATATACTTTTTGAACCACGTTCATTTCACTTAACTTTACAATGAGGAAGGCACGTAAAGTAGGGTTGTAGCATTTCTAGTTTCCTTGATCAAAAGGAGAGATCCAGACGTACAGAAGCTTTTCAGTCTAAGATCTGAACTTTCCTCTGAGAGTATCTAGGTCGTTCCTTCAAGTAGCTCTCTCTTTTGAGTTTACAAGCTTGACTATACTCCTAAGTATTTCAGTTAGGTGCCTCAAATTATGTAGGATGAATTTGTGAGTTACTGCCTGTGATCTTTCTCCCCAGAAAACCACTTTGTTCCTCTTCTCACACTGGCTTGAAAATTCAGCCCTGAGGAGATGTCGTCATCTAATACCTCTTTTCTAACTGACTGTGATCCTGAAAAATAAACAATTTTTCTAGATGTAGATAATGCAATTGCTGATTTCACAAAAAAGAGCACACGCTCAGAAGAGTTCCTTCTAGCTGTCTTGTCTCTTTCATCCATGGATAAAAAAAAATCACCTAGAAGTGCTCTCTTTTCTTGGGGTTAATGCTGATTTCACCTAATCTGCACTAGAAGATTGAGCCATAAAAAGCAAAAAGAGTGCTGGAGGTAGAGAAAGTTGTAAAAAAGTGTTAGAGACAAATGCTGCTCTTAGTTGAGGCTTAGCTACGGTTTCTACCAGCCAAAACTACGTAGCATAGTGAGAAGGGAAGCACAGCTTACACTCTGGCAGGGAAGAGTTACTCAGGTCAGGCTGACAGGAGTCTGTTAGTGCCCAGGCCACAGACTAAAGCAGATTGCATCCATGGCATTGGGAAAGGAGATTATGTAGGGTGAGATAAATAACCCAAGAAACTGTATTTCCTTGAAGTAGATCCCTCAGGTGTCTGCAACATAACACAGGTTCCATGGGAGTGGGAGCAGGGGGATCAGTCCCTCATTTCCATCCTCTTCCACTGTGACTCTGGACTCACACATTTAAACAAAATCCAACAGAATTGAGAGAGTCCTGGAGAAGATAAAACATTTTAAGTTGCTTCTAAGAGTAGTTTGTGGAATTCTTTAGCTTAGTTCTACTTATGCAAAAGCAAAGGAAGAGTGCATTAATCAAAGCCATGTGAGAACTGTGCAATGTTATAAATGGGATAAGATTTTTAAAACGAAAAAAAAAGAGAGAGCCAGTAATGTAGAAAGATATGAAGAGGCTCAGAAAGTGGATAAGAGAGACTAGGGGAATGAAATAATTGCCAAGAGAACAATAGGGGAGCCAAAGGCCAAACTAGAGAAGGGAAAAGAGAAGCAGAAGGAAAACTCTGGGACTGAAAGTATCATGCCAAAACACAGCTAAGAAATGTAAAATATACTGCAGAAAAGAAGATCTGGAGAAGAGCAGTATCGCCACAGACTTGAAATATTCTCTGAGAACAGCATTATTACTGTACTGCTGTCTACCTACAGACTGATTTCACCAGGCATAAGGAAACATAATCATTAGGTAACTTATAAGTCTTAAACCTACCTGCGTGTTGCCAGTGTTTGCTGACTTCTAGGACTTGAACATCACAATTCCCTTTTAAATGTTGCTTTCTAGTATAGTAGTTGTTTTGTAAAGCTTCACCGTTTCAATTCTTGCCATTTTATAGGCTTAATATAATTCCTTCATTTTTTTGTGTTTGCAGTGAGTATGTCTCAATATGTATCTATTTGAAAGTAGATGAAATTTATGAATTATAACTTTGTTCTTATAGTATTGTATAATCTCCTTTTAAATTAAGGTGTTTTATGAAGACAAAAAAAGGTTATGTTCGGTTAGAAATCTCATGCATTTTTAGATCTTTTTTAAAGACACTTGATTATACAGTCTATAATTCATTAGAACATTTATCACGGTTAAAGATACCTTGATGCTAACATTTCCAAAATCTGTCTGACATATCAACAAAAATCAAAATTTTTAATTTGTTACTTAATATCCTGCTCTCTATCCTTTACTGAGTTCAGGCATAATAATTCAATTAGAACAACGGTGCCGGGGTTTTTAAATTCATGCATTTTGTTTTGTTTCAGGTTGTGCATATATATGTCGTACCTCTTACAAGGTTCTTGCTATTATATAATACTTTCAGGAGTATAAACTAGTACGTTTTATTCCATGGTGTGTGCTTCCTCCGCATTTCCATGTACTTGTATCTTTTGAAACTCTTATTTCCCCATATTACCTTTTTTTTTGCCAACTGTAATATATAATATAATTCAAACAACTCCATGAGGGCGACCTATTCCTGCACCTGTGAGTGGGTACTTAACAGCATCAATGTTAATTTTTAATCTCTTGCTACATGTGTTAGATTATTAATGCCACATTTCCAAGCAAGTAGTTGCCAATGTTTTGGGTTCTTTTTCAAGTGTTTCCGGAAAGCTCTTTCACTGCTTTCTTCAGCAATGGAATTCTCTTTTCCTTAGTCTATCTTGACAAAAGATGGAGATTTAATATCAACATTTGTCAGTATTCATGTGCGGATCAAATTGATCAAGAAAAAAGCAAACAACTGTCCCAAAATTGTCAGCCTTTTTTTTTTTAAGGTAAACTTATTAGTACTTTAATAATGATCTTTTTGTACTGCATTCAATGTTCTGAGACTTCCTGAGTTTTCTATAGCTGCAAGTGCTCAAAACAACATTGCCTGGGTACTCCACTCCACTGAGACATTCTGCAGGGCTGGCAAGGGATAGTGGACATTAGATGATTGAGTTCACAATATTATTTTCATTCAGCTACTGATATTTGGTATGGATCTTCTAAGACATCACATAGGGTCTCTGTAGCTCTAGGGAATCTTTACATAGACTAAAGAAATTCAGACGAGATGATAGTTAAAGCTTTGATATGTGGTCATAGCAGGACTAAGTACAACACTAAAATTAACCTTATATACAAAATTTATGGATCCAGCATGACTTCTTCTTTTAATTAACTGAAATATTCAGAATCAGTATAAATAGCCTTCAAGGCAGGAGTAAGGATACACTGATTAACATAGTAAACAATCTTGCTCATCAGTTAATAACCAAAATAACAAAACCCAGCTATATTTATTGCTCTGGTGGCAGACAGTGAAGCCCCAAATAAGCAACTATTGTGTTAAAATCTAAATAAGACTGGGGATATATGGAGTTGTAGACGGAGATTGCTGCAGACAGACTATGTTTACAACACAGGAAAATAAAAAGTCACACAATCTTCAGATATAAAATTCAAGATTTACTTAATTATGGTATTTCATAATAATCTTTTTGTTGGGAAAGGTCCCTTGTTTTCAGTTTCATTGTTTACATTAATTATATATTGAAAGTTTATTTATTATGCATGAAGGTTAACAGAGGTAGAGATCTATCCTACTGTTCATAGTAATTGTTTCTTCAACAGCATGAAATGTTGGTGACAAATGTTCTAAAAGATTAGAGAGGAATTTTAACTTCTCTCTTGTGTGTTTTGTTTCCCATCATCTGTAAATGTTCAGTGTTGACTGAGGTAGAAAATTTAACTGTTACTGAATACTATCATTTCATCATCTATGCTTTTCAATATGCTGCATAAGCATTGCACTCTGCATATCTGAATTAAGGTCTCAGTTTCCCAGAAAGCATGCACAGTGCAGGCATAATTTATTTTCAAATACATAGATGTTTCCAGATGTCACTGTAATAAAATACAGTATGATGCCATTTAACCATGTCACGCAACGGGATCCCTAGCTGCTTTAGAAAACAATGAAAATGTAAGTTACATAGCATAATCCTATTAGTTTGTGAGTGAATCTTTGAACATTCTGATTATTACCTATTGCATTGACTATCTGTAGTGAAAATTTTGAAAAGTAACTGAAACTGATAGCAGCCCTCATGAAAAAATCTGGATTAAGAAAGCATCAAGTCCTTGTTTAATTCCCATGATGTAAATTTTAATCACTGAAATAGAATTTTGTGATTTCCATTGATTTCTTTTATTTTGCATTTTATCCCAAACAAGGTTTGGTATCTTCTAGGGAGAAAAAAAAGATGCCCACTTTCATATTTTAGGAAGGATTTAATGCAAAGTAAGTATCAAAAGGAAGCTACTTCCGAAGTATATTTCATTATTCAGAAAGGAAAAGCAATATTTATCTTTTTAGTTTATTGAATAAATCTTACAAATCTTTGGTGAGGACTGTCTGAAAAGTTCTGAAAGAGATATTGTATCACAATGAAAGAGAGAGTGGAATCCCTTCAGATCTCATTGTTCAATGGTTATGTATTTCCTTTATGTTATGACGAGTTATGGATAAAAGACAATGAACATTTCTTATTCAAGAGCTGCTGCTGTTGTCATCCAAGTTTGGTTTCAAAATCTGGATCTTACTCTTTTAGTTTTTAATTATTTTTTTAAATTTTATATTATTTTAAATAATAATTATGCAATCCAGAGAGTAATAAAAGACTTCTTTTTTCTATTCAACTATATTATTAAACTTAATTTTCTTGAAAATTTTAAAACTTTTCCACTTTTAAGAATAATTTTAAACCACTGAGACTTAAATCATGAGCAATTCAAGACAAAATCAATCACTTGTCAGTACACAGTTGTGTGGTAGTATAATTGATTTTTTCAAAGAAAATGGAATTTTCAACTAAAAAATATTTTTTCACAGAATTATTTAGTTTAAAAAAAGTATTTAATTTGTAAAGTAATTTTCAGATTGTTGTGATATAAATATATTCAAGTTTCATTTAGTGCATTTAATTACAAAAAACAAACACAAAAAAATATATTTGGTTTCCTAATAAAAGTAAAACATGTTCAGAAAAGCCATGTTTCAGACAGGTCTAAAAAGTCCTCCTACATTTAATGTAAATAAAAACTAGTAAACATTAAGGAAAGAATTATATTATATATGTTAACTCTTCATAGATTGATTTATTTATACTAAAATAATCTTTTTAGAATGTTCAATATCACGCTAATTGGCTGATTTTGTCTAGCAAGATTATGTCATTCTACTGCTCAGCTTCCTAGCCTGTCAAATCAGGAGAACAACCAACAAAACTGATCATAGCTGATAAAAACCCATAATGATAGATCAATAACATATTGCCAGAGCTCCTTATTTTCCATACAATTTTAGCTTCTTCTAAAGTCTTCTCATTTGCTCAGCATTTTGCCCTGTTATTTTAAGTCTATTATGCTCAGCACTAATGCACCTTGTTTGCTGTCATTACATCTATTTATTTATCTATTTATTTATCTATCTATTTTTTTATTTCATTTTCTCCATTCTTACTGGCTTACCTTTTCTTCTAGAACAGAGGCAGCAGATCTGCCTTACGAGATTTGATGCAATGGCAGCAGGTAAAGATGATATATGCCTCTTCTGTCAGAATCAAAATGGATCTCATGTAATAATGCCTTGATGATTTTACCTTTTCTTACAGATGGGAACTTTTCTATTTGATTCTCTGACTGACAAATAAAAATTAAGTGAATATTTTCTATGAGGTAGAAATATAGATCTGCTGAAACCCTCTGATTTCAGAGTCCAGTAACTTCTTTTGTCACGAAATGTAACTAAAAAATTCTATCAAGTTGTATCATTAAACTAACTGGGTATTTCTGTCCACTCTTTTTGACTCATTCTTCCAAAAAGCTGCTCAGAAACTTTCTTGTTTGATAAATCTCAAATTTATACAAGAGAAATTCGTATGTATTTGTTCTTCTGGCTATACTGTGGGGTGGAGTTTTTTTAAAGCTTCAGTGGATAATCTTCTCTGGTTTTTATTTCCTTAATGTATTTATAGAGAGAAATAATATCCTCATGGAGATTTCTCTTTTTCTTTGTTCAAATAAATTCTTTTTATGCTCATTATTGAACGTAAATTATGCTGGTGATCTGAATAGACATTCTCAGGGACTTTTCCACTCTGAGTTTATATTTCTGGAAACTTACATGGTCAGAAGTGGATGCAGTATTTCAACCTAGTTCATACTGGTGCATTAACATTTTGCTACCAAATCTAGGAATACTTTGACATCTTCCTTCTAAGCTGTATCTTTTAAAGAACAATATTGCTGGGATAGTTTGTGGAAAAGTCATACACATAGTCATTTTCCTTTTACTGTCTTTTCTCCTCAATAAGTTCCTAGTTCATAAAGGACATAAGTTGTTCTTGCATACAAATTGCAGTGATAAGTCAACAGCGAGCAATTAGATGAAAGACGTGACGTATTCTTGCAGGCAGGGAAAACACATCTTATATTTGAAAACAAGAATTTACTGATAGTCTAGTTACAGTATTAATAGTCTAATCGAAGAGCTAATATTAGTCTGTTTAGAGTTGTACCAGCATTTATAGTCCAAAATATGCAATTACAGCCCATTCCAAATGAAGTTACAGTTAAAGCTGACACACATAAACTTATCTACTATCTTTTCTGATGCTTGACTTTTTCCGTGTGTTGTTGTGGCAAGTCATGAACGTCTCAACTTCTTTTGAAATTATTTTTCATGATGGGGGCTTCGTCTACCTTGTTGTTGGGTGTCCTTGAGATTATTTGGTACATTTGCTAACAGTCAGCTTACGTTTTTCACCATTATTTTTCATTCTATATCTTACAATGTAACGTTGTATCTAGGAGTTACATATGCTCGATACTTTTCATTGCTCTTTCTGTTATTCGTAAAGGTAGTTCTGCTCTGTTCCCAAGGCTGCATTCCTTTAACAAATAGTAATTGATCATTTCTGAGTAGTGTTTATAGCTCTGGGACATCTGTTATCACCCTGTGCCTGCAGTTTCAAGGCCTGTGATATCATCTTGTTGTATGTTTTGGAATGCCTGTTATAAACCATTATTTGACTTCACAGCCTTCAAATTGTCTAGGTATTGTTCTATTAGTACAAGGTAGTCACAGATAGAACACAGGTTTAGGGCCATTAATAGTTACCATCAACAAAAATTATGATTGATTAGAAGATATATGTGTATATCCATAGATACACTATACTTATGGAGCTGTTACTAATATCTATTAGTTTTGACATACTACTCTGAATTTAACAAAATTGCTTCCTAACGCTGTTCAGCTAGGTTTCCAATATTTAGCTCTTTTTTGCACCTGCCTTGCCATTTCTAAAGTCTCACATCTCCATTCCACCTCCTTACGGACTATATTGCTGGAACTAAGTATATCACTCTTCCATTTGAGGTGAAAATTTACACAAAAAGGGAGATATCACAGAAAAGTTGTAAGCAGTTTTGAATACATTCAGAATATTTCAGTTGACCAAAAGCTAATTCTACAGCCAAGATAATTCTTCAAAAGAGTCAGTTCTGCTTTCTTCTAGGAGTTAAATTCTTATTCCACTTCTATTATTTTTGTTTAATCAAATGCAACTTTGTTACACATGGATCAAATGCAGATGGGTGAGACTAACTAGCTGCTGTAATTTTTCATAATGAAACTTTTGAACTGCCCTCTGTTTCCATTTCTTTAGCTGTAGGTCTCTGATCAGCTAATTGGACTCCTTCAAAAGCATTAATGACTGATGGAGACTAGAGGGAGAGACATAAGGAGAGAAAAAGTTTTGCTGTTTACATCCTTCGTCTTCAGTTGTGTTGTAAGATCAGCTTGCATAGTTTCTCCTATCATTTCTCTCTTTCCTTGACTTTCTGACTTCCAGAAGTTATATTCAAAGAGTGTGAGAGAAGAAAGTACGAGAAAGTACAGGAATACAGAATATAGTTCATTATGATTAAAACTTAGTAGAAAATTGCAAGCAATATAGCAACTAAATTGGCAAAACTTTCTTCAAGCATTAAAAAGGATAAGGTTATTATTTTAAAAGTCTAGTTGATACTTTTTTACTGAAAGAGGTATTTTCGAGGATTTCATGGATTAAAACAAATATGCAATGAAAACATTATGCATATGTATGATGCCAATATGTGCACAAAAATGTTTTTCCTCTCCAACATGACTTTTCATTTTGCATGTTAAGCTCAGTATGCATCATTTAAAACAGTCAAAATATGTGTGAAGGGTTGCAAATCTACCAAAATGAAATGTATTCACTCAGCTATTTTTTTCTCTTTTGAACGCATGAAAGAGATTTTGACTTTTCATTCCAATTGTATATTTTGAAATTTTTATGAAACAGGAAAACTGTCTTTCACCTGTCATCTATAGGCTTACAGTCAGAAGTATAAACAGCAGTATCAGAAGAAACATCGGAGGACATGCGTCCTATTCCCCAAATCAAAATAAAATGGTCAGATGAGCCCCAATAGAACAAATAGGAGAAGAATGAGTAAACGTGTCAAGCAGTGGGAGGGGAGTTTCCCTTCTTTTACTAGTGATGTTATCACAGCTGGATGAGTCAAAGTGAAAGGAATCAATTTCAGTGTCAGCCTTAATTTTCTAATTATAACCACGTTTGCAGGACTGAATACATGTATTACTTCTAATGTAATGATTGAGAAGTGTCTTTATCCTACCCTCCTACCCATGCTAAACAGTATTCACGTAACCATGGAATGCATTTCCTGTTACTTGAATGGATCATATACTTTTCAGTTAAGCTATTTGCAAATGTAACAAAATTGCAATTTCTTTCCACAAATATGAAACTAAATAATGTAACAAGGGCACTATGACTTTTATGTGACCTATCCCTTCTGTTAAAGAAAGGGAAACATCAGAACTCATGTATCTCAATTCGAACCATAATACAAAAGATGCAATCATTTTGATTTATACTCCTCCAGACATGAGAAAGGTAATTTTGCTTTTCAATATTTCTTTTCCTTTCTGTGGGAATATATAATGACTCCAGATGAGAACACTGGATGTTTTCCTTGTTACCAAAAAGTTGATATGAGTTTTTATTTCCTTCCTAGTTTTAAGTTAAGCTGATTTTCTTCTAGAGCTTATAGTCAGCTTTACTATATTAGTCCACAGTTTAATGATCTTGAAACTCCATCAACTTGTACTTCCTGAAGGACCTCATCAACATCTATAACATTGATGTTATGTTATGAAATAATATTTCACCATCTGAAGTTAAATGAAAGCATCTCAAGTTAATCTGTGGAAAGTTCAGATCTTTTTTCTTCATAAATTTTCCTAAATACTGCTCAGTATTTTGAAAAATGACTACTGATTTATATGCTGAACACATATAAGATCACCGGAGAGCCACTGTGGCTTTCCATATTCCTACATGACTTGGCTTCCTGGCTACATATCTTCTAGTAAATTATGAAGTGACAGAAAATGTTCCTAGCCACTGGAACTTTATTCTCTGTATTTCCAAATAGTTAGAGCAGTCCTTGATGCAGTTTTGGCCTTGACGAGCTAACACTGTAGCATTTCCTAAGCACAGCTGAAGCACTATCATGTCCCGGAGGTGATTTCCAATAGTTGGGTGCAGTTACTCATCTCTAGGGTAAGAAAATAATCACATGAATGAAGACTGGTTTGTGCCATTTGCCTCAATATGAAGGAATGATCTCAGACACTTTCAATTTACCAGTCTCGTTTCCATCTCTATATTGAATTATGTTTGATTAAGTGTTTAGTGGAAATGTTTGGTAAGGTTTTAATGACACAATTTTCACCTAAATAAAAACATTTTGTGAGCTTTTGTTGAAAGCAGCAGAAGCAAAAGAAATACTGTGAAAATTATATAGCAAAATTTTGTTTTTCATCTAAATTGATGTCATTAAAAGCTGACTGAGGTCATAGACTATGCTTGATCTTGCAAATTGTTTAGGGCTTTGCACGCGAAGTCTCACTGAAGTTGCTAGACACAGTCCTTGTTACCTTCTCAAAGTTAGCAGCAAGTGCTTTGCTCACGAAGGACCATCCCTAACAAAGATCTAAGAAATTGAAAAACTCTCCACTGTTGTATTGCTTTGCAGGAAGTAGAGTTATCCAATATACTTGCTAGTCAGCATTGACATTTCCAAGTTCCACAGCAAGCTCTCAGTGATGTTATTTTTTCATTTGATCAGTACCAGAACACTTGTGTTCCTGTGTTCACACGTTCCTCTCTTTTCTGTTTCTTCTCTTCTCCTCATACCTTTCAAATGTACACTATGCTCACATTGTCTTACACCAAAATACCACAAAGACCTCGAGAGTTGACTGTCTTGGTGCCTATTACACCTCTAAACCCTCAAAGACATTGCATTAAGGGTTGGTTTTGTTTGGGTTTTTTTGTTGTTGTTGTTTGGTTTGCTGTTTGGTTTTTTTAAGATATAAAATTCAGTGATGGACAATGTAGCTTTTCTTCTATTTCTTTCCCTCATTTATGCGAACCGTTCATTTATTTAAAAGGACAGAATCTCCTGTCTGAAATACAGTTTGCAAAACTAGAAAAGTAAACAGTACTGTTTCAAACACGGAGCCAGAATTGTCTGGGGGATACAGTTTCCCTGGGACAGAAGCTCCCAAAAACCAATGTGCACCTTTCATACCCTGAGATATCCTGTGGAGCTAAGGTTGCACAAAAACCTGAGAGTCACCATGCAAACAAGAGAAAAATTAGTCCTGAACACAACAGGACACAACTCAATCAAGTGAATTCTTAATGGCTTGACGTTTGTGACTAGTGATTTATCTGTAAAACATTAACAGGGTTGCAGAGACCTTTTTTATTTTTATAAACACACAATAAAGCACAGATTTGTATGTACATGATTAAAATAGTTTACAACCTAGCACCACCTAAACTCCACATCCAAATAATCTGCTTCTATCCTCACAGAGATGTCTGCGATTACTTTTGTCTGTGATTACCTCTTACTGTGATTATTGCCTCCAGATTACTTCCGGACTTGCTTGCTGAGGTGCACTATAGTTTCTGGTTTACATTCCACAGGTAGAAACTCACAAAATGGGTTTAATTTTTATCTGCACAGATATAGAGCCATAGAAAATTAGCAAGTCTGGAGATCACAGCCCCGTTGATGGGGTGAAGCACCTGGCACTAGGTAGAATGTTTCTTTACTTGCATGACTTTCGGTCTCTTTTTGTTATTGTACTGGTATTCCAGGAGGCAATTCAGCATACTCAGATTAAAAATTTGATTGCTCTTTCACTTAATTTTAATTAAAATCTTTGTCTGCAGGAACTGATACATCTACATTGAACAACGAGTTTAAGTGTTTGAATTAAAAGATGCCAACACACAAGTTCTAGTGAAATCAAATCACAATCAGATTTTTTAAAGTAATTTCACTCTTGAATTTTTACTGTACAGTATTGTTACTTTATCTGTCATTAGATCTTTATTATTTGTCTATTAAACTTGTCATCAAGTATTTTATCAAGATTTATTTTTTCTTTATGTTTAAAATTACATGTGAGGTTTTTCTGCTTATGTATTGCACTCCTTGAGAATTCCAACAGAATGTGAAATAGGCTATGAGGAAGAAACAATTGCCATGAATTATTGAATGATTAACATCCCATGAAATTTTGTAGTAAAATGGCTGTTTTCTGTAATATGCACAATATTCAAATGTAGAATATTTATTGCTGTCTAACATTTAATCCAAACTGGTGGACTCAGAGATAATACTATTAATGCAGTAATAATACTTACGTTATATTAATGAAAATACAAATACAAATTGTCTCAGCTGGTATAAACCAGAACATGCAATTAACAGAATTCAGTACATCTCCATTTCAGTCAATGGAGTTACGCTGGTAATCATCAGCAGATGATTCATCATGTTATTTCTAATTTATATGTATCTTATTACAAGCAAGAATGGCAATGATGCATCCAATTATCTTGGACAAAAGACTGTGATTTAAACTAGCTTGAGGATATACAATGCATGTTGTCTTCTCTTGTCAATCTTTGACATAATTGTTTGACTCGGAGATTTAACTGTTTTGGTTTTTTAAGCTAATGTAGGATAGTTCAGGTGAAGCATTTTTGTTAGATGTGTAATAATTTCTGTCCACTTGATTGCAATTATTTTATCTCTCGATAGCAGTATTTATTTTGACTGTTTTGTGATTTTTCTTTTTAACATCTGACATATGAAGTTGTAGTCAGCATCTCACAAAAATGTTTTTGTTTCATGAGTAGAAGAGCATTCTTACTACTTTGAACTTTTTATTTCTCTCATGAATCACATTCTTCTGGGCCAGGAAATATTTTTACTCAGTACTGTTAGACATCTCGTTCACTCTCCTCAGTTCTATAGGTATGAGATGCCTTTACAATTTCTGAGTTTTCTCAAGGGAAGCAAAAGCCATAGGAAATACTTTGCATAGGGGTAGGGGAGAAAGAAACTGAAAAAAAAAAATATTCCAGGAATAGTACAATGCATTGCCAGTATTTAGAATTTTTTTCTGTAGTATTTTTTGTTTCTGCACATTTTCAAACAGTTGTTTCAGAGAGTAGGTATGACCATTGTTTTTCACATATTCATTTCTAGCTTTTCACTTACTGCATCCCAACAGCATGTTTGCTTTTTTAATTTTTTTTAACACTTTTATTAAAGTTCAAATTTTTTAAAAAATAACCTTAATTTTACTGTTATGCTCAGCTGTTTACTCCTATTATTTCTATTGTAGAAAAATGAGTTAGAGGAACATATACCTTAATTGCATAATATGTCCACAACCATTCCAAGTAAGTAATCAAGGAAAAAAAAAAGTCAATTACATAAAGAGAAACTTTTAGAAATTTGTATTAAATTTAGAACAAAATATTCTTGGAATATTTCTCTGTTTCTTCCTTTTCATCTCCAATAAAAAAATTGCATTAAAAATTTCATAGTTATGGGGCTACATTTTACTTTAGTCTTCTCTATGAGGGTTTTTTAGATTTAGGTATTTATTTCTGTTATGTGGTAGGTTATTTGCTCTCTCTTAAATAAAAAACTCAGATATTATCAAACGTGTACAAGCTAATCCTCTAAGACACTTAAACTATTGCAAACTTCAGTGTAACGACTTACGCATTATTTTTATAAGAATATAAAACCAACTATCCTTAATTTAACCAAAAATCCCATCAACTCAGCAGTCTGTCTCAATAAACAGCCAGTAGCTCAATAAATATCTTGGGAAAGAGCACAAGAAGTTAGGCACACATGGAAGCTTGCTATCTTCTCATACTGTGCTGCCCACAAACTTCGCTTAACAATGGTGATGTCTTTTTCTTCTATCCATTTGTCTAATTGATTTTTATACTCATGCAAGCTTACAAGTGTTCATGTCTTGTGGAAATGTTTTTATTGGGGTTTTTTATTTGTTTTAACCTTGACACCTTTTTATTTCATTTGGTTCCTCCACCATTCATGCCAGATGTTGACTGTCATCAGACAATGACTGACTGTTCCTCATTTCTGTTGTCTGAGGGTCTTGTGGTTTTAAAGACGAGAGCCATCAAAACTCTCAAACTTCTCTTATATGGGCTGAATAGCTATTTGTCATATGCATCATCAATACAGATACGGCAGAAGGATTATTTATGTGTAAGAATTTTTTTCTTTAGAATGAGGAGATTTAACTCCTAAATCAGCAGGGAAATAACAGGCAAAATGCTCATAGTACCAGTGTTTTTAATATACGTGTCTCAGATTTCCTAGATGCTTTTGAATGAACAAGTGCTAACTTAGGGTACATTTCAGAGCTTCACTTATACCTCTAGCACTGTAATTTATTTTATGCAATTTGTCCACGCACCTGGTTTGCTACTTGTAAGTTAATAAGAAATTGAATTAAAACCCCCAATCTCTCAGCTTCCTCCAATGCAAAAAAAACCCCAATTTAAAAATCAACTGGATAATTTAAAGCCTTGTTAATAGAGAGGAATTTAACCCCAGAATTATGCGAACTGCTTCCATCTCCTATAGGGATTAACCAGGACATGTAATTACATCAGTATATTTTCAATCTCTCTCTCTCTTTCATTGTTTTTTTATCTCTCTTTTGAGGTTCATCACCAAATGAAAGAAAATAAAGTGCATTTTGTGAATGTCTGATCAAACAGATTAAGAATATGTTCAAATGTCTTGATTACTAGAGAAGACACACTTCTCTGCTCTCATAATGACCCAGTCCTTTTGAGTCCTAGGAAAAATATGAAGTCTGTCATGGGTTACTTGGAAAAGCAGAAATATTGTTAATGAAGGAATGACATTTGACAAAGAAGGCTTATAACCAAGATTCTGGGCCTTGATTTTAGAGTCTTCTCTCATCATAAAATCAACCTTGGAGCTAATCATGCCAACAGAACCACAGACAGTGCTTAACTGGTTGCAATGTCTTCAAACGATTACCACTTCTTCATCTATGACAATAGAATAACCAGAAACATGTAGAATAAAATATATAAAATATAAAACTTGATATCTTAATTGCTACTGGCTATGTGTAAAGATTGTATGCTCCTCTGTGTAAGGGCCTGGCACTCTGATATTTCTAACTGTAAAGGTCTCTAAAAATTGTTACTTTCCTTTCAAATACGTGATACAGCAGCTGTCTAGAAAGTGTCACTTCAACTTGCTCTGCAGAGTAACTGTTTACATCATGAGGACAACTGTCTTCAGAAGAGAATGAAGACCTCTACTGCCTAGAGAGTTGTGAGGAGCTCCAGGGCTTTGTTGCTCCTTCAAGACCTGTTATATTACACATACAAGGATAAAAATGCAAAACTAGTCCAAAACTTAAAACTGTCCCTCCCATATCCTTCACAGAAAGAAATATATGTAACAGGTATATCAACTATATCAAAATATCAAGTACGTATAGAGTACATCAAGACTCCTTTGTCTATAGTTCATATTCTAGCCGAGTAATGTTTTATTCATGGAGTGGTGTTAGTGATATCACTGGGATAATTCGCAATGTAAATTACTCTTTAATCTGAATAAGAGTGACAGAATCTGGCTCAAACAGGGTAAAATGAAGAGTGAGAGTAAAAGTGAATCGCTTCAAATTACAGCACTAGAATGAAACCCTGAACTAGCTCCTATAAAACTATTTAAGAGCTTCAGATGTTCTCATGCTGAGGACATAAACAATCCTTGTTTGCTGCTGCTTGAATGTCTGTGATAGAGAGCTGTGACCACAAAATCTCTCCATGTAAACTGAAATCTCTAATTGCTCTCTGATCTATGGATAGCCTATGAATTTCCTTTATTTATTGATTTTGGCCAGAGTCCCCAGAAGACAACAATTTTTTTTAGTAATTTTTTTAGTAATACTCTGGAAAGAACTCTACAGCATTTGTATCTTGTATGAGACAGAATTTGACCAGTAATTGACCATTAACGACTAGTGTTCTAAAAAGAAGGGAGTTTTATGTTTCAAATAGCAGTTGCAGTATACGCTCAGTTCTGCACCAAGCTGGTTTTGTTGCTCAGCAGCTCAGAAGACGATTTTGCATTTCTGCTTTCAGAAACATACTGCCAGAGTGGTGGTGTACTATCTGCTTTCTAAGGCTTTGAGGAGAGCCTGTTCACTGCTACAGATAGCCTTCTGCAGTTTCTTTCGAATCTTTTCTGGCTGTTTGGTTTACTTGTGGAGAAGCCAGTTACAGACCCTTTTCATTAGGAATGCACAGCTGTAAATGAGATCCTAGAAAACTAAGGTTCAGATTGTCAGAAGATGGACTCTGGGAACATGGCATAAGATCTGTAGTTCATTGTGTGAGTATGTTAGCTGATGTGTTATGGATCATGTTCTTGTTGACTGTCATGTATGCACTTTGCTAGATGAAGGCAAAGAAAAAAAAGTATAGAAGTTATATTTCCTATGTGTCCTTGTTGAAACATGTGGGTTTTCCCCCTCAAGACACTGTGAAACAAGTTTATTTCTATGTCCCGTCACATTCCTAATCACATCCAGAGTGGCCTAGTTATCAGTGGTACTATACACCTTTATATAGGTCAAGTACTTTCAAATTTAACTTACAATATGGTATTAAAAATGAAATGAAAATAAACGTAATTATTTGGAAACATACTAGTTAACTGTTAGATTAAATAATAATAGTACTAATACTAACATCTGTACAATAGTCTTTCTCATTTTATTTAGTCTATTTAGAAACATAGTCTTATTCATAGTTATTTTATAACTTCACTTTTAATGGCTTTTCCCCATAATAAAATTCTGTATGTTAAGTAAAAGCTTTTTTTTCCCATTTACAAGTTCCTCAGTACATCCTTTAGCAATGATGCCATAGCTATTTTGTTTAGACTCCATCTTTAGTTTTTTATTGTCAATTAGAATCAATAAGTCTATCTCCTGTCATTACCCTGGATCAAGTAATTGTGCAGCTTCTTCTAAGCTGCTTTTACTGTAGAAGTTCCTCTTCCTGAAACATTTGTAGTTTTAAAATAGAGATACTGAAATTAAGACACATTTTCATCAAGAATTCACTTCAGTTACATTTGTGACATAGCTGGGATTAATATCCTCATACATTGTTTGCCATTACTCATTTTTGACTCCAGTCCCATTCTCATGGATGTCAATGTCACAAAGAACATCGACTTTAATAGAATAACAACTTTTCCCTTTAAAATATAGAATTAAAAATAATATTGGGAAATACTTATTTGGATCATTTATGTAGTTGTTCCTGTTTCCCCAGTGTCAATTTATTTTGAAGTATGCGGTCACTGACAGAACTTAATTAAGCAATGAAGCCTGGCAGTCCAATCCTATATCGATCATTTCTAGTTGTGATGTAAATCATAATAATGTTTTATACTTATTCACTCAAAATAAATTTCCTACCTCTGTAGTGGAATAAAAGTGTCACTGCTGGTTCAGATACTGTAGATAGACAAAGGAAATCTTGGTATTTCCTTTCTCATAAGGCAGACAGATAAAACCACACTCCAGTGCAAGCAAATGTGAATTTCAATTTGAAAATACCTGTGAAAAGTTACCATTACCTTTGACATAAGAAAAATTCAGATTCACTTCTGTAATATTATGCAATGCATCACAATGAAAGGAGTCAAAAATAAATACATTTTTGATTATTATACCGATTTTTTACACTAAAAAGATAAAATTGTTGTAAAAAAATCAGATTATCTATTACTTTAAACAAGTTCATTTTCAGTCTGTGCAAGACACAAAGTATAAACTCAGTCAAACTTTACAAAGCTGTATGTGGACAATTGCTGGGAATCCCAGGTAAATTTGACAGGATTCTAAAGTCACTGCAGTGGTTTTGGCTTAGATGATAAAGTGAATTTTCTTCAGAGTAGGTGGTATGGTGCTATATTTTAGATTTGTCACCAAAACAGAGTTGTTACCATGCACATGTTTTAGTTATCGCTGAACAGTGCTCACACTGTCAACGCCTTTTCTGCTTCTCACACTGTCAGGTCAGGAAGTAGGCTGAGGGTACACAAGAAGTTGGGAGGGAACACAGCTGGGAGAGCTGATGCCAACTGACCAAAGTCATGCTTAGCAATAAAAACTGAGGGGAAGAAGGAGTAAGTTGAGGGGGACATTTGGACTAATTGCATTTGTCTTGCCAAGTAACCATTGTGAGTGATGGAGTCCTGTGCTCCTGGGGATGGCTGAACATCTGCCTGTTGATGAGAAGCAGTGAATGAAGTCCTTGCTATATTTTGCTCGTGCACACAGCCTTTGCTTTACCTATTAAACTGTCTTTATCTTAACCCATTAGTTTTTGAACTTTTGCCCTTCCAATTCTCTTCCCCATCCCTCTGGTGGGAAGTGAGTGAGTGGCTGTGTGAGGCTTAGTTGCCTACTGGGGTTAAACCGTAACAATCACCTTAATTTAGTTGGTAGTTGTCTGCTAATCAGTCAGTAATCTTATGGTCAGTAAGTAACAAGTAGAATAAGTGATTTGGAATACAGAAAAACTATGTAGGCATATATCCTTTCCCACTCAATAAAATAAAAAAGGAAGGAAATGTTTGGGATTGATTCTTCCTCTTTTGCTTTCTCTGCTGATTCTGAGTTAATATTTTTATGCTTCCCTTAAAATTATTGTAAGTATGAAAGACAGGGATTTGAAATACAAACAGTACAAAATCAAGCATTTATGACTAAAAATTTTACATTTTAATGATGCCTTAAGAAGTTCAGAGATGTAGAACATGAGTTTCTTTGATACTTTCGAATTCGTATACTTTCTTCTATTTTTACACCTTGGAATGCTACTAAGGAATGTAGTACAGATATTTTTTGTACAAATGCTTGTTAAATAATATCTAGAGTTAGTATTTTGTTTCTCTTTTTGTGATGTTGTTGTAGCATTATGATCTATGACTGGTCTCCAGTATCCTTTAAAGAGATCTGCTTAGGATGAAATACCTAAATATTGATTATGATAAAAACCCCTTGATTTTCCATGTACTAGTATACATACTGAAAGATCATTAGACTTGATCTTAAGCAAACTTGGAGAATGTCGAAATCTGTAGATCACTGTAGAATTTAATAATCACATTATCAACATTCTCTCTTAATGTCTTAATATGCTTGCCTCTGAAAATAAAAATAATCTGTCTTACAGTAGGAACAGCTACAATTTACTTAATCCATCTCAAATTTAGGCACTTCAGCCAGGATTCATATCAACTATAGTTAGTCTTCTGCAGCATAATATTGACAAATTGACAAACACTAAAAAAATTGCAATTTATTCTCTTTATATTTAATGCAGTCATATAAACAACTAATCCTTTCACCAACTATTGCTGTCTAAATCAGGATGTGACCACTTGCATGCTCAAAGATCCTATACCTTTTCATCAGCAGTAAAGGGACTATAAGTTACACTCCTCAGATATACAGGACTGTTTGGTCAAATTTATTCCATGAGTACTCAGAGATAAACTTTCAGGCTCCTTGAATAGTTAACAGTGAGAGATAAGTATGTTGAGGATACAATTTCTTCCATTTTGTTTGGGTTCCTAGTGTGAGAAGGTGGCCCTATCTTTCATATCGACTGTAAAATGAACTAAACTCTACCTTAGATTTAGATGGATAAAACCACAAAATGTGAATTTTATTCCAAGCTCAATACGTTGCTTAAAAATAAGACTCTACTGTCATTTGAGAGGCTGAAGACATCTGAGAAATCCACAAAGGAGCTGACTGATGCCACACAGGATGGGCAGAGGCATGTTTGTTTAGAATGACAGAGGAAACTACATAGGAAATACTGAAGCCCCTGTATTTAGGCAATTGAGTCAAGCCCTAAACATTGAATTTAGAAATCCCAACACCAGCATAGAAATAAGAGGATCTAATGAAAATAAAATATGTTAAATATGAGGAATTTAACAAGGTGGCTTACTGCAAATACTCAACAGGCAGAAAGCAATTAGAGGTTAACATTCTGATCCTCATAAAAAATCCTCATTCAGTCGTGTACTTAAGGCAATCGTGTCATATGAATGGAATGTATTAAAATAGTGGATGAATATTTAATTATTCTATGCTTTCTGTGAGAACTTGTTTTAGTACTACACCCGGGGTCATGTCTTTGGAAACGTCATCTAAATTGAAAAAAATAACTAAATTTGAGGATTTAGATATAGAGTTGTGAAGACACAAGCACTGAGTACTCCAGGCTCTGAATACATGTACAGATTCCTCATGTTCAGGAATGGGCCCATATGTCTAAATGTTTTGCTGCATCAGAGATAGTAACTATGGGATAATCGAATGTGCTGAATATATGAGAAAATATTTTCATAAGCTATGGTTATGAGATATTATCTATTTATTCTTTTTATTGTTTGGACTGACTCAAAAGTACAAATGTTAATTTTTATTGCAACAACTTTTGAAACTATTAATTTCCATTTTAATCCTCTTGTGTATTTTCAAAATTGCCTCAATAAATGTCTATTAAGTTTCTAGGGTTTTTACACATAGTGGTATGTATTTTGTACTGGGTCGCTTCTGTTATAGTTCTTTAAAAGTGAGTAAATTTGTGAGGACTAGAAATCACTGCTGAATTTAGCGTAATATCTATGTAGAAGTCAACTGTGATAATACAGGAAAACCAAATAAAAATCATGCACGAAAGTCATTATAGTCTGCAATTAACATAATGTTTTACAATGTGTGCTAGAAATGAAGAGATTTTGCCTTCTACGTGATTTTATAATAACAATTATAAAATGAAATGGCAATGATTATATGAATATAATGAGATAGGTCATGGGTATAGGTCTAGCTGCATCTCCTTTCTCTTTATGGTTGCTGAATTCATCCCTCAGGTATTTGGTTTCTTGTGCTTAATGGTCTTAATGTAATATATGATTCTTCCACATAGCTATACTGTATAACTATAACGATACCAATGTTTATTAACTTGCAATCCCAAGAGCATTTGCACCATTTATTGAACAATAACCTCCTTAAGCTTAATTCATTTCAGAACCAAAAAAAAAAGAAGCTATTGTAATATAACTGTACTAGAAAAAGGCAAGGCTGTGCAGAGCTGCCTCGTCTGCTCAGCAGGGTCAGAGGCAGTTGTGCATACTCCTGTTAGCAAGTATTTAGGCGCGTGGCAAAGTCTGCCAGTGCAGACCTACGCAGTTTAGAGGCTTGGACATTCACAGGTGGACAGTAGGTCTTTGGAGATTTTCATTAACATCTTAAATGCAATTTGAGCAGAGACTTTTACACAGGCCTTGTAAATCTAGCCTGAACATACTACTTAAGCCATACTACTTAACGACCTAGTATTTTATAATGATGAGTTAGGAAGGTCTAGTTCTTTTAAGTACTTTACGCTATTAGATCACTTTTTGAATTCAGCTCTTGTCAAGCACCTACAGATCATGAGCATACATAATGCCTATAATATTCCTTCTTATCACATTGTTCACAAACGTACTATTTTCCTGGCTAAACCAGTTTGTATACATCTGTTCAGAAATTGCTTTAAGGTGAAAATCTTAAATCTTAGACAGAAAGGTTTGGTCTTGAGTTTACTTAAGTCAAAAGAATGGTTTTGGTCACTTCTAAAGGATTTAGATGAGACCTACACCTGAACATACTTTGTGCGTTTAACATGAATGCTTCCAATAATCATGAGGTGACTAAAAATAACAGAGAGCACAGATAAGCACATGAAGATTTGTTATCATGGCCTTTTCATTTGAAGTGAACAAGGAGTGCACTATTGATTGCTATGGAACAAACAAGCTCATGAAGAAACATTCTTACTTCCATGTTTGGCAGCTTTCAGCAACTCAAACCTTCAGGCCCCCCAGTCTGTTATTGACATAATTGGATCTTCTCTTTTCAAACAGTTTCATCCTGGGTTGAAGCAAGGGAGCTCTTGCTTAATTATATGCTTTAGTGCTTGTTGAGAGCTTAAGGATAGAAACAAATAAGCTAAAACCCACCAGATCAAAGTATTTTTATGAAGGACGATACTTTGCCCAGCAGCAAAAGACATCTCAAGCATTGACCTCTTTGCAAAGGCATTTAGCCTCATGGCTGGCCTTCTGACAGTTATTTCTAATCTCTTCCCCTGTTTACCACAATACATTTCTCTTCTGTTGGAGAACAGTTCACAGTAGCTTCAGATTATAAACTGTACAGTTCACTTAGTGCAGTAGTCACAACTGCTGCAGAAACTCTCAGAGTAAGAGAGGCTAATACTTGAAAAATTCATAGAAGTGACTTATTTTCTCTTTTCTTCCTTCTGACTTTCATTGCAGAGCTATTTATTTGCTATGAAAATATAGAAGACTGAAGTAGAATTTCTCCCACTGTAGTAATCGCATTTCTAGTGTCAGTAAATATATTGTTCCGAATTTATCTAACTTGAAAATGGAGCCAGTTGTCTAGTCAGTATTTTACTGCATCTAGCTAAACTCAGTTTGTGTTCAGCCAGTTGTACAACATCCCTCTCTCCTTTTTTTGCCTAGTATTTGATACTAGTGCATTCACTTAGCATAGACGGTAAATAAAGATCTCTGCTTCCACCTGGTGCAGTGTTAGAGTAGAAAGGCAATAGGGTACCTTACTCCAGTATCCTGAAAAAATAGCACATTATGGAAAAATGTGACTACCAATGTGTTTCCCCTTAAATATTCAGCATGCTGGTCATGTATATTATCCCAAAGAACTGATAAAATGTAGATAGCACTGGAATATGGCAGCAATATGCATCCCAGAAAACATTCATGAACCATAGTACTATTATATTTTATGAAATGTTTACATTGGGACTTTGGTCCCTTAGTTCTCCATCTCTAATTTTATATCTTTACATTAATTGTATTTAATTCTTAATACTTTTTCTATGTTCTTTGCTGTTTCACTACTAAATTAATGTAACAGTTTTTTTTTTTGTTTTACAACAAATAAATCCTAAAGTGTATGCATCAAAATAGTTACCTCAATTTTTGTGATTTCTGCACGATCTTTCCTTTTCTTTTACCTTTGTCTGTCTCTCTTTTCTGCCTGTCTTATCTGACTTTTCTCATGCTCTTTGTTTCATTTAGGCCTATACTTCTATCACTACAAATCCCTGCTACATACTAATTTGGCTCCTTTTGATATCAATATGTAATACTGAAGCCCTGTTGAACAATGTTTTCCTTGCCTATTTCACCTCTCTTTGGATGTCCCTAGGGTTAATAGAGACCATGTTTCACAACATGCACCAGACTTGCCTTTTGTTAGTTCTCTGACTTCCTGAAGATCTTCATGCTTTCTTCTGGCCTTCTAACCAGTTTTCCTGTCTGTAGCAGCATAAGCATGATAATTTGACCCTTTAACTTTGTAAGCCATTTTCACTACAAAAACAGGATTTAGCATTTCTTAAGCTAAAATTACTGAGAGATATGTAGCTCAGGAGCACTACTAAACGTAGATATTTCAATTAATTTTTCTCCCATCCAATTTTTTAAAAGTTGACTTCAGAATTGCACTCCTGGATGCTAAAATGAACACGTCCTTTCTAAACACATACACAGTGATATTTCAAATGATGTCCATTAATTTACTGCACCTACAGTAAATGAGTCTTAGTTGCACAACTAAGTACATTACTGGAAGTTGTCATTTGAAGTGGATAAAGAATAAATGAGCATGGTGAATGAATTTGCTTTGCATTTCTTCATGTTATAAGCCCTATGAAAGTAGTTGCAGGTCAGGAATTTTCTAGCCTATAATGCTTTTATCTATACTGTAATCGTTTTATAAATGACCAATACCAACCAAGAGAATCCCTGGGCAGTGAGAACCAGATTTTGGAGGTTTTCTTGGCATCTCCTTGCTAGCTCCAGTGAGAAGACAGATGCCTACATGCCTTTCATACTCTGGATGATGTTCACATAGAGTTTTGGCCAATGTTGTCGTTTTTTCTTTTACAGATATTATTCATTTCCATTGTTAGCCATTACTGTTTTATAAAACTTCCAGGTGAAGCACCAAGTAATAATATGGAAATTGATCCTTTCAAGTGATCATCTCAACAGTAAACAAGGACATGGAAAATTTTATTTTTAATAATGGTCTTTCTGTCAAAGTTATGCAATTTAAAACATGATTTTCATGATACATCCTTTCACATAAACCATTAGTTAGAAGACTCAGATAAAAAACTGCCTTACTACTTTAGGAGCTCTGGTTTAAAAGATGGATAAAAGTGTCTGTACAATTAGATCATTTTAAATTGATTCTCTATGGTTTTTTTCAGTAAAGCAACATGTTGTACTAGTGGCTACCTATAAGAACTTTTCTTATTAATTCAGTAGTTGTCTTCAATATAATGATAAAAATACATACAAGGTTGATTCCTTTAGAACACAAATTTGATGTTTTATTTTCCAAATGTATCTATCTATAGGTCTATCAATTACGTGTCAGAAACTGCATAGCATGGTACTAAAGTACGCATACAGGCCTTACAAAAAATAAGCTGTAAGTTATGCTAGAAGTAACATACTTTAAATTTTTCTAGTAAGTTAATCATAGTGCGCAATCAATATCTTCAAAGGAGAAAGCTAGTTTCACTCTATTAAATTAAAATATTAAAGTTAAAAAAGGAAAAAAGATCCAAAATGTATTTTTTTAAAACAGAAACACATTTAAAAGGCAAGATAAAACAAGATCTAAGATCATATGTTATCTGAAGTGGTTTATATCCCCTCAACTCCAGCTTTTAATCCCTGACATAAAGTTGGTATATAGGCAACACTGGGTGCTGTCACCAGGAAAATGGAAAATGACCAATAAGATCCTGACTCTTTTTCATCTATCAATTTCAGAATGTTAAAGGGCAATTCTCTTGCACTTCAGAAATCTTGTTTATCATTAAAATGGAATGCATAAGCATTTATGTTAATAAGAATGGGTACAGGGAAAGAGAAAGTCTTATGATACAAATTGTACCTTAGATTTGAAATTGTGGGAAATTTAAATTAAAATCACATACAAGTAGCCAAATTTTTCAATAATTTCTATATTTCTGGATGGTGATATAACCTTAGGAAAGCTACAAAATAGCTCCTGAAATTGAGCATTAAGCAAAAAAAGAGGAAGAAAAATAACTTTTTACCCATTTAGAATATTGTCTGATAACATTAATATAAGAATAATAATCTGACCAGAATAACTTGTAGTAGAATTCCCAGCAAATACTATGCATCTTGAATAAATGACAAATTTTGGGGTGTATAGGAGTTTTGCAAACAAAGAGTCAAGTACAGTCACCTGGAGTAGACTTCATTTCACTTCAGATAAGGAGGTGCTAGTTGCTTTAAGTTCTGATTATATTGATGAAAGGAAATAAATACATTTGGAACACTTTCGTCTGATCTAGTTGATCTACTTTGGGATGAGTTAGATCATATATTGTGTATCTCCTTCAGAAGAAGTGGCATAGGATGATTTGCTTGTACATAGTTATTGGTATTAATCTACATTTGGTCAGATGCCTAACTCTAGTTTGATCAGATGCTTGCCTTCATATCTCTTACAGTAAATTGATTCAGAATGTCACCCTGAAAGTTAATAACTTTATGATAATTTTCTGAAAAAATATATTCATGAGCAGACTACTCCATTTGCCCTTCTACATCATATGTCGTGGATTAGTCTTCTTCCATCCATCTTCTAGAAAACACCCATGCTGTATTCACAGACAAAAACCATAAGTAGTTGTTTTCCAGACTAAATAAATTGACCTCTTTTATCTACTTCAAACTGAGTTAATCTTTCATGACAAATAGCATCATACACAGTATTCAAAGTCATTGTCATAATTTGCTTGAAAAATATTATTGTTTCCTATCTCTTGTAATAGAACTTTGAGTCACATTTACCCTTCCATAGTCTTAGCACACTAGTTGTTCCCTTTCATCCTCATTTCTTTTGTAAACCCATGTCCCTGTGCTCAGTTTCCCTCTGATGAGCTTGCAGTTACTGAAATTACATTCTTTAGACAGTAGGCCTGGCACTGCAAATTTTCACTGGCAAGTCACCCAAATTCCCCATGCCTGGCAGTGTTTAAGAGGCATTTGGACAATGACCTTAATGATATGCTTCAACTTTTGGTCAGACCTGAAGTGGTCAGTCAGCTGACTAGATGATCATTGTAGTTCCCTTCCAACTGAAAATATTCTCTTCTCTTCTCTTTTCTCTTCTCTTCATTAATGGTCTCACAGTATGTGATTTGATTCTTTTTCAATATTGATCATATCTCCCATATTTTTA
>VZSC01015383.1:212002-229679 GCA_013398225.1 Steatornis caripensis
CTGTGCAACCTACTGTAGGCTAACCTGCTTTAGCAGGGGGGTTGGACTAGATGATCTCTAGAGGTCCCTTCCAACCCCTACCATTCTATGATTCTATTCTACATGAGTGCTCTCTAGAACATGTACATATGCTATTTCTCTTAACCTAGTTACCACTCATAAGCTCCTGTCTTCTCCAAACACGGACTTTTCATATTTAATACACCTGTAGATATAGCTACGTCATCCGAGCAGTAAGTCAAATAACAGTAGGGGTCAAAAGATGGCCTCTCCAAAATAAAGATGTAGAACCTTGTGTTTTGTTTGTACTCCCGTATTTCAGTATTGGGATCTTCACCCTCAGAATTCTTTCTTTTCTTTTTTTTTGTTATTAAGAGATCAGAATGATGATCCCTTAAACTTGATTCAATCTAACTGTGAAATTATTTCACTAATAGAAATATTGCTTTAGGTCATTCTTATTTCAGTGTATGCATTTTGCTAAATGGTATGACTGCAACAAAATTTAAGCATATTATCCGAATATAAATTCATTCTTCTCTTTATAAGAAGAAAATCTAACCAGCTGGATTTGTTTAAACAGGGTTATATATTGGCTTAAGCCTGACTTGGAAGGTTTTAAAGATGTGAACTAACTTTTATTCTTCAAGAAATTTATCTGAGATTTTGGGATATATATCATAACATTGAGATGCAAAGTTTATTAATTTGTTTCATTTTCAAGAAAATGAAGTCAAAACAAAGAAATGTCAATAGCACATATATCGTCTGATGATAATTCATGGCCAGAAATAAAGACAGCTTGATTATTTCTGCTTGGTTTTGATGTCTCAATCACCGTTTTTTTTCTTTATCCAAATTTATATTCAGTGTTAATCATTAATAAAAATATTCAAATGCAAAGGCTAGAAACTGATTGCCTGTAGGACATCATTAGAAAAACATTCATTTAAACATTGATTTAGCCAGTGTCTGATCAAAGTAATGTGTCATGTTTTATTTTGTTTTGCTTTTGCATTTTTTGGTTTGTTTTTTATTCTCTTTTCCTAAAAATAACCAGAAACCTTCTGAATTCAAAGGATCCTGGAAAGTTATTGTAATTAGCAGTCACAGTTGAAATTTTAAAAAAGCTAGATTGTACAGTCTGTTTTATATAACTCTATGCTGATTTGCATTAAAAAAAATTAAGGCAGGCTGATACAGTAGTAAAGTCCTACATTACCACTTTCTTTTTTTTATATTATTTTAATCCTGTAATATGCTGTCATTTTTTTCCACAGGTTTTAATATTGTTAAAACACTAACTTTCTTCCACTTCTCTGGAACTTCTCCCATGGCCAGGACGTACAGAAAAATCAACATTATTGGCCCATAAAAGCACTTGCTCAACTCTTCTAATAATTTTTGATTCAAGTTACTAATGCTGCTTCTTTGAAATATCTTGCTTTATAAGTTGCTGTTAAACATTTTCCCGAGTTATTGTTGGAATGGAAAATATTTCATGTATCATTATACTAAAAGACTGAAAAGGAATATTTATTAAATGGTTCTTTTTGCATTATTGTTGAAAATCCTGTATTTCCACTTCAGAAGAAATATTATAGGATTCATCATTTTTCTTGGTATATACTTAAATTTCCACAAAATCAAAGAATCCCCGGTTCTGTCTTTTTTTCTTTGGTGCCTCTCAAACTCCCTCTACAAGTTTTGGGTGTTATATTATTTATGAATTTACATTCTTTTCCCATTTGTTTCTTAATTAGAACACTCCTTATTTATATTCTTATGCTGAAATCACTACCTTAATTGTGCTGGTTTCAGGGTTTGGATTTTTTTCCTGCTGTAGTTTTAAAATTTTGTATTTACTTTCTTCCATTTTCACTTGTACTTTCCTTTTTCCATTGACCCTGTGAGCAAATATTTTTTTCTCTGCCCAAATTGTGCTGCCAGTAAATGATAGGAAAAGAAGCAACCTTGAGGCAATAAAAAACAAGCACATTTCCCTTACTAAAGAGTAATTTATGTTATGAATAGTGTCAAATTCCTGAGAATAGGAAGACTGTTAGGTATTCGGCACAGTTAAAGAAACTTCAGTCTCATTAACATCCTGTGCCTTAGCAATATGTGCTATAATTATCTCCCTCTGCCAGGGCAGTTAACTAAATCTTCCCAGAAAATTTTACTACATGGAGCATCTTTTGGGAGAGGTGAGAGGTAAATGCATTATCAAAGGCTGTGTCCTACAGAAAGCTGTTGTCTCGTTATCTCCTTTTTCTTTACTTTGGACTTGATGATGTATCTGTCATTCATGGTGGTAAGAATTCACTAGGAACCCACAGCATTGCTATTCATCTTTTGCTGGTGCAGTACTGTCACAGTTTAAAGCCAGGCTGGCTATTAAACGGATAACAGATGCTCTTTTTTAACCCCCTCCCTCCTCAAAAAGAGGGAAACAAAAATGGGAAAGAGAATTACATGTTGGAAAAGTTAAAATGGCTTTAATCTAACTAAAATAATAAGGTATTATAATAATAGGAAGAAGAAGAATGAAATGTATACAAAACCAATATCAAGCTCTGCCCTCCCTGATAATGAATACATCACCCAGACACTGCGGAGCATGCCCCAGGAAAGTCCCAGACTGTCCTCAGCAGCAGACAGGAACTGGACTCAGCAATGTTTGGATCAGTATCAGAGGCAGAAGAATCAGGCAGGGCTATCCTCCTCCAATGCTTGAGCAAGGAGCTGGGCAAAGCTGGAAAGCAGCAGCCTGCCACATCACCAAGACCTCACTGTCCGCCCAATGCTGGGCTGAAGTAGGCTCCTGGGCCACAGGTGTCGCTGGAAGCACCAGGTGAAGCTGCTTAGGGTGGTTAAAGCCCATCAGTGCCCTCAGGCCCCTGGTTGTAAAAGGAGAGGGAGTGACCCGTGTGATCCCTCAGCTTTATACTGAGCGTGATGTGTGTGGGATGGAATACTGCACTGGGTCAAACCAGGACAGGTACACAACTCCTTCCTTCTATGACTTCTCTGCATTGCTTTTCTTTTTACATGACAGGCTCTGCTGTATGTTGCTGTTCTGTACATGTAAAACTTAGCCTGGGGAGGTGCCATGATCCACAGCAGGGCAGCAAGGGTCTGGAGATCTCCTTCTTTTGAAGGGACTGTGACTGGCTAGGAAAATGGAGAATTAGAGCCTACTGTCTGCTAATTCCAAGGCTGAGAAGAGTGAAACCTGTGCAAGCTCTAAACAAGAAACACAGTATAAATGGTAGTCACGTAGATAAATGTCATATCCTCACCTTGCAGTTGGATTTCTCTTTACTTCTTGGTAACAGAAAGAAATGTTTCTGGCTATATCACAAGGTCCAAGTTTTAGAAGATGTAAAAGATTTAAGCAGTGTAATTCCACTTAGTTCACTTTAACCTATATTGATTTATATTTATTAAGGAACTGGCCCAGTACATAATGAAATTCAAACACTTACAGCACACAGATACAAGAGGAAGAAATATGCCTAATGGAAATTTTTTTCTCAGTATTTTTTTTCCTCTATATCTGAAAGAGTATAACAGCTGTACTTTGAATAAATGTCACGAATCCAGGTTGCTGTGAAGAAAAAAAGCCTATTAGTACATATATCTCTTTACTCTCTATGTGCATTCCAGAATGGTAGAAATGTTTTTGTCCAAAATCCTACCAGTTATAGGGGATAACGATGCTGCAGAAAGCCAACACACACCCACAGTTGGCTCTTCTGTGGTTTGTAACAACTCAGCAACAACATCAAGGTTGATCTGTAAAAAGATCAACAAAAGTAAAAAAGATAGTTAGCCAGTGGTGTGTTGCAATGAATCATTTTATCATTCGTTCTCTTCCTTCCAAGGTCTTCTAAAATAAAATTCATTGTACCGTATTAATGACAGATATTAGTACTCGATCTTGAATACATGACTTCTAACTTTCCAGAAAAATCTCAGGGTATTTCAGTATTCCGTTTATTTTTTTTGCTTCTGAGAATTATGAGCAACACAGAAATCAAATAAGTCTTACAGGGAAATCTAAACCAAAATGAATGATTGATAGCTGGTTTTGTTTTTGTCAAACAGGAACTTACCACTGCCGCTTCCACTCATGTCAGTGGAGCTGCTCATGGAACAAGGTCATATTTAATGCACATCAGGTAGGAAGGCTCAGACCTTTTCAAAGGCTGGGACTGTGTGGAACTAGATCTTCCAGCTGACAGGTGTAATCTATATTTTAAGTATTTTTTAATGTGTCTGTACAGTATATGTAGAGCTTATTTAATGTAGGATTAAATTGATCTCAAGGCACAGAATCTATTCTTTTCATTTCCATTACTTTCCTTTTTTCCCCCCATTTCTTAATATAAGTCAGATTTTGCCTGTCATATTCTTTCAAAGCACTTACTTGTTCTTTGCCACACTTACTACAGCTGTCTCCTGCGTGTATCAAATGCAATGTGCTACTGCCTGCATTGTCTGTATCTCCAGATAAAATGTCATGCTGCTGCTGCCATGCAGCCTGTCACCTGTGCTTAAGCACTCCCCTGTCATGGCACTCACCTCTGACTACATCTTGGCAGCTGCCAAATCAGTCTTGCAGGAACTATGACAAGAACTGTAATATTGAGCAAAATTTGTAAGGCATACCAAGGACAGAAAAAAAGAAAGAAATAAAAAAAGTAGTTTATTTCCTTTTTCACGGAAAAAGAGGAATAAGCAAGACATGTATGAAATCCACCGCTAACCTGATGCCAAGTAAGCTGCAGCTAAATGGCCATTTCAAATAAAGGAGGCACCTGAAATAATACTGAAGAGGAATTTATAAGCACAAATCCAAAGTTCTACTCTTGCTTAAGTCATACATTGCTTTTAGCCTAGATTCTCCAAGCTTTGCCTTTATCAGGTCAGGCCTGGCTCATGTGAAAGAAAAAGGATATGAACTAGTAGCCTAGTGGTTAGGAATATTATTCCTGGAAAAAAAAAAAGAAGTTTTGATTTCTTTCCCTGTAATATGGTGATGTTTTATTTTATTTTGTTCTGATTTTGTATTAATAGATTCTAATTAATAAATCCCCTAAAAACTGAAAAGAGAGAAAAAAGAATGAAAGTTTCAAAAAATTCAATCTTTTCCCCCTTGAAAATTCTGCATTGGAGTTTTCTGGCTCAAGTTCATGCTGTTATAAAACTAATCTAAATATGTTTGAGTTAAACACCTACTGAGCTTACTGGACCTTGAATTTCATATAGAATATATTTGAAGAGATACGTTTTACCTTACTTATGCACTTGACCAGTACTTATAACTAAATTTCTAGTTAATCAGTCTTGTGTTAAGTGATACATATATGACACCTACTGAGAAGCAGGTGGCTTCAAGATTTTTATAACACCATCCAGTTCTCTTATATTACACATCTAACTAATGAGTTTAAGGTGAGATTCATCAGATTAAATGGTGACGCCTACAGTGTTTACATGTGAGTTCATCACTCTTAATTGCCTTTATCAGTGGAGAGGTACTGGCCATTTCAGTCTGTAATTAGTATGCCCTGATTCAGGTATGTGCCTTAAGATGCTATAAATTGTCTCCTTTTCTCTTCAACTGTTTTTATGTGAGAAGAGGCAGAGTCTCTGTGGTGAAGTGCCCTAGGTGATTGCATCCTCCATCCTTTTGTCATTTTCATCTAAAAGACCTGCAGAAAGAAGATTAAACAACTTAATCGGGCAGAGGTGACCTCCCTTGAGGATCTCAAAGGATCTGACTTCCTTCTATATAGTGAAGGCACTCACTTAATTTTGGAACAAGAAATACAAAGTTTAGGTGCAAGGGAGATGTCTTGGATAAGTAAACTGACAAATTTTACTTCTGGTTCCTATCTATCTGAGTAGAGGTTAACCAGAAGCAACAGCTGACTGAAATATTAGCCCACAGGGATACAAATGTGCCTTTGTCCCTGCCCAGCCAGACCTGCAGTGTGGTATTGTCATGATCTGACTGCAAATCAAACAGGCAAAACCAACTTCAGATGGATTTGTATCATGTTAACTCAGGCAGAGGAATGAGTACCCCAACTCAGCCCCTCTGAGGGCATCCCACGAAGGTGTCAGCCCCATGGGCTGTGAGACCCATCCCCATCAGTCAATGGGGAAGTCTCTCCAGGCCACCTTACAGGCTGAGGGTGGATACAGCTTACAGAGGTAGGGGACTGTATGTGGGATACAGTGGGGGGATTTTGGGATTGTGCGAGGCTATTATTGGACAATTAGAGGAGGAACTAAAGACAGGGAAAGGGAGGGATCTGGTGGTTTGTAGAGGAACAGGGATAGGAAAACAGAGAGATAAAGAGATAAAAGGGACCAGATGTCTCTGATCAGGCTGCTGGTCAATACGCTTGTTTGGCTGTGCCCTATGCCTGACCACCTCAGTATGTCCTGCACTCTAATTAAATTCAATTTCTGACTCTTTTGTCTGAGTAAGGGGCTTTGTTTTCGGTGTGCATGTGTTTACATTGAAGCCTGAGTGCCAGCAGTCAGAATTGGACTACAGATCATAGACACCATGTATCTTCAGCGCCAGCAACTTCAGAGGCTGGAGTGGTGCACGTTGGCATGTGATCACTGGCTAGCATCAAGTTCGACTAGCTAGTGAGTATGGCAGAGGCTTGGGAGCCAAGTATTGGAGCAGCTGTAGAGACCAGAGTTGTTTGAGAATTGGCTACCGGAGGATCCAGGAGATCCAAACCAGTAACTGTGGAGACTATGAGCTCTGGGAGTCAAACACGCTTGCCTGTGTGTTTCTTTGTGCATGAGGCAACTGGGAAACCAGAGGATCCAGGGGACAGCTCTGTGTATATGCCTCTCGAGGATATGTGTTCAGCTCAGGGTGGCTGCTGGCTGGACCTAGGAACACAGCACTGTGGCAGCCTCACCTCTGTCAGGCTACTGTATTCAGCAACTTGCAGTGAATTTTCTAGGTATTTGTTTCCTGAGTATTATTAAACTGAATGTTCTAAACAGTTACAAACTTACAGAGAGGAATGTAAGGAGCGATTTCAATCTTTTGGTTCAGATGAGAATTTCTCTTATATCAAAGACAATTTCCTCAAACATCAAAACTCAAAGGGTTCCTTCTGTGTTTTAAAGTACTTTCGTTCAAAAGCTGCAATCTCTGCAAGACCTAGTTGTGAAGTGTGAGAATGAATTTTGTACTCCATTTTCATTGAAATAACTTTTGATATTGGATAAAGCTGTGGACAGCCACTTCTTTAGTCTTTGCTATGCTGGTCGTAAGTGTGGAATATTTGTGTAAATATGAAGTGAGTCATAGAAGTTTGGGGTTTGAAATCAAAGGGGGGAAACTACCTTGTGGAAAGGGAAAATTGTGCAGAGAGAGTATTCTTATAATAAAGTTAAAAAAACCCACATCGATTTGCTATTTGAAATTACAGCAAGCTATATCCCCAGGTCTTTCTAAAACAGGAAGGCTATTTCTCTGTCTATACATCTTAGGTTTTATACCACACCCACGATAATTAGGATTTGGCACAATACGCTGCTGAAGTTGTCTGTTACAGTTATTTCCAGAAAAGAGTAAGCAATCAAAACAATCTTTTCTATATCCTCTTTCAGAATAATAAAGGAATCATCAGTCTACAATAGCTGTATTTTTTTGTGGGAGATTTTGTTCATTTCTTGCATTGTATGTTATATGATGAGACTGATATGACCTTATCACAGCTTCTTTGAAAGATATATATATTTTAAGTACCTAGTCACAGTCTTTACTTTTATCCTGTTTTGAGTGAAAACAGAAACAAGTCTGAGAACTTCACTGACTCAGTTACTGTATTCTTAATCTGATTCCTTCCTCACTCCTATTCAAAAATGCATGCTGTGAATGCATGAATTGGTCATTCAGCACTTAAAACCATCAAAATGGGCATATTAGGCTGAATCCAGAGTCCATCTATGTTTCTCCTAACAATGCCTAGCAGAGGAAGGATAGATGCATGTGATAATTCTTCTTAATGCAAACTCAAATTTTAGCAGTGTGCAAAGAATTCTAAACTGAGGGTATAATCTCTCTTCTTGATAGCTTCTGATGGATTTTTCTTCTATGAATGCATTTAGTTGCTGTCTGAATGCATGCAAATATTTGGCATCCAGATTTGGAATTAAAAAGATCTATTTTTAATGACTTCCATGTTTTCAATTTTATATCATAAAAAAGGACATAATATGTCTCATAAACTTTACTTTGGAGAATGGAAGATTGTACAAAATTAAAGTAACTCAGGAACTAATTGGTAGCTGTCAATAAAGTGATTCACAAATGCTCTAGTAAGCATGGGCTTTGCACCTTCACTCTGTAACCACACCAAAGGCTGCCTTTGAAAACATATGGTTGTCTAAATTTGACTGACTTGAGTTATGTGATACCACATCACCTTTTAGAGTCAGCTAAATAATTACATATCTTTCACTTAGAAATGCCTCCATGTGATTTGACTAAGAATGCACAGGCTTTCTGCAGACAGATCCAGAACAGAACTCAACCTTCCTAAAGCTCCGTCTATGTTTTTGCAATAAAAAAACCCCAATCCCTTTATGCAATGTCTATCCCAGTTCTTTTGCTTTTGTCACATCTTACTGTCTAGTGTTTGTTTGTATCAGATTTAGTTATAAGCAAGCAGAATATTTATTACTCCAATTACTTTATTAGATATTGCTAGGCAGAAAAGTCCTTGAATGCAAGGACCTACTCTACAGTTCACATAAACCTGTATTCTTTTTTTTTTTTTTTAGGGGAAAAATTACTTTCATTTCTGGCTGATAGAATTTATCTATAAAATGTGAAAATCGCAAACATATTCATCACAATCCTTCCTTTTCTGGTCCTATTAATGGGTGCACATTCTCACTGTGATTGCATCCTGTTTCTATCAACTTATATATAGGAATGATATGTTCTTTTCTATTAAATATTCTGAAGAAAGCATATTCAAACTCACAATCCTTCTCGTACTATAATGAATCTATTTTATTACGTTTGGATGCATGCTACAGAATGTCCATTTCTGTTATGTTGAAATTCAGTGCAAAATACTTGTTATTAAAATATAGCATCTGCTTGTAAAGTAATATGCACTCTTACATGGAAAACAAAGAACTATGCACCCGTGACATTGATTCAACATTTGGAGTGACAAAAAACTTCCTTAAAAAGAAAAAATAAAGTGTTAAGGATTTAAAAAGACATGAAAAAAAATCACTATGTCCACTTTTCCATTTGTAACAACAATTAGTATATTTTAAATAATGGTACTTCACTGCATTTCAATGTACATTTAACTATGTTCTCATCTTCTGAATCAAAAGTGTTTCTGACTTCAGCTCAGAAGCATAGCTGCATCTGCCATAGAAATCTGCTGGTCTAGAGTGGAATATACATGTAATTACCCCTCTCACCTCCACTTCTTTGGACTCAACCTTGCCATCCATTGGCAGTGCCATACTTCATAGCAAGTTGCAAAGCCACACTGGAAGCTGTTTGCTTTCTGATTCTGTTCTGTTAGACTGCTGCTGGTCAGCTGCTCCAGTGATGTACAGTAAAATGCAAGTTATAAAATGCTGTGGTCGTTATGGGAAATAGACTGGGCTTTGTTGTTGTGAGATTATATCCTTTCCTGGATAGGGGAAAGGAATTTCTGTGGAAACAGTTCATTGGAAGTTAAGAAATCAAAAAAACCCTGCCATAACCAGAAAAGCTTAACCCTACTCTTTCAGATGGGTGTTGCAGGGCTTAAGCAGTGTTCAGCTGTGTTAGTGCAATGCACAATCATGTTCCCCTGACACTAGCCCACCAGTGTAATAGGGCTGTAGGGACTACCATCTCTGAGCCATATTCTACTAGTATGTGTAATAGGAAGATCAGATCGCTGAGGACTGATAAAAATCACTAATGGCTTCATCCTCTGAAACTGAAGAGCTACAGCTGCCTGGCAAGCAAGGGGAAGGCAGCTACAGTATTTGCTTCCACAGCACCAGTCAGAAGGAGTAAAAGGAAAAATTAACAGTGTAAACTGACAGCTGCTGACTCCAGGCTTTTAGTAGCCTAGCAGGTGCTATGCTGAGCAACGTGCAGTGACGGCGGAAGAATACAGACAAGTGGAATGAACCAGAGTCAAAATTGCATGCGATCTGGAGTCTGAGAAAGGTCACTGATCCAAATTATTCCAGTGAAATGGAAGTTGAATGTGCAGTAATACAAAGCTGTTCTCCTTTGCTTATGAGCAGATGTCATATAAGACTATAGATCCCTCACTGACATGCAGAGGCCAGAAAGGCTGCTCACAGTGAGTGTGTGAGAACATACAAGAATCCAGATGGAGAAAAGCCAAATAGATGTTTATCTGCATGAATTAACAAAACATTCTTGAGATTGTGCCTAGCCACATTCTCCTGGTGATCCTAAAGGAATAATTTTCTTTCTGTTTCCTGAGTCACAGTTTTGGCTTGCCATACAAGATTAGAGGTATGGCATGGTGCAAGCAAACCAAATATATGTCACTCCAGGCCAGAAACACCATGACTGTGAGCAAATGTCAAAGGACCTGTGATGGATTGATCCTGGCCAGTAGCTAAGCACCCACACAGCCACTTGCTCAGTTCCCATTCCCTCCCCCAGAAAGACAGGTAGACAATAAGAAGCGCAGAAGAGAGAAAAGTTGTGCGTTATGAGAAAGACAGCTTAACACATCAAGGAAAGAGGGGGAAAAAAAACCCACCACAAGAGATGTAAAGGCAATCACTTGCCGTCCCCCACAAGCAGACTAATGTCCAGCCAGTCAGCAAGCAACAGCCACCTGGGAAGAAAAAATCTTTTATTGCTGAGCATGGCACTATGTGGTACAAAATATCACTTTGGCTAATTCAGGTCAGCTGTTTCAGCTGTGTTTCCTCTCAACTTCTTGCCCGGCTCCAGCCCACACACCGAAGGGCAGAGTCAGTAAAAGAGAAAGCTTTGATGCTGTGCAAATACTGCTCAGCAGCAGCCAAAACATCGATGTGTTATCAGCACTGTTTTAGTCACAAATCCAAAACACGGCACCATACAGGCTGCTATGAAGAAAGTTAACTCCATCCCAGTCAGACCCAGTACAGAGCGGTCCAGCTTGTCCCAGGATGCTGATGCTCCTCCTTACACTAGTTAGCCCTGCTCACACCAGATCTGGTGTTCAGATGTGTTTCTAATTCAAGCATGATGAAAATTTTAGTCCCAGGAAAGATAGGTGAGCTTGTCAATCTTCTCTTTTTGGGTAGGCTCCTTGGGAGCCACATCTGGCCTCTGGATGTCTTTGAAGAAGCTGACTGAAGATAGTGATGTGGGAAATAACCTGGCAATGCCTTAAACAGAAAATATGTCCTGTTTCACCCTGAATTGTTGCTTCCTGGCACAAGTCAGGGTAACTTAACCTGTAGTACCAATTTTCTCATGGACAACCTTGCCAAAATGATGTTATTAACCAGGCCATTTGTTATTAGCCATATGTTCACTTCCTTCTGTGGGAATATCTGCAAAACTGCCTATGAACCAGTCTCCTCAGATTAACCCTGGCTTTCCTCAGCAAGAGGAAATTCCGCAGGCATCCCTGAATATACACACACAGCTTCATCAGTGAGAGTGCTGATCAGGACAGGTGGGAAGGGAGGTGAGAGAATCATCTCACACATTAAGTTCACAGTGCAGATGTCTGCCTCCCAGCTGCTTGTGCGCTAGGAAAGGCCCAGAGATGCTCAAGATTAGCGCATCACCACATGCATCCAGTACTTAGGGAATTAAAAGACAAACAAAAGGCCCTGTGTGCATCTATCAGCTTTGCGGGCAGCCAATTTGTTATCACTCTCTCCCTATTCCCACACTCTTCATCCTCTTCCCTCTGCTCTCCTGCCCTTCTTAAAGATGTAGACAAGGCATCTCATAGAGCCATTCTTATGGACTTCATCTGCGGTCTGCCTGGTCTCAGGGCTATCACTCTTCCCCTGTCTCCCGCAGACTGGGCCGTTGGCTTAAGTAAAAGTCTGCTGTTATTGGCAATGCCTGTCATCTTGCACCATACACATCTCAGGGTCAAGTCTCCCTGTAAGATTTCTGTTTTCAGAGTATTTCTAGAAGATTATGAGACCAAAACCTTTATCTCAAATACTTAAGAGGTTACTCATAGAGAATTGTTCCTTAACATTTAACCATTAACTCCCGTTCTTCAATGCGTCTGTGTAGGTGTGGAAAGGAAAGCTGTTTTACCTAAAACTGTTACTTGCGTTTTCTGCTAATACAGGAAGCAAATGCCCTCAATGCACATGTCATGTCTCTCGTCTTTTCTAAGGATCTAAACTTTCACTTTCTCTCTACCAACACTGCAGACATGCACAGACTTGACAAGGATTTCTCAAGAGTCAGCTAACAAAGCTGAAGCAACAAAGGCAAGTGCTGTCTCAAAGAGCTCTTTTTCTTCAATCAGTTACCACCAACTGGATTTAGGCTTTATTCCTGTAAATACTTCTGCAAACATTTTAATTCTGCTGATCCACTTAGAATTATTCACACACATAAGAGCATGTAGGATTAGGACCTTACACTACAAACACTCACAGAAAGTAAATAGATACTATTTATTTTATTTATTAATTTTTAATTACAAACCAAAGTTTCGGAATGGAAAAAAGAACACTAGATAGGCAAAAAAGAAACATAATTTTTTATCAAATGAAATTATTTGAATGTCAGGAAATTCACAAGTAGACGACCAAGACAGTTCTCAACCATGTAATCTTTTATTATTCATTTGACTCGTGGCACTCATCAGTTCTCATCTTTGACTCCTAAAATTTGCCAGCAATACCTCATTAAACACTATTTTGCATAGCAATATTCTCCATTTCCCTATCAAAAATCTGTTTTCCAATTCACTAGAACACAAACATGTACTGAAATACCACTCATTGGAAAACAAAACAACTAACAATAATAAGAAACAATAGTACTAGCTGTCTTTTATAGATAACAGAGATTTCACATTAAAGCTTTGAAAGTAATATATAGACCAGCACCACCACAACTCTGATTTCAAAACAGTTGCTTTCTACAATCCCAGTTAAGTTTTCTTAACTTAAACAGAATGCCATACAAGCAAGTCGCAAAACACAGTGCTGGATTGCATCTTCTATAATCAGTATATTAGGTAACATTAAATATATAATTTGTCATTTTAATTTTAATAATAAAAATAATAATTAAATCTATGAGAAAATTTATAGCACTCTGTATTTCTCAGGATTATATCCCTAACAAAAACTTTGCTGCACATAAAGTAGACATTGCAGAAAGTTGATGCTACTATTTCAACAGGATATTTTCATTATAGAGTAAGTAATGACATAAAAGAGTTGCTGTGGATGTCAGGTTAGAAGAGTTACGGTGATTATAAGGGGAGGAAGAATGTGTTGTATCTTCTAACAGTTCATTTTCATTTTCTTTATTAAGGAAAACAGCTAATACTTTCCTTTATAGATTACAAAGCATGAGCAAAGTACCATGTTCCCCTACTTATAGATGGGGAAACCATCAAAGAGAGAATTAAAAGCTACATCTATACGGATAAACCAAATAAGACCCCAACTGGATACTAAACTCAATAATCTACAGTGAAAGACAGGCAGGTTGCAAACCTGTCTCAGTCACGGTTCAGGAATCAGCACAGGCTTTGGGCCATTACTCTGGAGAGCTTGGATGTTTTGGCAGCTGAAAGAGTCGAATAGTAAAGATATGGGCTATGCTAGTTGGCTTCCTTGGGAGAAAATGATCCTGGGTGGATTTAATTTACTACTGAACATGTAGCCCAAGTGATGTTCCCAACATCATCACCAGACAACTAGTACCAAGGAAAGAAAAGACAGCAAAGGTCTTCTGAATCTCAGCCAAATGCACTGTCCATGTGAACACGACTCATTTTTTCTTAAAAGCTCTAAGTATTCACTCTCATATATTAGGTGAAGAATGCTGCAACACTTTTTAAATTATGTTTTTATCTAAATAGACATTGTGTTTGTGGTATTTAAAAATATATGCTTTGTTCATGGAAAAGAACTGCTGGATACCTCTGACAGCTTCAGCTTACTCTGAATAAGTAAAAGAAACCCAGAAGAAAATGAACAAGGAGTCCAAATAGCTTAGAATTAAAGGAAATATTTGTCGGAATTATTTACTGAAAATTTTTATCAAAGGGATTTGGACCAGGCAGGTTCAATCACTGCTAAGTTTCGGCAGAGTTCTTTTGTCCAATGTTTACGTTTATCACATAAATGGGCTCTAAGACCTAGATCTGGGTCTGGAGCTGGACTGGCTTAAATATGAAGTATAGACAGAACACAGAAGTAGGATTCTTTCCTTTTTTTTTTTTCCAAAAATGTATAGAGCTATTAAATTACACTGAGTTGATTACAGCAGCTGAAACTTACTGCTTTTTTAGAGTAACAAATTGTACTGTTGAAATTTTTACTATGTTAAAACGTTTAAGTCTCTTTCCAGATAAATAAGTAATATTTACAGTAGTATTTGAAGTAAGACGTATCTGCTAATTTTGTTGTTCATGAGTTAAAACCTTATTTAAAAAGGAACTTTGGGCATTTTTTTTCCTTTTGAACATTAATTGTAAGTGCTTATGGCATATAATATTCTTTTGGTGATGATGTTACTCTTTCAGTTCTCAGGGCATTATAATTTTCCTTCGTAGTTGGGGATACAATATTTGTTGTTTGTATTTATAGAGTTAACAGCAGCTGACTCTGTCATATATATTTTTCTAAGCTTCTCAGGTCTTGTGTCATCAAAATCACCCAGGGAGAGATTTACAGTAAATCAGAGCAGACATTTTCTGTGCTTGCTCTTCCCCTCTAACTGTGTTGTGTAAGTCTTGTTTAAATGTGCTTCTGGAGGTAAGTTTAGTGTGGATATCTTTAGTTCCCTTTATATTTTCAGCAGTTTTGATAAAATAAAAGATCCCCCATGCACAATAAACTTGTATTTTCTGCACTCAGAAGTGAAGAGTAGTGCTTAAAGTTCCTCCAATTGTATTGATTTGAAGCATATGTTATTTTTTTACTTAACTCCTAAGAGAACCTCAGTCAATCTACTAAGACCATAAATCTAGAAATGCTCTCAGTCAAATTTTGCTTTCATCTCCACTAATGTAAATCAGGAGTTACACCTTTAACTTCAGTGAAATTACTCCAGATTTGCACTAGAAAGAAGATGACCAGATTTTGACTGCCTAACTCAATGTTCTTTCTTACCTGAGTATATTACAGCTCTACCTACAGAGTTAAGGCCTGGATGTGAGACAGGAAAGTTCAAGATCAATTTACAGCAGTGATATGTTTTCTTACCCTGTGTTTCGCTGAGCAGTAGGGAAGAGCTTGAGGCGGGCATGAAGTCCAGTCATTTCTGGATAAAAGTATTAACTATAAAATTGTTATCGATCCTCACCTCATTTTGTAGGTGTCCTTTTTCCTTCACATTTGATTTTGAAATTGAAGGATATCTCAGGATATAATACTGAGAAATCTGGGTCTAGATTGTATTTACATGTGTAAGAGGAGTTAAAGTAATACACTCACTGGAAAAACAATATTACAGGGTTATTTTTTCCCTACAGTTGTGAATTAACGTGTAACTCCAGAAAGGGCTGTAGCTCCTCAAACGGAAGTCAGGTGGAATTTGTGCACTGTAAGTCAGCTTTGCCATGCCTAAAACCCCAACTCAGATGACTTCTTATTCTGGAAGAACTCTAACTCTGAAAGCGACTCAGTTTTCAGCAGAAGAGTACCTCAAATAACTTAAGTCTTGCTCTGTGTCTGTCCAAGACTGCCACAGTTTTAACAAGGCTGGACAACTTTGTACTGCTTTGGGCTGGCTTGGATATGTAAATTAGATGCAATGTTACCGGGAACCTTCAAAGAGCTTGATCGAGCAGGCATGCTGTTAGCACACTTAAAATTCAGTCACACTTGCTACTTTTTGTAAGACATAGTGAGTTTCAGCGTTCCTCTTTTATACACAGGGTCAGTGGGTAGAGTATTAATTTCACTTCCAGAGGACTTAAGCTTCAGTTGCCATCTCTGCGTTAAATAACTCAAAACCACTTTTCCTATGATTTCCCTTAACTAGGAAGCAATTTAGTATGTGTGGCTTGGGATAGTTGAAGTCTATGCTAAATCCTATTTTAAATCTTATTTTAACAACTATTTGAAGTTATTTTAAAGCAATTTCACTTTGGAAAAAACCTACTGAAATAGAGATTGTACTATAGCAAGAAGAAGAAGAAAAGAGGAGGGTAGGAAGTGAGAGAGAGAGAGAGAGAAGACTCACGAGCTCCTTGATCAAAGTACTCATTTCATAGGTTGGTAGTGGTAAGTTTTGTGCTCCAGCTCTTGCTTTAAGGCCTTAAACATCAACAGTTTGGGTAAAAAATAAATGAAACATAGTTGAATTTATCTGTGAGGCTTAAAACAATTTCAGAGGAGTTTCTTTGCTCTGCTAATTCAGACTAGTTGCTTTTTCAGTGTTTTAACATTAAACCGATCAGCTCAGCATGCTGGTTATTAGAATAATTTTTTAAGGTTCTTACCTATCTTCAACTGCTGGCTGCAAAGGTGTCTAAATGTTATGGTATTCAGTGCTGTGTGGTATGCTGTGCATATCCTGTGTGTGATATACTGTGCATATCCTTATGCTACCTTCATGTTTTTGTTTGTCTGCATGTTTGTTTTCCCAGTCTGGCTTCACTAGCTGTAATCATGAGGGATCGGTCTCACTGTATTTCCCTAGGAGCAGTGTCAGGAAACATACAGATTTTATACCCTTCCAGGTAATGTTAAAAATTTATCCGCAAAATATGTAGAGATATCTTAGATTTCCTAAGAAAGCTACTAAACCAAAAAAGAACACCTATTTAGCATAACAAATGGACATTTTCTGTCTGACATTACAAAGCAGAAGCTACAGTGTTGGAAGACAGAGATGCTCATAGAGTTTGTGTAAATCTCATGAATTTTGGCTAGTTAGTAAAATTGAATTTCAAGGGCGTAGCTCTGTTTATTTGATGGACTGAGCTACAAATTTGAGCTGGAGTTACTGTATGCTGAGAAGGGAACTTGGCTGAATGTTGGAACTGAGAATACTTTGGGCTGGATTTATGATGATGTTTACCTAGTTTAAGAAAGAAAAGAAGTTGTACAAAGATTTTTTCATGTGCTTCTCATGCAGAGGTAACGTACCAGGTAAGCAAGTCTGCCACTCTGCTTGTAGTGTTTATGTAGAAAGAGGACCACCACTGTTTCTATCTATTGAAATTTACGGAATCAAGGAATCACAGAATGACAGGGGTTGGAAGGGACCTCTGGAGATCATCCAGTCCAAGCCCCCTGCTAAAGCTGTTGCGCCTAGAGCAGGTTGCACAAGAATGCGTCCAGGCGGGTTTTGAATATCTCCAGAGAAGGAGACTCCACAACCCCTCTGTGCAGCCTGTTCCAGTGCTCTGTTACCCTCACAGTANTGTTGCGCCTAGAGCAGGTTGCACAAGAATGCGTCCAG
>VZSC01015384.1:0-19169 GCA_013398225.1 Steatornis caripensis
TCAGCTGTGCAAGTTATCAGGAAGACCGTTGACCTTGTGGTTTGGAGGATTGCTACATAGAGAGGAAGAGGATGGAGTGTTTCTTCATCATCAGGGAGAGGAAGAACGATGAAGTAATGACCCTCAGAACATCAGGATGACCACCAGAAGGCATAACTGTGCAGCTGCAAGGGAATTATAATATTTAATGAGTTCCAGGAGATTTCATGCATATGTAAAGTAGTTTGGCTAACTGAATTAAATATGTATGAGCTGTGCCTATATAAAAGTGCGGCTCAAGTTGAGCTAGGTGTGGGTGTTAGGAAAGAAGGATCCTCTCCCCTCCTTAGCGTGCTAATAAAGGAATGCTTCTTTCAGATGCCTAAAACCTTGGTCTCTGGGAGTTTTATTAATTTGCCAACTTTTATGGTAACAATCAGACTGAAGTAGCTCTTCTTAAAGTTATCGAACTACTTAGCTAAAACTTGTTTAAGATGGAATGAGGGAAACGAAGCATTTCCTCCTCCCACAAGATTCAAATTTGTCTAAATGTTTTGGTGTATAGTCCCCCATTCTCTCTGATTTATGCCATCAGTCACTGCAGCACAGGGTGAACAGATGTGTTACATGACCATACTGTGAACTATGCTGAATTTCAGCAGTGTTGCCCTGGTTCAAGACTTCATAAAGTGCAGTACAAATGTCCCAGGGCTCTGGTCTCCAGCTGCAGTTTGATGAGAAACGGGCCTCAGCAGTAACAGTCACTAAACAAATTTTCATTCCTGTTTCTGCATTGTAGTTTGCCTCCCCTCTACCCTTTCTGAGCAGAGGCCAAACAGATACCTAAGGAACAGTAAGATTACAGCAAGCATATCACAGTAATATTAACCTTTCCTGACCTATTGTTCTTCAGAATTTGCTTTTTAAGATCAGTTAAGCAGTCTGGATTACAGATGAGCTCTTCAAACAGTTGTTTTGACAAAATGAAAGGCAGTTTAAGGGCAAGCACAAGCAGGCAGAAGAAGAAAGGAAAAGTCTTAAGGTGGATGTGCTGCCAAACCCAGAGACTCATTGAACTACATCTTCAAGTACAGTGATATAGAAAGAATTGAGATGTTAATCAGTTATCCTTCTGACATCTTGGAGTCTGTGCTACCTGCTTTGTACTATACATAAATGGTTGTACAAGGTGAAAAATAAGAGTAAAATGTTTCATTTTAAATGTATATGTCACCTTTCAGATCAGTTCAGATGTTATTTATAAACCCATTTACCTGCATCTAATATTTACCTTTGATTATTCCATTATATGTTATGTTGGAACTCATATTTTATGTAGCATTGAATTTTATCAGTATGATGACCAAGGCCTGGCAAGATAGTCTTTACTCCTTAATAATTAAAAGCATTAAACTTCTTGTAATGTCATTCAACTGAAAATCATCTGTATTTAATGATCCATTGGCATTGTCTGACTGTAAGTCACTTCCGAAGAAAATTTCAAGTGTTTGAGAAGCTTGTCTTTAACTTTGCAGAGATGAAGTATCTGGATGTCTTAGCATAATTCCTACTGCTCATTTTTAAAAAGGTGTAGTCTATATGTAGTTTTCAAATGTTTTTCCTCTGAGTTTTGAGTTGTGCATACAGAGATAACTGAAATTCAAGATATACACGCTATGAATCACATGTATGATTCCTAGTTGATCTTTGTGTATTTCTTTCTTTTTTTTTTTTTTCAGATACTAGAAGTAGCTGAAGACTGCTGATTCTCTGCAAAGCCAAATCAGATAAAAAATATTTTTTTATCTCCTCAGAAACTAACAATACTTCTTGACTACTTTCTGTTAAAGGTTACTAACAGGATTTAGAGGTCTGGTCTAGTGAATAAGGCATGGAACTGAAAAGCAGAGATTAGGGTTTTGGAGCCATTTGTGTCACCAATTTAATCTGACACCTGTCACCCACCTTTCACCTGCCTCCTTCAAGTGGTTTCTCAATTTGTGTTTATACAAAGCTGATCCCACAGCCATTATCTTAGCTGAAGCACAGGGGGTAGAAAGACAGGCCTCCAGAGCTCATATCATGAGCTGTAACAGTATGAAATAGAACTTCTGTATTGCAGTAATTCACTCCATGAACAGAAAAGTAACTTCAAAATATCGAATGTAATTTGAACTAAAACAACATGGAATTTATTTGGGTTTTTTGAATCCTGAGGGAGACTTCTGCATTTTACATCCTGAGTAGTAAATAATATAAAAAGAATTATTCAGAAATACCTTTCTATATGTTGCATCACTGGCCTTCTGTTCGTGCTAGTAGTGAAAGTCTGGTAAACAATACTGTATGCAAGATTTCTATAAGTCATTTTCCTCAGGCTGAATTGGAGAGTTCTGATGGTAACATATGAGATGCCATCACAAGAAATTCTCCTGGCTAGAACTGTGTGAAAATTTGGCAGCAGTAACCATAAAACACTTTCTTACATTTTTATGCACATTAAATAGTTCTGATCTTTGAGCTGAATAAAAAGCCACAGTATTAAAGTCACCTGCTACAAATTACTGTCAGATATATTACTTGTTTTGATAATGAATTGTGAGCAAAAATTAGCCACTTGTCTTCTCTACCTGACAGGAAGACTATTTCAGCATAACGAAATTAATTATGCCTGGTGCACGTACACGATAGCAACAAGATTAGCATTTACACCCACTCTTTTCTTTGAGAAAGAAGTGATTTTTGTAGTCTTATCATTTAATCTTCTAAACATGTCAGGGATAGGTTTCTATTGAATGTTATGGTTGTGAAAGTGTGCCAGAATTTTGAAGAAAATTTTCATGCATCTTTCCAGAAATTGAATGCACTATAAAGACTGTATCTCCAAAGCTAGTGATTAATTAGAATGAACTAGAAGGATTTTACTTTTCTGAACAGAGAGACTCAGATCAATTGATGGGAAGACTAATTGTAAAATGAGAATAAATATTCAGAATATTCACTGTGTTCTTGATAAGAAGGTCATTTTACAAGTCCTGCCTTCAGTTCAGCAATATTTTTGAGTTTCAGCAAGGGCCACACAATTTTTCTGGATCTCTAGTGTGTTTTTTTTCATTCTGTCATTTCTGACATTTGTCTATTTGTTTGTTCCATTGTTCTCAGAATCTTTCTTGTACTCTTATACTTTCCTATGCCCTTGTTCAGTAGCTGCCCGTTCCTCTGTAGGTCAGGAAAGTCACCCACCTGAGCAGTCTCAGGAGTGGTCTGCAGAGACATTTCTGCCCTCTGCTCCCTAAAGGATTCCTGCTGGCTGCAGAGGTTAGAATGCAGAACAAGGAAAGCAGGAGTGCTCTTCTGCCTAGTTATGCTCTTTTAATACAAAAAATTAACTGTGAGCGAAACAGGTATCATCCATCACTGAAAGTACCATTTGCAATTGGCTTTTGAAGGGAAATTAAGTGTGTTATTTCCACTGTCTTAAACGTCATGTTCATGTAGCATTATGGTGATTCACTGAGATAGATTTTTTTTTTCTGTGGTGAATTCTGTTGCTGAAGAGTAGGAGGAAAACGCATCTATCTTCAGTCAATTACAACAATTTGATTACAGCAATTTTGAATCCAAATATATTATTTTTACGGCAGCATCCAGTGGAAGGTTCATTATATGAATAGAATAATCATGTTTAACATAGGACACACTTGTGCTGGTTAGTAGGCAATGTTTCAAAGCAAAGAAAATTTAGAAAAAAAAGTATCAGGACACAAAACTTTTTATAGGGTTTCTTCACTTTGTGCAGAGTTGATGGGAAAAAGGAGCTTCATCACATCATGTGATGGTTCATTACTTGCTAAATGAGTCATAACTATGCCCACTTGGACATCCAGCACACGTTGCTCTCAAAATCACAGCAAGGTTTTCTTTTGATGAGCCTTGTGGGCAGTTATTTTATCCTTCTTGTCTTAACGCTGATGCTGTGCATTGTGAGATTTTTCTTGCAGCACACTTCGTGATAAAAAATGAGAGCCAGCTGGAAGCAATAGCAGTTCTGGCACCAGAGGTCAAGCACCAAGATCCTATTTTCCAGGTATCCTGCTGTTCCTCTTGTTTTGACGAAGCGGCTCCATTTATAACTATTACCAGCAAAGATGGACAAAACATTTTTCTGTACTATGGAGTAGATAACTTCAAATACATGGTGCTTTGCAGAGGTACATGCAAAAAAATCTTGGTGCCAGGCTTACTATGATTTACATGCTGGACCTTCACCCTCCTGAGCAGCAGCATTTGCAGCAGTTTTGCTATCGCTATCGGCAGATACTCTTTCTATAATTTAATGAGAGAAAGATAATGCATGCCAGCTGCTTTGGAAAGAACTATTCTGGTATGCAGCAGCATTCCTAGATACGTTGGTGTATAGAATGTGATATCTATATGCTAATAGTTGGTGTTTGGTTGGTTTTTTTACAATAACTGCAAACCAGAAAAATAATCTAATCAGTGCTTACGAAAGTCTTTCACAAGTTTTCAGAATACCATGAGCAGAACAAAGACATTCTCCTTAAAACGGCAATGCCCATAGTGATGGACATTGAATGCCTTGTGTTCCTGCATCAAAGATGACAGCCCTTATTACTATTCTTAACTCACATGACATGAAATACATAGTTATATTTCATACAATTGTGTGAGAACTTCAAAAAATACATCAAGACTATTGAGTCACCATTGCTGGAGATATTTAAAGATGTATAGATGCGGCACTTAGGGACATGGTTTAGTGGTGGACTTGGCAGTGTTAAGTTAACGGTTGGACTTATCATCTTAAAGGTCTTTCCCAAACTAAACAATTCTGTGATTCTATACTTCATACAATTTTAAAGTATGGTAAGTAAGTCCTAGATTCCTTCAGTTGGTATGGTTTAAATATACGCAATTTAATTCCAAGTTTACCTACTTAAAAATATATATAATTCATTGGGTCTGTACTTTGGAAATAAATTTTAATATATTGGATTTTATGGTTTTATACACTTTTATAATAGCTGAATAAGCCTATTTCTTAGCTTCCTTCACTCCCAAATGTGTAGGAAGTAAGCCTGGGGTAAAATGACTCTTGCAAGTCAAACACAAGACCATCCTGAGTAAAGGAAAGAAGCATGTGAAAATTAGAAGATTTAAAAAATTATTTAAGAAGCACTGTTCTCTCTCTTCAGTAGAAAAAAAAGCCTAACAGCACAGCTCTGCTTCCAAGTTTTCAGCATGCAGTGGGGTTTCCTGGGGGATAATTGCATAGTATTAAATTCTAAATCTTGCTATTCAGAGTTAGTGACTTATTTCCTTAGCCTGTTTACTCTTGGTTCTTATGATTTCTTCAGTGCTACTGTTGTATTTTCCTTCCAGTTCTGACATTGCAATACTGAATAGAGGAAGAATTGGGACTCAGTCTCTTATGCTTTAGTTAGAAACCTTGCGAAATCATACAAACATGTTAAGATAACATAACTGTATTCAAACACAATTATAATTTGCAGCTAAATGGAGAGGGAGAAAGTCATGCACATCATTTAGAGCCATTTACTTTTCATTTGTCAGTATTGTTGTAGATACTAATTAATCTTTTTGTCATTCACTCTTGGCATGCACGTTACAGTTTTGTTTTAGTAATTCAATTATCTTTGCAATGAAGTTGGAAGGCAATATTTAGAATTTAGGATTGCCATTAAAATTACCCAGAAGTCATATATCTTATCTGCCAGTGAGGGCATGCTTGTCTGACATTCCTTAATGGGCTTCTTATTCATAAGATTTCAATCAAATATTGATACTTTGCCACAGCTTTCCTTTCTGATGCTTTTTTTCTAGAAAGTTTCTATTCTTTTGTCCTTTCGAATCTAAATTTTATTTATGCAATATTCACTGGAAATATAAATATTATTTATTTGTGTTGCTGTAATTGCATTGATGTAAAGCATTATTGGAAACGTATCTGGTTTTATCTCCTTAGAGGTAGTTAATTGTGTTTCCTTCAGTGTTTTCATCTTATCTGGTGTTTTCTTAATCTAGTCATATCAAGGCAAAAAAATCCATGCTCCATACCTTCAAGAATATTTCATGAAGAATGATAATAAGTTAGCTGTCTTAGTCCAAAAAGACACCTACAAATGTAGCAGAGACGTAAATTATGTCTGTACTAGAAAAGACACCCACGAAGTGAGAACTTCCCTTGCCCACAAGCCAAATGAAGTGGAGAAGTTTGTGTCCATGCAGTTCAGAGCTCTCTCTTCTAGAGTCAGTTGCTATGTTCATGGTACATGGTGTAGTATCTGTCCCATGTGCATGACAAGGGTGCCTCATTATAGAGCTGATCATGCGAGCTGTAGAAATTCATTCTTGACTCTTATCTGGCACTTGACTATATGTACTCACGTGCCTCTACAGGATAATAGGGTTGCCATGGTCTATTGAAAATGGACCAATGAAAAAAAAAGGGCATAATTATGAACATGCTTTGGTATCTCATTCGGTAAACGACTGGTTTTGTTTGGGTTTTTGTTACGTGAGGCTTTTTTTTTCCTGTCATTTTATTCTGCTTAGGATGGCCTTTATAGTTAATATCTTTAAGGAAATCTGCTCTGATACTGTTCTGAGGGAGTTAAACAAGACTGAAACCCTTAGGTAAGCATGCTTAAAGTATATCAGTGTAGGTTCACTGGGTACCAATAACAAGTAAACTGCACCGGTGTGAATTTCCTAAGGCAGGCAGGGTTTGAATTCAGCACAGATGTATTCCTTATAGGCTCGCTAAGGAATTTTTGAGAATGGGATGCCTCATATTAACAATTTTCTCCTGATATTTTACACATTGATAATCCTGCACCAGTCCAGTGAAGAGTAGCTTTAAATGAAATCCTGTGGTCCATTATATCATCTGAACATATCTCCCACCCTTTCACATAGACTGCCTCAAACATTAGATTTGAGAACTAATTCAAACCAGTAAAAGTTAAGATTTGAGATGAAGGAAGCTGGGAACATTTTAATGAAAGACAATCAAGTATTCTGTTCTCTCATATACTTATCTGTTACTTCATTGTAAATATTTTGTTATGAAAAGAGGTGGTGGCCTCATGAGCTAAAATCATATGAAATATCTTGGGACAGGGGTAGAGGGGCAAGCCCTGAAGTATTTAATTAAGAACAGGCCTTGGCATTTATTTCGAAAAAGCCTTTAAGGAATAGAGGATCTCCCTTCTGCTTTCCTCCTTCAAAGTCCCTAATTCCATCTTGCTCATTTTACTGGTCCCCAGATCCTCTGAAAACATCTGCTACTCGCATCTTGATAGCTGCAGTGTTTCTAAGATGGAATAATAAGCATGCTTCATTACGGGTGCATGGCAAGAGTAGGCATTTGTCAGAATGAAACCGCAGATGCAACTTTAACCCTGTAATTGCCCACTGAAGCAAGAATGCTGGTTGAAAAACAATGGATGAATCTCCTCATGAACAATAATTAAATTAGTAGGATTAATAAGGATACTGGAATCAGTAGAGTCTAAAGACTTCTGTGGTTTTCTTGTATCAAGCTGTCGTTTCATTTCATCAGAAAAAGTGTCTGATATTTGCAATTAGCTTTCATAGCTGCTAGGTCATATCTAGTAGACCACAACCAGGAAAGCATTCTCTCTTCAGAGCAAAGAATTTAAACATGTAAACCAGAATGATACATGTCAAGGGTTAAAAGAACTATGTTGCTGTGTGCTGGAAAAATAATAAGTGGTTTCAGAACTCTGACTACTTTTTTTTTTTTTAAAGGATTTTATTTCTAAGGGTAGCATCTCTTAAAAGGTGCAATCCCAGGCATCGGCTTTACATTGCACCCCCTTTTCTTTCATAAATCATTATTTCTCTCTCTTAAGAGGAGAAATAATATGGTTAAATCAAATACCCTTCACTGCAAAGATTTCCAAAAGAAGAGGTTGGCTCATTCAGAAGTCAGCAATAATTTCGCAAAGCTACTAACATTTTAATTTCATAACTATTGCCACTTTCATTTTACATAATTTTATCCTACTGAGACCCCATAGTTATGTGAATGATTTATTTTTCCAACAAGTTTTCTCATTTTGGAATCCTTCAGTCATCACATATATAAAATTGTTTCTGTTTTATTCCACTGGGCAAGTGTCAGGATGCATACCCAGACACATGAAAACGTTTTTATATTTTTCGTTTTTGGAGAGGAGAGAATACTTTGTTTCTATTTTACCAGTTACTTACATACCCTATAAATTTAGACTGTGATGGCTCTTATCTTCACTTTGTGCTCCAAATCTTCAAACTTAAAACTCCAAGACATTTTATGAGGAACAGAACCAGTTAAGGCCAGTTTCATGTGGACTCATTCCACATCCTTTCTGCCCATCTCCTAAAATTTTACTGCTTCACCTCCAATGTTGTCTGCTAGCACCTTAGCTTTCAGCCTTACCTCTTTTTCTCCTCCAGGTAAGCTTTTGTCTTGCATGTCCCTGGCAACACTGCTGAGCTGAAACAGAACTTTTTTCATGTAGTAGAGGCAACCGCCTCTCTGCTCCTGTGTCTGTTTTCATGAAACTTGTTGGAACCTCATAGCTGTGAGACTTCTACTTCTATGCTAAATGTTGTAGAAATTGGACAGTTGTCTCAATGTTACCAGGGAAAACATTAGCAGACCACATAATATATATTTCACAGAAATAAAATGGGTTCTTTATAAGGAGAACTATCATGAGGAGATCAGAACAATAACTCAGAGTTTTGTTTTGGTCAGGTAGTGAAAAAAAAGATAATTATTGAAACTAAAGAGACCATAATGAGTAAAATTTTCTCTTGTGCTCTGGAAGGTTTGTTAGCTTATGTCACTGACATTCAACCCTCAGCTTCTAAGGGCTTTCTGAATAACAGCCCTACTTTGCACATGTCATCCACTGTCCCCAATTTGGATTCATCTTCGTATTTACTGAGGTTGCACTTTTTTCCATCAGACCATTAATACAGATGTTAAACAGTATCAGTCTCAGTATCAGCCCCTGATGAATACCACTAATAACCATCTACCAAAGGCTAGTCACAATTTTTTGAGCCCAGTCGTCCAGACAATTTTTCTTATAGCTCAACTTCCCAGTCAATATCTTACCAACCTGGTGATAAAAATAATATAAGAGATTGTGTGAAAAATATTCTTAAAGTTAAGGTAACTAACATGCACTGCTCTTCCCGTACCCGCACAACCAGCCATCTCATCTTAGAAGATACTCAACTTGATCAGGCATGACTTATCGTTGGTACATCTATGCTGGCTGTTTCCAGTCACATTCTTGTCAGTTGTGTGCTTGGAAATAGCGTCAGGAGAATTACACCACAATATTCCTGGACGCCAAGATAAGGGTGACCAATCTGTAGTTGCCCAGATACTCTGTCTTTCCTTCGTGGAAGATGAGTGTGACACTTGACTTTTTTTCTGTCATCAGGAACCTCCCACAGTCACCAGAAACTTTCAAAGACATGAGAGAGCAACCTCACAGGACAGTGGTTAAGTTTCTCAACATACTCAGCTGCAGCTCACTTCTCTCATGGACCTATTAGATACAGTCTGTTGACTTAAGTACTATCTAACTCTCTTCCCCTGTGGTGGGAGATGCCCAATACTCCCAGAATCTGCTAGTTGGCTCAGAGACCTGGAAGAACTGAGATCAGACCCTAGTAGTAGAAAGCAAGAAAAAAAAAAGGCACTAAGGACCTCAGCCTTTTTTTGGTGTATCTGTATAATATTTGCTCATCCCTGAAGTGGTCAAGTAGTTGGACTAGATGATCGTTATAAGTCCCTGACAACTGAACTATTCTATTCTATTCTATTCTATTCTATTCTATTCTACTCATGAGTTTAGTAAATAGGTATATAAAGAAGAAAGAGAAAGTGACAGAAGATGACTCAGTATGCGACCACATGAGAGTAGCTCAATGAGTTTAAAAGAATGTAAGGCATTGATGGACAATAAAGAAATTGGATAAGCACATAAGAAGGTAAGCAAGGCATCTTTCAGTGAGCTATGTAGCAAAAGTCATTGTAGAAGATAGAGAAGACTGAAGGATAAATAAAGTCTGAAAATTAAATATTTTTTTTTCACATCTGTTCTTTCAAACGAAACAGGTGAACGTATGTGTAAGATTGAAATTCTTTTGGAGGTAAAAGAAATGCTAGAGTAGAGTGTGGGCATGTGATAAAAACTGAAGCATGTGTAGACGACTGTTGCAGACACAGAATGAATACCATCAAGTCTGATTTCAGAGTATGGCCTGTTCCTGTGCTCTAAGGAGGTCAGCTCTCCTGGCCCTGTTGCCTTCCAGGACTTCTCCCATTGGTTTTCTCATGGAGATCCCTGAACAAGCCCATGTCTGGTCTCCTGAAGTCCAAGACTGTGACTTTACTATTTCTCTTGCTCAGTTCTCTCAGGATCTTTAACTCTACTGTCTCATACTTACTGCTGCCAAAGCTGCCATTGACCTTTACAACATCCATCCATCCTTGATTTATGAGTAGCCAGTGCAGCTAGGGGCACCTCCCTTATCTGACCCAGCAATCAACAATTCATCAGTTCATTAATCACCATCAATTGTCTTTGACAGTCTCCAGAAATCTACTGGATTGCTTGTGACATGTCACATTGCCCCTCCGGTAGATACTGAGGTGGTAAGTCATGGCATTAATTGTGTAAAACAGTAAGGTATTTTTACTGAATTCCAGCACTGATTTTTTCCCTTTAAGAACACTCTGTTGGAAAAATATGCAGCAGAAAACTAAGTACATCGAGTGAAATGGACTCCAGGCAAAAACATATGTAAACTTACTTAGGCATGTACTGTTACCTGAAAGATGATTATACTGAAAGTCAATTATGTCCATCAATAGCACACTAAAATTAAAGGACAAGAAGCAGGGATTGCATTACAATTCTTTGGTCCATTAGTCGTGTCTGACAGAGGAGTTTTTCTGTATTCATAAACATAAATTAAACACTTATAATTTATTGGCTGGCTACATATACCATTAATTTGCAAAATCTTTAAAAATCGTATGCTGAATTTGTGAGCCACATGCCAAAGTAAAGATACCGAGTCTTTTTGTCCTTGCTTGGAAGCATAATATGTTTGCTTAAACCACAAAACAAAAGTTCTTACTGATAAAACAAGAGTTCCACAAACAAGAGTTCCCCAAACTGGATACTGAAATTGGACTAAAAATGTGTTCTGAAAGTTAGCTGGTTGTGTTACACTACTCCAGTAAAGCTAATATTAAAACTACTAGCCAAGTCATTCTTTTACAAATGGCCTGTAATGAATGAATCTGTTTTATGTTAGATTGTTCTGTGAATGCAATAAGTACACAAAAGAAGCCTAAGCATGATGATTGACATACAGTCCTGGTAACTAAGTTTAAATAGCCTGGATACAAGTATTCATATGGAAATCCATATGGTTTTGCTGAGCTATGAGATATATCTGCTGCTGGGACTGTGTGGATACATCCTACGGTACTTTGCCTTGTAGTAAGCTGAGATAAATTCTATTTATCTTTTCTAATCCAAGTATGAGAACTTTCTTCTAGCATCACAGAGAACTGTGAGAAATTGCTATAGGACTATGAGACTCCTGGTGATTGGCCTGTATACCCATTGCAAAATTTGCAATTGGTCAGCATAAATGAGTGGTTTTGTCCTACTGGGAAAGACCACATGGGAGTCATCAGATCTATAGAGAAACTTGCCTCTCACCTGAGGTCATGAAGTGGTAAGCACATTTTTTTTTGTGAAAAAAGGGGCAGACAGTATCTTTAAGCTAGAATAACCACCTATATACTTTCTGTGACTGGAGTTGGAATTTCATTAATGACAAGACTCTACCAGTGTGGAGCTACAAAATACAAAATTAAAGAAGATAACAATACAGTTCTACTCCTGACAAGAAAAGCAAATAGCTCATCTTTCAGGAATGACATGCGCTATTGTTGTTTACCTTGAACATTGTCTAAACATTTGCCTGGAAAGATGGAGAAAATTATTTTTTCAAATATCCTATTTCAAGAACAAGTATGAGTAAGACCTTACAGTTCCAACTGAAATACCTGTTTATAGTGATAAAACAAGTCCTGCAAAGAGAAATTGTATTTAAATGAAAGTATAGAAATTGAAGCAAGATTCTTTGTTTCCTACCAAAGTTGTACTGCATCTTTACTGCCTAACTGCAGTTGTGTTGCAACAGATGCATTTTCCCAGATTCAGTCCCTGAAGGAAAGAATTGAGCATTTGGAACATCTGTTGTTTGATGAAAATAGGATAATTGCTACATTCTCTGGTATTCTTAGTTGAGTTAGTACATAACAATTTAGAAAAAAGATGAAGGAAATATTAGAGACAGGTGGGTGTTCAGCAAGGAAAACTCCCCCTCGACAGTTAATAAATGCCAGAAGTGTGTACATACATATTTCTGTAAATGTGCAGGAAATTAAATTTCCTTTGATTATTAATTGTTTGGACTCCTCTTACAAAATAAGTTCATTAGCTCTAGGGGTGATAATGAGAGAGATAAAGGAAAAAGTCTGTGCTCTACTTTCAAAAAAATATGTTCTAATTAAGAACATGAGAAAATTGTCCATACTTTAGTCAGATTTAGAAGTTACCACTAGATAGTAGAATGACTCATGTCATTTTGTTGTATTAACAAGGAAAATGTAAACAGACAGCAAAACAAACCCAATGGAATAAAAAAGATTTTTAGGAAAAGGAAAATCATTAAGGTTCTCTCTCTTTCTTTTTCTCTCTATGGAAATAACTCATCTGAACTGATCATTGTTTGAGTATCTTGGGAAATTTATTTCTACAGAAGGAATAAAAAAATTATCAGGAAAAACAGTTTCTGTTGGGCTATAGGATTTTGAAATAGAGAAGCCCTAACTGTGTAAAAACTGCATGTTTTGTCTACGATGCCTAGCATGATGCAAGTTATTTTTTTTTAATTTGTTGACATTTGAGGGTTTACAGGAACTCAGCAAACATTTACTGTTAGAATTGTTTCTCATAACCTTGAATACACCTGATCACTAAAGTTATGGTGGAAACTTCCTTAGGAGTATGGCACAGTGCTCAGGACACATCAGCTGATTTCCACAAACCATCTTACTTATCCTTATCCCTAAGGAGGTCTCAGAACATGCACATGTGTCTGATGTCTTTGATACCTTTTCCCACAATTCTGTAATGGTGCAACAATGGTGTTTTGCTGGAGCTTAGGGGCTGTGACAGTATGCCTCCATAAATGCCTACATTATTGCCCTCAAAAAAATTATTTCCAAGAAGATATATGTTGGTCTAGTTCTTGATGCCATAGTATTCTTTGTATCCATTTTCCAACATTTTGGCTTGTGAAGCAACAGCACTTAATGAACATCACTGGAACATTGGTTCTGCCTTCCTTAGTGTCCTGCTTCTACCTGTAGATGTTCATCTGACACTTCAAGAGAAACGAGATGAAATATAAAAGTGCAAGCTGTAATTTCATGCACTTAGACAGTAACAAGAAGAATGTTCGTCCTAAATTGAGAGAGCTATATTGGTTGATCCTTGTGATTGGTGATCATTATAACTGGACTGAAAAAAAACAAATTAGTTTCTAACATGCAATAACTGATAAATCTTCAGAGACAGGAAACTAGGTGTATTTATCTACAACACACTGAAAATGCCTCGTCTCGTCTCGTTGAAAAGCCCCTCCCCTTTCACCCGCTTAGTTAAGAGTCTGTGGGTAAAAACATTTCTTTTCAAACTTTTCCAAAAAGTGCTTGGAGCCCTGAAGTGTGAGATTTGATTGTTAGTCCGCAGAGTCAGGACCTCAGGAAGAACTTCAGTCTTTACTTCTCTGTAAAGGAGGAATATGAAGGTGCTGCTTATTCTGTCTCACTCTATGTTTTAGCTGCTCTCCATCTCAATCTTTCCAGATATTGACAGTGATTAGTTTATAGATTATAGTGACCTATGGAAATCAATGTTATTATCAGACTAAATCACTCACTTCTAGCTTGACCCTGGCTATGCTGGAGATCCCCTTCTCCTCCTATGAGTCTTAAGATGAAGGGACAGAGAAGAAGAATAGGAAATTATTATCCGCACTGTGAGTTGTGATTGTTCTCCCTTTGACCTGCAACTGAGTGGTAGAACTCATGCTTTAGGGAGTTCCATGGGGCCTTCCTCCTCTACTTCCTCTTTTTGGGTCTATTTGTAGCTTCAAAAGATCAAATACATTTTATTTCAATCACAACCAAAATACAACTTTAGCTGGATAAGCTGAATAACATTCTGAAGCCTTTTCCCTGTCCTATAGAAAGAGAGGCAAGTTCACCCTTAGAAAGTGATTGGGAAATGCATTTCACTCTTTTTTGAGCATCTTCAAAAAACACATCTTGACAGAAGAAAGCAGGCAGAAGAGGTGATGGTACTGCAACAGAACCAAATAATCAGGTATCAGCCTCAGCAAGTCACAGCCTCCCTTCCTGTAAACACCTCATCTCAGTAAGAATCATGCTGCTTTTTCAACCCATTTTTGAACATTGTCCTTAGGTAGTAAGGTGCTTTATCTCGATACACGATTTTTATTATACATTCCACTACTCCTCTATTCTTCTGTGAGAATCAAGTTATCTCCCACTGTCTGGTTCACTATTCAAAAAGTCCTTAGATAAAGGCCAGAACGGAAGCATTTTTGAGAAGTATTGAATGTGAGTTTTTTGTAAAACTGAGTGCCACTTCCACAGGCAGTACTGTCCTATGCTTCTGCTGGTAAAGATTGTGACTGTAAATCGTATACATGCAGTTATGCCTTTATACTCAGTAAAAGATGCTGGAAGTCTTATTACTAGAGCCCTGCCAGTAGACATTGTAAATGTTTAGCTATGTATTTTAACTGTGCTAGTGTACGCAGTTAGTGTAATAGTGCAGGTCTGGCATAGACCCCTCTGCATTTCTTAGTGTATCATGTATAGGACAGTTGAGCAACAGAACCAAAGAATATTGATGATTCTCCATCTGTAATTTCTTTCTATACTAACTTAATGTGGATACCTCGGTTATATGAGTGTCGTTGTCAAGAGCATATAGAGTACAGTGTGTAACAACTGAGGATGTTGCTATAAAATTTTTGCCAACCTCAACATGTTTGTATTAACAGCTAAGACCTTGGAGGAAATCAGAACAAGGGATAAGTGCATGCCACATCCCATGAGAGAGAACAGTTTGAAATAGACACAGGCTGAGAGTTTGGTAAAAACAAATGCTGTCAGACTCCTTTTTTGTATTCCCCTGCTGAAACTTCAGTGGTTGCCCTCTTTTCATCAGAAAAGGAATATGGATTAGCTGTGTGCTTTTAGGCTACTCTTGAAGATAATGCTATTTTGAGTGATGGTATTTTAAATTTATAACAAAAATTCATAAAGTTCTTATAATTGATGGTGTTTTTTTGGAAAAACAAAAAAAAGTTGTGTCTAAGTCATTGCAAATTCTCTCAGTCTAATTTCCCACCAGGATGCAGCTAATATGAATGTGGTTTCCACCATTCATCCTTCTTTGTTTGGTAGCTATTTCTCAGTACTCATGAGTCCATGTATCGATTTAATCTAGATTTGTCAAATAGTTAGAAAGCATAAAGATCTGAAGTTCCAGTACCTTTTTTGAAAATAACAGATTGATATAAAGGAAAGATCCATTTACCTGTTCAGCTTTTCCTGACAAGTGCCTAGTCAAGTTAAGTATAGTAGCTGTCTAATAATTTCTGTACCACTCAAAACTAGCTGCAATACTCACAATCTTTTCCCCCCTCACGATTGGGAGACACAGAAAAGGGTTAAGATACATTAGCAGGATCTGAAAGACAGGAGCTCAAAAAGAATTTTTCTTCAAGACTTAGTATGGTGCTCTAGCTAAAATGTTTAACATTTGATTTGATAATTTCGTTGAAAACCAGACTCTGTTATTTCTAGTGCTCATGAAACATGCCATTAGTTTTCTTAATTAAAACTACATGTCAAAAGTTATGTAACTTCGGTTACGTCATCTATGTATTTCCAGTTCTGTGAAATAGAATTACCTCAGACTTTTAAAAATATCCTAATAAAGCAATAGGAATTTCTTGTAGTACTGCTAGGAGAGGTGATGCTACCAGGTCTAATGGAGTAAGCAGCTTCAACTAAGTTTTATTTTTATTTATAAATAAGTAAGATTTTTCTAGCCAGTTAATACTGAGTCTTGGAAAAAAAATTCCATCTGGAGACTTGAAAAATTTCATTGTGAATCTATCTTTCTTTTTTAAATATTGAATTTTCACAGACACTTTTACAGATTTCCAAGTTTTATTCCAGTTGGTATACTGACCTTCTTGAAGTTAAGAATTAATTTATTTACCTTGCTGAATTACAGGCATTTATATACTCATGGTCCTGGAAGATTTTGATATGAAGGTAAATAAAATAAAAAAGAATTTTAAAAATTTCTTTAAAACCATAATATATTATACATTTTCTCCATTATTTACGGGGATTTATTACTCCATGAATCTGAAGTCTTTTGATATTTCTAGTAAAAGTGAGTTTTTAGGTAAAATTCCAGTAATAATGTTAGTGAACTATATTAACATAACATGCAGCACTTCTTATGATTTTCCATTCCATTTGTTGCTCAAGCTAGTAAATAAATCAGCATAACTTAGAGTAAATTCAAGGAACAGAGAGACTTAGAAGATAACTTCATGATAGAAATTTTACATCCTATATATACTATCACAGAAAGTGAGTTCATAAAGAAAAGACAAATATATTCTTCACTTGGAGTGGTGTTATCTGTGACTGAGTTTCTTCATACTTTCTGGCTGCAAAAGTTCAAGGAACTTGTGTCTGGGATGAACAAAACAATATAGATGACTAAGTCACAAAGTGAAATGACTATTGCTCTTATTTAATGCTTAAACAGTATCCTAGGACAATGGGTTATAAGAAACATCAAGATTTTTGCTCCGTTGAAAAATAGCAACCAGTCTCACAACATCTGACAACTTAACTGTCCTTAATCCAGAAATGCTTAACCTGAGAAATTCAAGGTGTTTTAAATAAAGCAACCTCCATACCATTGGAGACAATAGAAGGAGGATCTATCTTCAAAGAGAAGAAAATTCATCTGCTATCTCCCTTTCTGTGCTAGACACTTATCAAACAGTGACCTGGTTTATCATTTAGGTGGATATTTTGAGTGCAAGTAATTTCTCAGTAACTTTATCCAGTCAATCACAGCATTTTGTTATCAAAATACTAGTCCTCATTATCCCATTCAGATAACTGTTTTGAACACTTGAGCATAGACAAATGGCAGAATTACACAGAATCACAGAATTAGGTTGAGAATCTTAGAGTCTGCATCAACACAGGATTTCCTATGGCAGTTTTAGGAGCTCAGTGCATCAAAAAGAATTGCAGCATAGAGTATATTGTGTTCAGTTTTTCCATGCTTATAAGAACTCTAGGAACTGCTTGATATAGATGTATATTTTTGCTTATGGAAAAATATGCTCTGTGTTGTCTTACAATGTGGCTACTCTGGTCATCAATACTGTTCTGTGTCCTCCATACCCAAAAGGTTATTCCTTGTATTCGGTCCTCTCAGGAATGAAGGATCTAGAAGATAGCACAGGTTTGTCTGGCAGTTTAGGCACCAGACCATCTCAAAAAAAAATATTCTCAGTGACTCAGGGTTTTCTGGTTTACTAGAAGAAAAGTTTGTGTTAAGTATTACTGAGTTATTTACCTTTGTCTTATGATTACTTTAATACATGCGTGCTCGTATTGTGGTAGGTCACTAAGATCTAAAAACAGAGGACTAAATTTCAGCTCTGGTATGAATAAATATTTGTTCTCCAAACTCACCATATTTGTAAACTTTTCCTAAAAACAAGTATTTGTTTGCATATATAAAAAACATATATTCCTTGTAATTCCTTCCATAATACGTATCACATATACATCACTGTACCAAATTTTATTTACAAATTTATCTATTATCTAAAAGCAAGGAGAAAATCTAAACTAGAATTCTACATATTTCGATTGCATAGCTTCTAATAATCTTCCTCAGATCAGGTTGGACAGACAAAAGAACACAATTATTTCATGTGTTTTCTTTATACCTGGAAGATTGAAAGATTCAACACATAGAAAATTCCTTTGATACTAAATTATACCACCTCATTAGCTGAGTCATTGTCATGCAGGTATCCCAATACCAGTCCTTAGGGAGGCCTTTTTGCTAAAACATAATATCTATTTTTCCTGTCAATTTTCATTTTGGAACAATTACTATTTTTATAACTCTGACAAAAACTAGTGGCCTTGAGATGACAAAGCTACATGTATGCTCTGAATTAGAAGAAAAAAAGACTTTTCCTTTCTAACTCTTCAGTGACAACTATTACTGCATGCAGATTTTGTGTCCTTTGTAATAAATTAATGGATTGCTGCAAAGGAAATCTTTTACTTTGTTAAAATCCACTTCTCGAACATTGTGAGGGAAAGACCTAGCACAGTACAGACTTTAAATGAAGGTCAGTACTAGATGCTAGATATAAAACAGAGAACAGAAAGATGAAGAAGAAAAGATAAACTATGCAATAGGGTGAGTTTTGTTAGGAAGTTAAGTCACTGAAAGCAGCAAAAAATAAACAAGAAGGATGTGACCTCAGTGAGTTCTAAGGCAAGATTTTATTTCATTAATATTGCATTAATAATTATGTGCTCTTCCTGTAGTCATTGAGAGTCCTCAAATCTAGCTAATATAATGTGCTCATCAATAAGAATAAGTAATAAGAAAAGTACTGCACAAAAGCAAGGAGTAGTGCGGGTTTCCACACTCACATGAAAAACATACTAGAGATACAGGGAAATATTTCCTTCTCATGCCTAATATCAATGTAAGAGAATTATCAGAAACAAGAACATAAGTGAAAAAGAACCTTGTATTTATCATTCTGTATTTATCATTTCAGCGTGACCTGGACATTCAGCGTGACCTGGACAGGCTGGAGAGTTGGGCGGAGAGGAACCTGATGAAGTTCAACAAGGGCAA
>VZSC01015384.1:42868-82450 GCA_013398225.1 Steatornis caripensis
TTTTTTTTTTTTTTTTTTGGCAAACACCATAATTAACAAAAAGATCTGTGTGCAGAAGTAACTGACAGGCCCCTCTCCTGATCCGTAGATGTCTACATGAAGCAGAGGAAGAGTTGGGAAGACAAGTGTGGCTTCCTTCTGTTGGCTGAATAAAGCCGGAAAAAAAAGGAGAGAGAAATTAATTTCCTTTGTTCTAGAGAACAAAGAAAACAACCATTTAGTTAAGAAACCTATAAGGTTGCCTTTACGGAGAATGATTTGATATTCAAAGAAATAGTATTTGCTAATGGAGTGAATGGTACAGTGACTTGAGGATTATATTGCCCAGAAAAGTGTATTTGTTCATAATATGTTTTAAAACTTTTTTCTACTGTTTCACTGCAATTTTTAAAAATCTCGCCACCCAAGAGACAAAAATTCCAGTTGAAAGATTGCATTAATGCATAATATGAAAACATCCTTTAGAGTTCAATCATGCTTTTAGCTGTGTAACTTACTTTACTTTACAAGGTGTCTTAGAAATAAACTTCCATTATTTCTTATATTCCAGTAAATTAAAAAAGAGAGTATAAAACTATTTTCCAGAAGCCCTATTTTGTCCTGTGGATTCATTTCCTTTCTGAGTGCACTAGAGGTTCTAAACCATTTTCCAAATGGTCTCAGACGTGTTCTGATCTCAGCAGTGTTGATTCAGCATTCCGGAAGAGTGTTTGTTATTTTGTCTGAACTGAGGGATCCATCAATGCTCCTGTAAAGAAAGAATATAACCTTGCCAGAGGCTCAATCATTAATGTCCAGAGAGATTTGTGTGTCTTGTATCGTTGGTTGGTAAATCTTTGATGTTACAGTGAGAAAAAGTAAGCAAAGAACATATCTTTTAGAAATATTTCACTCTGTTAGGACAGATACATTATAATTAATGCTGGATAGCTTTCCAAGAGCCTGGCAAGGAAGATTACTATATAAATATCAGAATAAATTTCTTTGCAGAAATTAATATATTACACTCCGTGTTTCTATGATTCTCCATATGTATTTATGAATAAGAACACGAGATAAAAATATTCCCTATATATTGAAAAATCTTGCCTCAGATCAGATAAGATCAGATCAACATTCTAATTTTGATTTCTGAAGTTGCCTTTGATTATTAGTGTATTATTAGTAACAATCTCGTATTCTGCTATTCCATTTGAGATACTAAATGAAATCTCAGAGTTACATTAGCAATAAATAAGGATAGTTACAGTGTAGTCATTGGATTGCTTTGAATTGCTCAGTGTCTAGAGAAAAGAAAATGAGGCAATCTTTTTTCGGTAGCAGTGATTTTCAAAAAAGACACTAAGCCATAAAAAAATTAAAAAATCATATAATGCCTCTTCATGAAATCAAGAAAATTTAGAATGGAAGGAAACATATTACATGAAGAAAATATATTCATAGTGCTGACAACACATTTGAAGCTGAGCTGTATTATAAACATGTAACTATGAACTAGATCTGCTGATTCTGTCCTATAGGTTAAATCTAAATTAAATTCCAATACTTCCTGTGAATGGATAACTTCTACAACATTTTTTGTGTATGGTGGCACAAACACCACGTACCAAGCCTGTAAGGAGTAAAATAAGTTAATACATTAGGAATGGTATGGCTGAACATCAAAATGACTGAACAATTAGTGTCTAAATTAACAAAACGGCATGTATTATGACTTACAAGGATTACATTTTTAAGGTATGCATTAATAATAACAATGTTATATGGTTTAAAAGGGAAACAAGTTAATTGCATTATTGAATCATAGAATCATAGAATCATAGAATGGTAGGGGTTGGAAGGGACCTCTAGAGATCATCTAGTCCAACCCCCCTGCTAAAGCAGGTGTGCCTAGAGCAGGTTGTACAGGAATGCATCCAGGCGGGTTTTGAATATCNGCAAGGGCACACTGCTGGCTCATGGTGAGCCTGTTGTCCACCAGCACTCCCAGGTCCTTCTCCGCAGAGCTGCTCTCCAGCAAGTCAACCCCCAGCCTGTACCGGCACATGGGGTTGTTCCTCCCCAGGTGCAAGACCCTACACTTGCCCTTGTTGAACTTCATCAGGTTCCTCTCCGCCCAACTCTCCAGCCTGTCCAGGTCACGCTGAATGGCAGCACAGCCTTCCGGTGAGTCAGCCGCTGAAGCAGCACAGCCTTCCGGTGAGTCAGTCGCTGAAGATGAGAAGTTTTTACTTTTGGTTGCATGGGCTTGTGTTATATGAGTCTAATTTGACTGTTCATGAGAGGATGGCTACAAGATCCTAGAATGGCTGTTTAGACCTAGTTCCAAAAGCAGTTGTGGGCACAGCTGAGAAATGCTTCAGGAAACAGAATAGACATGAAGTATCCCACTATTTTCAGAGAGAAGTAGGTGCAGGCAGGTAGAACTAGGCTTGGCGTGCAGCATGTCTTCCAGAGGGATGTACTACAGAAAAGAAGTATTGTATTCTTTCACTCTTTTTGAAACAAGAAGAAAAGAGAGGGATCATTCCTGCTATGCTTTCAAGGGCAGACAGTCATGTTCTGTCTCTTGCTGAGTATAAGCCAGGATTTACAAAATGTAAGGACTGCCGCACTAAATCAGATCATCTTCCCATTATCCTACTCCCTGCAGAGGCCGTTAGGGAGAGAAGCACCAGCCTTACTCACTCCCAGACACTCTCTGGACAAAGCATGCTGAACAAAGTGCTGTGCTGGAAGAGGTAGTGAAGAATAATTCCTGGTTCATAAGCCAGACGAATACCTGTCTACGTAAAATGAATTGTGGAATACAGTATTTCTTCAACTTAGCTCTTATACCAGTGCTACTATTGTGATGAATATCACAACAAAACCAGTTAAAAGCTGATAATGTTAACTTGAACAGTAATAGTTAAACTGTGTTAAAAACATGTATAAAAGTAGAAAAATGCATTTATACATTGCTAGGTTCAACCATTAAAGAAGAAAGAAATTATTTCACAAGAAAAAACTGAACATTTTCTTTACAAAGTAAAGTTGATTTATACCTGATCTTTACTATGAGGCATTTCAGCCAGTGTATTAGGATAGCAACTACCAGTGGATGTTACTCAGAAATGTCAACATCCATTTTCAGGGTTCTGCGTTGAGCATCTCAGGAAGAAGTATAAGACCACAGAACCACGTTCTCAGAAAATAATATCCTTTCAGGCAAATTACAAGCAAGTCCTTTGACAGGTTCATTATATGCCTTTTTGTACTTCAGATTTATTGAACTCTTTTTACTCATACTGTGGAAATTGTATGAGAAAAAGGAAGAGAAAAATAAGTCTAGGAGAATTCTATTACTGATCTAATGAATAAGTGACTCAGTTTTCAGAAATAGATCTTGATCTTGGTATCAGCCTCCAGCAAAGGAGCTTCCATTTATTTCTTCACAAGAATTAGCGCTGATCTTTTTCTGGTAATGAGATAGAAGCTGAAAATGTGTCATGATTTCTGTGTGACGAAAAGTGATTTGAAAAAAAAAAATGGAATTGAAGTAGGAGGGCATTGAGACTTCTGGGCGTTTTACTTGACAAATCTCCAACATGGCAAAGATCTAGGAAAAGTGATGCTTTTGTCTTTTCCTGTGATGCATTACTGCTTTTTGTCTTATGGTATTTGAACATGTTTAGGTTTCTTTTGGAGACTTCCTGGTATATTATTCACAACAGTCCAAGTTTAACCCAGGGAAACACAAATCAGTGTCCTCAGCTAATGCTAAACTACAATTTAGAGCCTGCATTACATACCTCATCTAGACTATCATATATGGAGATATTGATACTCTGTTGCAATGTGTAAGGGAGGATGTCTGTAGCTTTACCATTTCCTTTCTTCTTCCTCTCCTTCCTTGCCCAATAAATGAGCACCAGTGGTTATCAATAACATTTTAGAAAACTCCCCTTCTCTCCGACTGCCACATATAACATTTATTTTATAAAGTTCATTTTGTTCTGAACAACAAAGTAACAGCTACTGTTACAGAGAAGAGCAAAGCTTGTATGTCAATACCTGTCAACATGCTGATATTTTTTTTCAGTAAGTCTGTGCAACTCTATCAGATGTCTGAATGTTCAAAAATGTCAAGGCTCAACTGAAGAAAATAATACCCCAGTTACTTCAATTTCTTTCTGTATTAAATAATTAAATTGTTTTTTTTTTTTTACATGCACACATGTACACACGCTTACACATGTATATATGCATATGAGGTGAGCAGAGGGAGTCTTACTGCCTAGTTCCCAATTTGTTTTGTCTGCCTACATATCTTTGCAGGCAGACTTTATGCACTTATTCTCAATGAAGCTGTAGGAGGGCAACATTTGTGACATAGTTGGAGGAAGGAATTTCAACTATATGTTCATAAATGAGTCTTATGGGAAAAATGTATCATTATAAATGCACAGATTTATATCTGGGATTCTATATACTTGCACATAAAGTTTTTGATATTGATCAAGAGGACAAAAGCATCAATCTATTAATAAAAGCTTTTCACAATGATGATTCATAAGAAAGATACTGCACACAATAATGCAACTTAAAGAACAGAAGAAAAATTAAAACCCTGGACTTCTTAGTGCCTGTGCAAAGGAGATTATTTTATTACCATTTTTCTGTACAATTAGTACATAGTGCTAATAGATTGATTTTTTCTCTGTTTTTTTATGCAAATAAGGAACAATCTCCTCCTGTGTATGAGATGGTAATATTTGAAATTTAAACTCAGGACAATACAATAGCTGTGTACTACTGTATCCTTTAAATCATTAATTTTAAAAGATTACTTTCTGTTAGTTATTTGATCTATGCTAGTCCTAAAAAATCCTGTCAGGACTTTAAGAATGATTTTTCCAGTGTGCTAAGGACTGTGTATAGAAAGACTTTCTGACGTAGGCAGCAAATGACGTAAGAGCAATGTCCATTGGTAAATGTATCACACAGTATACCACAGAAAGTTTAATATGATAAATATGCAAGACAAATGGGTGAGATAGTAAACAAATATTTCTGAAATCAATGGAGCATTTACTGCAGTATTTTGCGGGCATGATATGAGCTGAATTTTAAGGTAAGATATGAAGGAAGGCAATGTTATTGCTTTGTGATATTTGTTGAGCATTCCTGAAGATCATCAGTATCAGTGAGGAGCATTTGACAACACTTAACTCATTAGTAGTGAGACCAAGTAGAATTTTACGAAAGGTTTTCTACAAAAAATACCATGCATATGTATTTTAGGAAAATATTGTCTATGGTACAGAAACCACAGAAGGTTTATATGCAACTACAAGCCTGCAATACTTGAAGGATTGGAGATTTTAATCTAGGTTTTAGTACAAGTCCAAAAAGAGACAACAGTATGCATGTACATGACTTAAATTCCAACTGTATTTGCATCATCATAAGAAATAAAAAACTAGTTTTAGTAAATAAGATCCTTTTTGTTCTTCCAAGTCTGGTATGCACGTCTAATAGTGTTGAAGGTAAATATTCTACTTTCTATTATCTTAAAAATATATCTGCTCTGGCTAAATATATTTTTGTATGCTGATAAGGTGCTTGATTTTGTAAACCTTCCTAGGTGTTTTTCTGAACTGTTTTACCTGAGCACTCTTGAGATCATCCAGAAAGACCGTTTCAATACTGCATCCTGTATCCTCTTTTGCTGATGATAAAGAGCATAAAATGTGGTAAATTGCTATGATAGTATTTTCTAATAAGACTGAAATGTTATCATCTTGAGTGAGAAGTATGGATAGAAATAAAATACTTTTTTTTTTTTTTTTTTTTTTTTAAAGCTTAAGTTCACATGACAATACTTCCTAGTAGGAAGTATACATCCTGAAAATAGACATAAAATTTTCGAGAACCTGATTCTCATAGATATATGGTGCAACCCAATTTGTGTTAATCGTCTCTTTACATTGAAGCATAGAAAGTAAACAGAAGGGAAATGGTACTCAAGATTCTTAATGGTTTTGATGGTAAGCCTTACTTCTTTTGCATATTCCCAGCTTTCCCTTGGTGACAGATGAAGCTTGAAGAAACAATCAGGTAAACTAAGAACGCAAAGCTTTCTCTTTAGGAATTTCTGTACTTTTATCAGGGTGTCAGAATATTCGCAAAATTCAAGCCTATTAAGCTGCTGTCAGGAAATCTTGAATTTACTATATGACTAGCACAGAAATAAATATATAAGGTATACATTTCTAGGCCCTTTGAACAAATTTTCCTAAAAGAATTGATACCTTATTAGCTGGACCTACGTCTACTAAAAATTCTTACTAAGAGATTTGTATTTAGAATTCGAATGCATGCTTTCTGGTTTTCTGCATTTGATTTTCTATAGCATTCTCTTTTCCTTCTACCAAGAATTATAATAAAATTTTATTAATTATGTTTGTAAGGAAACACTAAATCTCATTTTACTTATATGTTAGATTTCCACATGTGACTGTAGTAATATAGCTTAATGTAGTTTACTCAGCATGTAGGTGCTTTCAAAAAATAAAGATAAATCATGCATTGCTATGACCTGCAGCATCCAGATCTATGTCTCTGTCAGGACTGTTCTCAGAAAAAGGGAAGCAAACTATCTCTGAATCAAATAAATGTAGCTTGTCACAACAGTGTGGAAGTTCATAAACCTTGGTGACTGTGAAATGTAAGCAGTCAAATCCTTTTGCCATTGAGAAAAAACACAATAGAAAAATAAAAACTATAGAATTGACAGACTTATTTTGAGAATACTTGCTGAAGTTACAGGAAGATCGAGAGTTAAATCCCTGTTCTGAACTGTGAGTTACAAATTGTAGGGGAGGGCTCACAGTTAGAGACTAGGGCTCTTGGTGTTTCTAAAACTGCCTGGAGAAGAAAATACAGAGCTGCTGTTTTGATTGCACATCTCAGACGAAAGGAAAAAATACGCAACAGTGAGATGAAGTCATTCTGATAAAGCAGTAAAAAAAGGTGGCAAGTAGAAACTCAAGAAGCCAGGAAAAAACCCCTCTATTTATGGATCACATGTAAACAGAAAGTCTGCATAATTTCATGAGCAATAAAGGGGAAGGTGAGGCAAGCAGCTGAAAATCCAGTTGTTGTCTCTGAGAGGGCTCCCAAGCTCTGTGCTGGTCAGTGATGCTGCTTTGTCTTGACATTGTCTCAGAACGACTTTCATGGCTGCATAAGTTCTCATGCATGACTTTTTTCTTTAGTATACTTCGCACAGTTTCAATCACCAGGAAAAGAAGGCAACTAAGAGAGCAAGGGAACCATAAAGTTTGAATGAGGTCCCAGAAAAGAAGTGCAAGCCACAGTTGTAATTTTCAACCAGTCTCTCAGTCTGGAAGGGTTCTTATTTTTTTCTTAACCTACTTTGTAAGATCAGATTTTGCAACTCTCAAAACAGGAGAATTGTTATCACAGCCCATTATACTATGTTGAACATCTTCCATAACAACTTACTCTGACCATCTAAATCTCTGGAAAACTTTCATGTGTTAGACTTTACATGTGGTTATCCCTTTGCCCGTGTTTTTCTTTATTTTTGCCTGTTACTTCTAAAATAAAATGCTTTAAGTGAGAGTATAAACAGATGAGGTAAATTTCCAAAATCAGACATTGCAGTATGGTCAAGTCATGTCTCTTTGGTGATGAGGTATAGAGGTTAGAATCATTATTACACAGAAGCATATATGTAAATGAATCTGTGTATCACATGTTAAACTGTAAAGAATGACATTATATAATACATTATATAGAGATTGCATTTAAGTTTCAATTTTAAAATAATGTAAATGTATTTAACCTGCCCATGGGCAAAATTTGTGAGTCATTACTTAAAAAAAAAAAATGAGGCTTTAAATACTGCCTCTCTCTTAAGAGCATTTATTGCAGAAATAGAATGTTCCTTAGAACAGTCATGTTGCTTACTTACTAGATATACATATTAAGGAATATGTTTTAATCCTTCTATCTGTGAATTTCAGAAAGCTGTTCTGAGTTATCTGGCAATATTCTTCACTTTTAAGTTCTTTAAAAAACAAGCGTTCAATGGGTTTTAACATAAAACACCATGCCGTGTGTGTTGTCAAACTGAGCTTTCTGGAGAAATTATTTTCTGAAACTAACAGGTTGAACATTGCGGATTGTTCTAATGATACTCACTGCTGTCAAAAAATACAATAATAAAATTCCAAATTTAGCATTTCAGTTAGATGTGACTACCAAAAAAACCGTCATGATCTAGCCCAACATGCCTTGGTTTCTGCATGATTTTTCTTCATTCTTATTTTTAAGCTCCCCCTGTGAGGAGTTCTGCCATTCAAAACTAACTAGAGGCAGTAGGTGAAATTCAAAACTCACTTCATAATTAATAAAATATTGATGAATCAGTCTTATAAAAAATTTAGCATAAAGTATAATCAGAACTAATGAGCGATACAATATTTGATATTTTAAAAATTACCAAAACCCCCACTGTTTTTTGCATCCTTTAAAAAAAAAAAAAAATCCTTTTTTTTCCCCTCCTTCAGGCTATGTCTTCTGCCTTGCAAATGGTTTACAGTCTTAGGTTTTTCAAATTTTATATCAGAGCAGTTCAGAATAAAGGTCCTTCTATCATTCAAAATGCTTTGCAAATAAGCTATTTATAGTATTTTCCATTTCAGTTGAATTAATTGATTTTTAGACAAACCTTTCTTTTGAAAAATGGTAACAACCTGGCACATTTCATGGTGTGATCCAACAAAGGCTAACGTTTAGATACAAGGGAGGTTTTTGACTTTTTGCATCAGCTTTTAAAATTTCTGGTATAATAATAGTAATTTCTTTTTTTACATCAGGAATCTCTTTTGCTGTGGTGTAATCTCTCAAAAGCATCACTTCCATGTTCTGTCCAGCACAGGAAGGAAAAATATGAAAATTTTAGTTAGTACTGAATTTGTGTCAATAACACAGATTTGAATACCAAATACAAACTAGTGGTGCTTTAGAAGGGAGGTAGTGAGGCTGTAATGTAGCTTACAAAACTATGAATGTCAGCAGTGAAAACGTTTACATCCTGTGCCAAGGTAGGAAAATACAAACCTCGCATAACATATTTGGAAACAGAATAGACATCCACATAAACAGTTTATGTACAGTTTATCAGCTTTTTTTATAGATTTAGTATTTCCCTCTATGTGTAAGAGGTGGTTTTATGTAATATTCTCTCCAATAAAAAAAAAAAGATTTATTTTCCAAAGTGAGATCATGTAGGTTCCTTGGAGAAGGGTGGTCTTCACTTCCAAATTATTCACCCAAATACAAGTTTTCATTTCATACCTTAGAAACTAGTGCGCTTCTTTAAGAAAGTGGAAAAATTTTGGAGGACCCACAAGGAAATGTGTGAAATGAATTATCAAAACATTGTTTTTATGTAAGAGAAATACGGAAAATCCTTCTAATGTTCACTCAACATAGATTAAAAAAGAGAAATAGAAAGCAATAAAGTACCTTTTGTGTACTTCATGCCAAATGTTAGCTGTTGATTAGTTTTCTTCATATATATTTGGGATTATTTAATGAAAAATGTGACTGACGAGTTCATGGTGGCAATAACTAGTGTTGACTCATTATATATGGCACAGTGGTGAATTACTGTAACTTCTTAAAGAGTACAATAACTCCCATAGTAGATAATCCTTACTGCCTGTTTATCATGAAGGGCCATGGCTAGATAAGAAAGACTATTAATTTTTGCCAGTTAAGACAAATATATTGGTCCTGTTAAAATCCATCTTCAGCATTGTTATAAAGTTATATCTTTAATTAACGCCACAGTATAATAATACAATGGAGATTATACTTTTAAGATAAGATCTCTCTTTTATTATTGAAACAAGTTTTTGATATGGCAGTGTACATTCCTTTCAGATTCTTTGAAGGTAAAAATTATCATATGCAGAGATAGCTCTTGTAATTATAGAATCTGATGCCCAGAAGTACAAAGTGCAGGTTTAGAATTTATTTTGTAACTCAGATTATTGATATTATTAGAAATGGATGTTGTAGATTAAGAAGTTATAGAAGAGTAGATACTGGCTTAAGCGTTACAGAAAAGACCTTGTAATGGATCAGAGTACAGAAGATTAAAATTCTTTTAAAAGTATTAATTTTCTTCAAATAGTTTTCATCTAAGCAGAAATGTGAATGCTGACACTAAAAAATACAAGGTTACTCTATATCCCAGATTCACAAATTAGATCTTAATGAATGTATTTGATGGCATACTTGAGCCCTATTATAAACATATGCAAAGTGCTTAAGATAATGTCTGATTACCATGTACTCTACAGCTAGTGTACCAGTGAGAATGAGAAATTTCGTGTCTGTATGAGTACTCTCAGCAGAACAAATTTTAAATCAATACTATAAAGAATGAAGAAAACTGCCTGTCAATTAGTAGAAAGAATTTTGCAGATAAAACTTTTGTCTGCATCAATATTATGTGATCTGTTGGTCTTGATGTGTCAGAATATGTTTTATGTAATAGGAAGTAAGAAATTTGAATTGAGTGAATGAATTTGATTTCTATAATTCTTATTCACTACCTTGCTTTAGCTATTGAAAATTAAAGGAAGAGAAAGGCCAGGGAAAACTCAGATAAAATCCTGTTAAAATACAAATTACGTGAATTTCTAGATAATGAAGTACACATTAATCTTGCAACACTGATGACCACAGTAGTAAAAAGTGCACAGCATACTGCCTCGTCTTTGTGCTCACTTAGATGAAAGTATTGAGATAAATTACAGAGGTTTCATATTCCTTTTACCACAAAAATAAATAAGAGCTTTAGAACTCCACTTTATTAAGTATATTCTTTGTTTTATTTTTCTGCTTATTTAAACAAGAGATTTTAGTTCAACAAATAACATTCTCAGATATTAGCAGCCACTTTTGGAAACCTGAGTTTTGGGAATACTGAACAACATTTTTTTTTTTTTTAAACAGAGCTCAATGTAAACATCTTAATCGCTCCATTCTTACTAAACGCATAGTTTGACTGCATATTTGACTCATGTTTCAAGTGATCGCTGCTATTACTTTTTTTCTAAAAATACCGTCAACCCTTAAGAGCTTACCAAGACATGATTTTCTCTTTAGCAGCTTTTCTGAGTATTACAATCCCTATGGTCTTTTGTCACAGTTTAAAGCTGGGCTGGCTATTAAACAGACTACAGATGCTCTTCATTAACCAACTTCCTCCTCAAAAGGGAGAGAAAGAGGAAGGGGAAAGAGACTTATGGGTTAGAAAAAGTTAAAAGAGCTTTAATCTAACTACAATAACAATATACTAAAATAATAGGAAAAATAATAATGAAATATATACAAAACCAGTATCAAGCTCTCCCCTCCCCAGTGATGAGTACATCACCCAGATGCTGCAGGGCATGCCCCAAGAAAGTCCCAGACTACACTCAGCAGCAGACAGGAACCAGCTTCAGGAAAGCACAGATCAGAGGCAGAAGAATTGAACTGAGCCCTCCTCTAACACTTGAGCAAGGAGCTGAGCAGAACTAGAGAACAGCATCCTGCAACATCACCAGGACCTCTACTAACAGCCCCATGCTGGGCTGAAATAGGCTCCTGGGCCACAGGTGTGAGTGGAAGCACCAGGTGAGGCTGCTTAGGGCTGTTAAAGCCCATCAGTGCCCTCAGGCCCCTGGCCATAAAGGGAGAGGGAGTGACCCTTGTGATCCCTCAGCTTTGTGCTGAGCATGATGTGTATGGGATGGAATAATGCATTGGGTCAAACCAGAACATCTTTCAAATGGTTTTGATCCCTATTTAAGCTGAACTCTTCTGTCCCTAATCACTTCCTCAAAAATGACCTTGTTCTTTAAAGTAGAGACTTTTTTTTTTCACTTCAGTCCATTAGTTAAGTGTTAAGCAAGAAATGTTAGGCAGAAACATTCTTTGCTGAGCTGTTCAAAATTTTGGGGAATGGAAGTATAAAGTTACTCTCAGAAATGTATATTTAGAAACCTGCAAAGCTCTCTTCATACAGCATTTCAGATGGATCTCACATGGATCATAACAAAAAAAAAAATCAAGTCAGTATAATCCTAATGGATTTGGAGTGTGGAGCATCTATTAACAACAGAGTTAAAACCTTGCATAGTAATTACCTGCAAGGACATTTTGTCAAGCTAAAACTGGAGCAGCTACTCCTAGGGATCTGTTAGGAGTATGTGAGAGCAGCATTAGGGCAGAAACATCCTTATCATACATGTTTTGGGGTCATCTTGAGGCAGAGGTGGGAGAGCAGCATGAGAATTCAGCTTAACAAATACAATTTTCAACAGGCCGTTTGGGAACAGGTAGGCTGAACTGTCAATTCTTCTGAATTTTGTTGAATAACTTTTGGCAGAGTCTTATAAACCTCTAGGCACTGATGTTATAAAAATTAACTTTTAATCTTTTACTTACCTATGTCATAGTGATTTCCAGAAGTCACTAAAACTACATAGAAATATTTTGTGACTACTTTCTTCTTTCTATTTGACATAATTTATCAACTGTAACAATTGGATCAATAAGAAGATACTCAGCTATAACTATATGCACCCTGCTTGGGATAATTGACAGATAAAACAGATTGCTATCATCAATGATGTATAGTTGGGGAGCACTGTACACTTTGGTGATAAAGTACATTATACCCCAAATTGCACTTAATCAGAAAAAATATTTTTCATGGCTTAAAGCTGGGCTGTCTATTAAACAGATGACACATGCTCTTTGTTAACCCCTTCCCTCCCTAAAAGGGTGAGGAAAAGAGAAAAAGAAAAGAGACTTACGGGTTGGAAAATTTTAAACAGCTTTAATCTAACTATAATAATAATAGAAAAAATAATTATGAAAGATATACAAATATATACAAAAATAAATCAAGCTCCCCCTGATGACAATCACATCACCCGGATGCTGCAGGGCACACCCCAGGAAAGTCCCAGACTGTACTCAGCAGCAGGCAGGAGCTGGGTTCAGGAATGCATGGATGGGCATTGAAGGCAGAAGAATTGGACACAATCCTCCTCGGATGTTGGCCATAGGAGAAGAGAGAGTGACACTTGTGATCCCTCAGCTTTATACCGAGTGTGACGCATATGGGATGGAATGCTCCCTTTGGTCAGGTTTGGGTCACCTGTCCAACCCACTCCTCCCCACCGCAGGGTCGCAGGTATGACCCCTTTTCTGCTCTTTCAGTTCCGGTGCATAAGAAAGTTAGCAGAAGCAAACATTGACCTTGGTCTCCATAGGGATAACTATAAGCAAGAGCCTTTCCACATACCGCTCCTACTGATGTTCCAGCACTAACTATAAACACCGAGCCTCATCACTGCTAGAAGCAGCTACTGTCTGGCAAAACATGCAGTTAATTTCAGAGAGTGCAGCTTCTCAGAAGAAACTTAACTAAAAAGCAATGTTACTAAAAGAAAATCAGTTCTGTCCTCACCCAAACCTGGACATTATTGCAACATTGTTGAGAAGCATGTTAAGTAGCTCTTGCAGTATCTAAATTACGAATAGCCCTAGGAGATTTACCTACATTTAAGAAGTAGACCTAACATTATATCTAACTTGGTCTTTGACTTTTTGAAATTAAACCCTCTTGAAGGTTGTTTGGTAAATACTATTGCTATTTTTTAGTTATGCAATTGATTTTAGAATGTGGATTTTTTGTTTTTATGAAAATAAAAGTATTGATTATCTAAATATAATTCTCTTTATAAATGAAAAAAAAAATCAGCACGAATTCTGAAAAGTTCATGTTTTGTTCCAGTTTGTAACGAAGATTGATTTTAGAGCAGAGAAATTCTTCCATTTGAAGTACAGTTTTTGTCCCCTGCCCAATTTTCATTTCCAGTGCATTGAATAGGAAAAGTATGAGTAAAAGTAAAAATGAAATCCAGAAACAACCACAAAAAACCCCAACAGAAACCAAGGAGATTCAAAATACAAATTATATAAAATAAATTTGAGTTAAGATGTAGGGCATGGGAAGGAAAGAAGAATATATGTTTCTCTCCTCAGACTTTTTAATCTAGTTTTGAAACTGAGAGTAACTCTTGTAGACTTTCAGCTATCGCAGTAATTCATGCTGTACTGAGCTTCTCCCAATTGATGGAAAGATACTATTTTTTAAAGGAGAGTGAGGGAATCAGGAGGCAAAAAATAGAATTGGGGACATTAACTTGTTTAGCAGGTAGGAATGGTACTTCCTTAATAAAATTGAGAAGTGGCCTGAACTACACTTGGAAAATAACGTGGTCTTATTTAATTAACTTGATGCTCAGGATCCAAATCATGCAATTGTGAGTAAAAATTTGAAATAAGTAAATCATTTTAAAGATACTATATGTGACCAATTGGTAAACAGAATCTTAAAAATATTAAATAAATTGAAGTTGACAAACAAGGATATAAACATGTGGTGACCGGTGCTGTCTGCAGACCACTGAACCCATATATCAAATTGTAACATTTTTTTCTAGTATCCTGCTTCCTTATCTAAGTCATTCCATGCTGTAACTTAAAGCACAGTGATGAAGAATTGGTCTGCTATGTCTGTTAAATTAATGATTTTATTAATGAATTAGTGATTTGTTGGGTCAAATTTTACAACTCTCGCTAACTGAAAATGGTTTTCTAGCCTTTTCATTAAATCCATGTCCTATTCAGGATTTATGTTTGTAAGTTCTGTTTAAAAGGTATTTAGACTTAAAAGCAGTTCTAAATCATTGCATTTAAGTTTCTATTACTTTATTTAAAAGCTGATTAGAGAGTAGAAATTAAACAATTAATTCCTAACAAGTGACAACTAATATTTATTTTAAGAAATTTATTCTTTTTTGTATCAAATAAAGAGAAATTTGAATCAAGGAATTCACCTTATTTTGCAGTGTTGGGCAGTAACTTTTGATTAAATCTCTTTTTTCTGTATACATTTCAGCACAATTGTTTAATAAAAAAGCCCCCAAAAACTTGAAAACAGTGGGAGTACTGTATTTTTATGTTAACTCAGTATCACCCCTGAAGCAAAACCCATTGATACAGCTATGTATTTGTGACTTAGCATTTTAAGGATAAGATTCACGAGGTGAATTATGGATATGACAATTAAAGAACAAAACTTGCAACAAAACTTGTTAATGGCTATGCAAACAGAAAATACTTGTCACCTTGGACATTGCTGTGTCCTATTGCAAAAGTCCAGGGAAGTCTGCATACAGGTTAGGTCTTTGAAACAAGACAACAATTCAACACCTACTGTGAGCATCTGGCCTTGTCTAGATAGGGGACATGACTGCAGTTCCTAAAAAATTTGTCTCAGCTACTTATAAACAGAAAACATTTCCATCCCCTAATGGGTTACATTATTATGTGCTGTGAGTATGTATTGAGCTACTGGGGAGACTGAAGGAGATTTTGGAAGTTATTACGTAGAAAATTTAAAGATAAATTGAGTTTAGGACAAAAATGGGGTCGAAGGCTTCTGAGTTCATACTTTGAAGTATGAGGCCCTGAGAAAACTAGGGCAGGGACTCTGTGAGTCACTTGCTCCACCTGTTAGGTTACTCCTACCTGAACAGTGTATTTCTAATTTGATAGCAACCTCTCATATTTAATTGTATTGATTTGTTTCTGGAAGCAAGAAAACAAACAAACAAACAAAAACATTTAGCCAAGGAGTGCTTAGGACAGATGTTTATAATGTCAATGGGGTAGGAAAATATCAATTAGAAAATACTGTTCAAGACTAAAATCAGCAAGAGTTGTTTAATCCTCTGACTACTGTTATCACAGCTTTTTCCCTTAATCTTTACACCAGAAGTACTGAAGGCTTAAACATGAAGGGTGAAATATGGAACTGCAAGGAGAATTGGGGAAAAAGGAACAAATTTACTTCATAACCTTTTAGATAAGATAAGGAATTCTCTAAACCACACACCACAAAGGAACTGACTGAATTTCTGCAAAAAGCTCTCAAGTTATGGAATGCTGGGATTAAAGCTGGTAAAGTAATTCATTTTATTTATTTTGTAATTTCTTTTAAATGTGCTTCTATGTTTTTTATTTGTTTTTTATTTATTTTTATTTTTTTATTTTCTATGTTTTTATTATGAACTAGTTAAATAGTCTCTGAATCTGTTTATCAAAATTATTCAGTGTGTTGCAATAATCAAATACAACTCTCAAATGTTCCTTTTTTGTGTCTATTATTAATTCAATTTTCAAGGATCCATCTTAATTGTCTGGTGAAGTATATGGTTTCAACACTAGTCAGGAAAATATGAAGTAGTTCTGTGGATCCTAAAGTTCACTGTCCTGCTATTCTTACTATCACAGTCAGGTATTGAAAGAATGTAAAGGGGAACAGAAGATTATTTGGGACTACCTCAGCTGAAAAGAAGCTTGACAATTTCTGTTCTGTATGCAAACGCTGGAAGGCAGCACAAGCTGAATGAACACCACTGTCTTTCAGAGTCTTCTTGCAGGACAGTAGTCCTGAGACGTTTAAATTCTGTTATACTTTTTTATTAAGGACCTTCTGGTGGTAGTAAGTCAAGATGCTGTCACTAGAGTCTACCTTGAATGTGTAGAGAGCAGTGACTGAGCTTGTAAAAGGTGGTGATTCTTCTGGTTGCATTTTAGCTTGTCTTCTGAGCTGTTCTTTCTGGCATTGAACATTTCCTCTTTGTGACTTGGAAAAGCATTCCAGGACAGAGACTATAAAAGACTAGAGATCGCTTGGGGAAAGTTAGATAGAGTTTCTTCAGCATTCAAGGGATCTAAACTAGACTGAATGGCATCTCTGCTCCAGGTTCTATTGCCAAATTAGAAAACAAATGCTATTTTCATCTCTGAATTCATACAAGAATATGAATTCCTCAAAAATTCATATGACCAAATGTGAGTTTCTAATCTTGTCAACTACTTTTCACCTCTCAGAGTCACTGAAATCACAGAATGTCCTTCTTAACGAATGGAGTTGTATGATAAGGGGCAAATTTATCCTTTCAATTCTTCTTACAGGTTTATAGCATCCTTTGGATTCAAATGCTTTAGACTCTTTGATTTGTAGAGAAACTACAGGTCTATAAACCGGACTTGATGGCAATTGAGCAGTTAATATGAGCTTTATGCTCCAAATTATCAGGTTTTCTTATATGCATACACATAATTTGATATGCAAATAGCTTACATTGTTTATCTGCATACAAAATATCCAGAAAATATACTTTCTTAGGCAAGATGTATAAACTTGACTTTCCCTGCTTCTTTTGAAGCATCGTTGCCTTTTAGATGTCCAGATGCATACAGTCACTTCAGTTTTATCTGATAAAGCACTACTATAATTTGATTTTTTGAAGATTCATAATAGAATGGATGTTCACAGGTGTAACCACCTCACAGGAAGTATGCAGAAATGGAAAAGCCCCGATCTAGCCCAGTGATCATCATTGTGCTTACTGAATGAGTTTCATTGCTTGCTTTCATGACATTAAATCTTACTTAAACCTAGCCCTACGCATGAAGAGTCAGGACTAGAAAATAATTTTGTTCCAAGGCTCTTCCTGTTCTCCTGAAAATAAGTTCAAGGAAAAAAATTACTTTTTCAGAGTCCTGTGGAGTCTTGATCAAATTATTTTGGTGGGATGAGTGAGCCAAAGAAAAAATTGAGATTGTTGATAAAATTCTCAGTTGATAACCAATGCTCTCCATTGTCACTGAGTTGGTTTTTTTCTTCTCCTTTCTGTTCTGTGAGTTACCTATATTTGCACTGACTCACAGGCAACACTGAAATGTACATTTTGATGTGAAGGTGAGGAGTGCATATTGGTGTGAAATATGAGATTTAAAATATTTCATATCTTTTAATATCAAATGCATTTATTCTGTTGCAAGCAGAGATGAACTGAAACATTGGACTTGGATGATGTTTAGACTTCTGATTTTAACTCTGACCCATAACCGAAAGCACAAAAGGGATTTATACTGAGAAATTTGAATTCAACCTCTGCCTGAAATTCTGAGTATTTGGACTTAGTGTCCTGGATTTGTGCTTTTTCTAGTTCTGAATGATATAATATTTTAATAGCTATCATGTCAGTAAATCTGATAAGCAGATGCCATCAATCTTAGTCACTCTGGAATGAAAAGATAAGCAAAAATGGCAGATCTATAATCTTTATTTGAATGTGCTTTGTGTAATTTACCTGGTTTTAACCCTTTTCACAGTTTACTTTCTTGTAAATATGTTTTTTATTACTGGGAAAAAACATTACAGTAAATGTTTCCAGCTATGGCCCCAGCTATGGTTATATCTGAAACTGAGCAGTTGCTTTTACTGGATCTATGGACACGGATGATACTGAAACTGGATTTTCTGCTTGAAAATAAAAGTTAATTATAATACTCTGGCTAATCTTACAACCACTTCCATTTCTACATGCAAACCTCAATGATACATCAGAATTTCTGCAAAACAGCAGGTTCTTTCGGACTAAGTGAAAGCACAAACAGCTGTAGAACTGGAAGCCATCTAAAGGATCTTCTTGTATACATTAGTGTTTTAAACTGCAACTGGATCTAGAATATCCTGCTTAGTGCGTATATTGTGTAAAGTGAGATTGTTGTATTATTTCAAGGAAGACCATTAGAAGAACTTCCCCTTGTGAAGTTAAGGATTATGAGTGTTCATGTGTATGTTGAGGGATATCTTTTAAGTGGGTGTCGCTGAGGCCCTTTGAGAGACAGAGAACCAAGCTGGAAGGCATAGCTAATGGTGATGTCAATGGTTTCAAGGCAGCTGATCTGATGATTGCCCCTGTCCTGCTCTCGATTCATCCGTTCCTGAAATGAGGGTATACTTTTCCTGTATACTCAAATTTGCCATGTGTGTCTCCGGTAAGTACTGTTTCAGGCTTATCTGCAGCACCTGATAGAAAGTTTTGTCTGTAGAATAACACTGTCACATTTTGGCACAGTGACTTAGCTCTTACTCCAGTGGCTATGATTTTCCACTTTCTGTTTCTGGCTGGTATTAAAATGTCCTGCATTTCCTACACCTCAGAAAGCAGCTTTCCTTCTTTCAGTCAATTGTCTTCCTGTGAAGTAACTTCTTTTCTCCATGATTCTTCTTGACACTGTTAACCATTTTTGGAGAGACACAGAATATAAACCATATTTATTCCTATTGGTGTCTCTTTTTTATGAAGAGTTTCCTCTCAGCCATGAAAATCCAACTGCTATCACTGGTCTGTCATACATTTTATTCTGTTCAGTTAGGGGACACTTTCTGTTCCCTTGAGAACAGATTCTGCACAGTAGAGGTCTGCTGTGGGAAGTTTGCTGTGCGCAACAACACAGTTGTGATGCAGATAGTGCAAAGCACCATATTAGTGCTTGTGCAGGTCAACAGCCCATACCTAATGCTCTCTGGTCATGCTGGATTCACAGGCCATGCCTGGGAAGGAGCCATTTTGTACAATACTTCATCCTGTCAGTGGCCTAGTTGCTGGATGTACACAAATTCTGAACAAGTGTCTAAAGTCCTTTTTTTGACCCCACTCTCAGACATCTTCCTCTACTCAGAGTTACAGGCTTAGAAATCCATGCTTGGATGTAGGCATGTGCCTTGGGGATCACTGAAATTGTAAGTGTGACTTTGAGTGCATGCAGGGTGTGTGCATGTATTAAACCTACTGCTTAGGTGAGTGTTATGATCCTAAAGGCACTGCCAGCCCTGACTGTCCCTGCCCACCCCGCTGGGATCCCCCCCACCCTGCCATGGCCCAGGACACCATGTCAGCATCCTGGAGCCATCAGCCCCTGCTCCACTAATGCTGCAGCAGGGCCAGTCTCCAGACATTCACAGCTCAGCACTGTTCAGCAATGGGCTCTGCTGAGTCAGATCCATCCACAGGTCCATGTCCCCAGGGAGGTGCTTGATGCCCAGGCTGGGACTGCCCCTGTGCCCTTGGTTGCCCTGCTTCTGGCTGGGGGTGAAACTGGCCCTGGCTGCCAGGCTCTGCCACCACCCACCTGGGGAGCTATGGGTGCTCTCAGCACCCTGACAGTATGCTGATTAGGATCCTTACATATTTCCTATTTGGAAATAAACAGGAGTAAAGGTTTTACCTCAAAGAGAAAGCATTATTTCATCACAAGGATAATTAAATAATGCATTTTTAATGTGTTAAACTCGAAAAACCTACTGTGGTGTTCTTACCCCAGCAGGCAACTAAGCCCAACGCAGCCACTCATTCACTCCCCCCACCGGTGGAATGGAGAAGAGAATCAGAAGAGTAAAAGTAAGAAAACTCATGGGTTGAGATAAAGACAGTTTAATGGGTAAAGCAAAAGCCGTGCATGCAAACACAGCAAAACAAGGAATTCATTCACTACTTCCCATTGGCAGGCAGGTGTTCAGCCACCCCCAAGAAAGCTGGGCTCCATCATGCCTAACTGTTGCTTGGAAAGACAAAGACTGTCACTCTGAATGTGCTCTCTTCCTCCTTCTTCCCCCAGGTTTATATGCTGAGCATGATGTCATACGGTATGGAATATCCCTTTGGTCAGCTGTCCCGGCTCTGTCCCCTCCCAACTTCTTGTGCACCCCCAGCCTCCTCACTGGTGGGGTGGTGTGACGAGCAGAAAAGGCCTTGGTTCTGTGTAAGCGTTGCTCAGCAGTGACTAAAATGTATCTGTACTATGAACACTCACAGTTCATACGATGGGCAGTGGAAATATTTTAGCATGACATGCCCTAGAAAATATTTGTAACAATGGGCTGAATTCACGTCACATGATTTTAGATAGTTGTGAGTTCAAACTGATACATCAAATGACTGAAAAGCTTCTGCTAGTGTGAAAAGGGTATGAATGTGTCCAAAGTTTAAGTGCGTACTTGACCATGAATGAAAATACAAATTGGAAATTGGAGAGCTGAACTGTTTGGGTTTTTTTTTTTTGGATGAGATCTTTGGTATTTCTTCTGTTTCATGTTCATTCTAAGCCAAAGAAGTTGTGAATATAAGACACTGCTCGGGGGTTTGTTTTATTGGCTTATTTGTTTTCAGGAACAGTGTATTAAATATTGTGGAGTTGTGGGTTGGGTTTTTTTACCCCTTGTGGAGCAAGCATCCCCTATAGTTACTCTATTTCATCTGTTTAAGAGGGAAGAATGTAGTAAAGAAATAGGTTATATCACTGTTTTGTTTTTATCTAATAGCATTTTAGTCTAAAAAGTTTAAATTAACAAATATCTTGCTTGATATGCCTGCTGCCTTTCTCCTTGCTTTTCCACCATTGCCATTGCACGACATAGATGCTTTATGAACATGCTCTCTACTAATTGACCCATTACTGTACTACTTATAGAGCTGTTCATACAATCACTGGCGTGCATGAATGTAGTTTTTTTGGAGTAGTTCAATAATTGGTGATTGTTTAGATTCAGAAAAGGGTTTACGTGGTTTGCTGGTAAATAGCCATCTCTGTAACAGGTCCTGGCCCTGTGAAGTAAGTCTGTTGGAAACAGCAGGTACATGTTATCTCCACAGTGTGTAACTACATAGGTATGAGAGTACATTGGACTTACTTGACAACTTGCAGAAGAATGAGAACATTCACTATTTGGACACCATTGATTAACCAATCCATCTCCAGTGGTTGCAAAGCAGGAGCTGTGATAAGTCTATCAATGCTGATCAATTTCACAAGCAAGAAACAAATTTTTCCATATTGGAAGACTATTCAAATGCAATTTTTTCCAGTAATAAATCTGACATTGAAGTTGGTATCCATGAAGATGTGTAGTTCTTTATTTTTTTTAAGGCTGAAACAACACTTCAGACTTTTCACTTATTTCTGTCTTGTTTTACCAAATGCAATATTCCATCCCATACACATCATGCTCAGTATAAAGCTGAGGGATCACAAGGGTCACTCCCTCTCCCTTTATGGGCAGGGGCCTGAGGGCACTGGTGGGCTTTAACAGCCCTAAGCAGCCTCACCCAGTGCTTCCACTCACACCTGTGGCCCAGGACCCTATTTCAGCCCAGCATGGGGCTGTCAGTAGAGGTCTTGGTGATATTGCAGGATGCTGCTCTCTAGCTCTGCTCAGCTCCTTGCTCAAGTGTCAGAGGAGGGCTCAGTTCAATTCTTCTGCCTCTGATCTGTGCTTTCCTGAAGCTGGTTCCTGTCTGCTGCTGAGTACAGTCTGGGAGTTTCCTTGGGCATGCCCCACAGCATCTGGGTGATGTATTTGTTATCAGGGAGCAGGGAGCTCAATATTGGTTTTGTATATATTTCATTATTATTTTTCCTATTATTTTAGTATATTGTTATTGTAGTTAGATTAAAGCTCTTTTAACTTTTTCCAACCCATAAGTCTCTTTCCCTTTTCTCTTTCCCTCCCTTTTGAGTAGGGAGTGGGTTAATAAAGAGTATCTTTGGTCTGTTTAATAATCAGCCCATCTTTAAACTGTGACAATTTCTTTTGAAAAAAATAATATCCAAAATTTTTATATAATCACTATCATAGGTGACTTTAAAAGCAAACAGGAAAAAACCCAGAGTTTTCCAGGATTCAAAGTTCTTTCACTTGCTTATGTGATTGCTTATGTACTCGTCCAAGGAAAACAACAGATAAATTTAATGTCTTGTCCATCAGTTATGAAACAAATAATCAGTTCCATGTATTCTAATGCATATGTGGCAGTAGACAGGGATTGGGAGGGGTAGTATTTTTGATGAAGACAAGAAATGAAAAATTTTTGATATTAAAATTATTGCTAGTGGGAATGAAAGATTTGGAAAGAAAAGGGATATTTCTGCCTAGTATTTATACATTATATGTGTCAAGATAGCCTGTATGGTTTAAGGAATTCAGTCTTTATATGAACAACAATTGCTTGTTATTTTCATGTGGTGAGAAGGATATGTTTAAGGTACTGCACTGGGATTCGGCATGTCAGTGCTGCTCTGGTTTTACCATAGATTTTCTATATTGTATCTATAGCTATTTGAGGTATGGCTGCCAAAGTATTCTCTACCTGTCTCTGCGGTTTTCTGAGGATAAATACGTTAGCATCTGAGTCATCAAGATGCTCTCATGGTAAGATACAAATTAACTGTGAAGATAAATGAATATGCTTTGGCTTCTTTCTTGTACACAGTTTGCCTCTGTTTCCTACTGAATTAATCTGGTATTAATCAGTCTTATCCTTACCTCTGTATTTTGGTCTGTCATTTTCCTCTTCCTCTGCACAAACTATTTGCAGGACTCCACACCACCAAGTCAGGTGAAATGCCATTATTCATATTGAATAATATATTGGAAAGTCCAATGCTGTGTCAGGCTCTCCATGTCAAATGATTACACACCCACAGTGTGCATGCAAGAAGACAGGAGAAGGGAAAACTGTTTAACTGAGACATAGGTGCATTTTGAGGGAAGATCACTACGTAAGTTAGTGCTTATGTATTTCCACCTTTCTTTCATGATAGTATTTTGCATAAGCTTAGTCTGTGAAAATAGCAGTACCAACAACACTCTTTTCTTTATCGCAGGTTTTTGTTAAAATGTTATTGATTTAAGGGGACTGCTTATAGATTGAGTGGGATTACTGCTCTCCATTTATGACAACTGTAAGAAACTAATAGAGCTTGATAACCCTGCTCCAAAGAGAAGTGCAGATCATAATTTAACAGTGAATCTACAGCGAAAAAAAACCCTTTTCTTTGCCAGTATTTATGTAACTACTCCATGAAATGGAAAGACAATGCACCTTGGAAAGTATCAGGGAAATGTCTGAATTGCCAGCAGCATGACTGAGAAAGTAAAAAATCTAGACATGAAAAACCTGCAAAGTGCAAGTTAAAAGGAGATTGGACTTGTTGGCAAAAATACAGTTTCCTCTTATGAGATTCTGGAGGGTTTTAGATCTAGTTTTTAGAAAAGGAGATTCTATCAGAGATGCCATATTATTTCATTTTCTTTGCAGAAAAAAAAGTGTGGGGCCCTGAATTTTGGGTAACTGCTTGTTTTAGAAGACAGTCATAGATACCTGTGAAGCACACTGATTTACTTGACCAGCAGTAACTTCAAATATTTGCTTTCAACTTTATCTTTGCTGCCCTTATATGTGTCTTTTGGGTGATTAATATGGTGTTAATCACTTCAAAAATTTTAAATAATTCAATTTCTAGTGATAGAACATAATAATACCTACTAACATGTCTTTTTCTGGCAACTCTACACTCTGTAGCACAGTCAGTTCTGTAGGGCTAGACATTTTTCTAAAACTGGGCACCATGATAACTGAGGTTCAGAAAGGGTCACATTTTTTGAAAAAGCAGAATTAATTATTGACAACTTAACTCTTATACAGCAAGAATTGAGAGGAACAATTGCTGCTATAATCATTTTTCTAAGCCAGCAAAACATTACCTGCCTTGCTGGTAGGGTTTCAGTTTCTTGAGAGTGCAGATAGACTTATGTGGACCGAGCTGATGTTGACTTGGGCTTTTGAAAAATGCATGAGAAAAAGAAGGTAATATTCTCAGAAATTTGAAGATGCACACCTAATGAAAAAATAACAGAATAGTCTCCATGAATCCTGATACCACAGTTACACATTCTGTCAGTTCTGCTGCAAATTTACAAAACATATCCCATCTCCAAATATACATGTTACATACTCAGTTACGGACGATGAAGTGAGCAGAGTATATCCTTCTGACAGAAATTTTATGTGAGCATTTAGTCTGGGAGCTCTTAGCATAAAACATAACTTAAATATTAATAAGGACAAATGTTCAGAATGCAGAACAGGTGTTAAGGCATGCACCTTGCAGATAAAGCCAGTAGTAGCTGCTGAGCTAAATCCTCTTAAACATCTCTGAAATGTTACCTCTTATCTGTTATGTTTGACTGCTCAAAAAGATGCTAAGATTTTAGAGCCAATTATCTGTGACCACTGTCAAACTTCCTTGAAAAGAGCAAACAAATGATGTTGGACTAGTGCCAGACTGTAATAAAATAATGCTGAATTTATAATATCAATAGAGAAAAAATACTTGAAATTAATAATAACATCAGTTCTTTGATTCAGTGTCAGTGTGCTGTAAGGACTGGCTGCGTCTCACAGACTGGGAGCCGTGAGGGATCCCCAGGCTGGCAGAGCAGGGACTTTGTCAAACAGGGTCTGTCCCATCGCCCCCAGTGAGGTCGCTTACTCAGCTGTAGAACTGGTAATTTGAAACTGCTAATATCTGTGTATTTTTTAAATACTTCTATGTCAGATTTTGAATTAACAATCTCTTTGAACATCTTTATTATACTTAAAATATGGACCTAAGGATGCTGAGGAGGATTTTGTAGTCACAGAAACAATGATCTTCTTTGGAGTTGAAATAAAAGTGCTGAGTTTGTCAAGTTAATTTATGTTAATCACTGGTAAAAAAATTAAACTTTTTTTTTTCTTTCTTTGTGTACTTCCAGGAAAATGAGAAAATCTTTCTCTATTGACAGATGTAAATTCTCATAAGTACTGATTTGTTTGAGATGATTAAAGCTGGGAGCACCAGTAATCGGTCCTGTCTATATCAACAGAGGATAAGTTTTCACAACAAACTGTCTCTCTTTCAAGCTCTCCGGAACCTAGAAAAGCACACTGCAAAATCTGAGTGGAGGAGAGAAGAAAACAAAATTTGAATTACATGGCTAGTTTAAATATCATTTAAAAATGTGAACCATAAGAGTGTTGTCACAAGTCCTTTTCCCTCTTTCAACATAGCACGTAGTCAATTGTGCTATCGCTACTAGGCTAATCAGACAAAACAGCCTTCTGAAATCTGTGTGGACTCAGTGCTCTGTCTTCAAGCTCAACTGCTGTAGCATGGTGGCTTGATTAACATTGCTTTCACTAACAGTACTATAATATAAAAGATTGCAGCACCTTTCTTCCTGGTGACATAGTTTAAAATAAAACAGTAAACTGGTTTATTTTGGATTTTTGAAATTGTGTAGCTGCAGACCAGAAGCTGATCATGTCTACAGTGACAATGAGCCATTACCATTCTGTGATAACTTATATATAGGAGTTGGAAGGGACCTCTGGAGATAATCTAGTCCAGCCCCCCTGCTACAGCATGTGCCCCTACAGCAGGTTGCACAGGAATGCTTCTAGGTGGGTTTTGAAAATCTCCAGAGAAGGAGACTCCACAGCCTCCCTGGGCAGCCTGTTCCAGTGCTCTGCTACCCTCACAGTAAAAAGTTCTTCCTCATGTTCAGGTGGAACAACCTGTGTTCTAGTTTGTGCCTGTTGCCACTTGTCCTGTCACTAGGCACCACCTAAAAGAGTCTGGCCCCATCCTCTTGACACCCACCCTTTAGATATTTATAAGCATTAATCAGATCTCCTCTCAGCCTTCTCTTTTCCAGGCTGAACAGACCCAGCTCTCTCAGCCTTTCCTCCTACGAGAGATGCTCCACTCCCCTAATCAACTTTGTGGCCCTCCGCTGGACTCTCTCCAGTAGTTCCCTGTCTCTCTTGAACTGGGGAGCCCAGAACTGCACACAGTACTCCAGATGTGGCCTCACCAGGGCAGAGTAGAGGGGGAGGATCACCTCCCTTGACCTGCTGGCCACACTCTTCTTAATGCACCCCAGGATGCCATTTGACTTCTTGTCCACAGGGGCACGTTGCTGGTTCATAGTGAACCTGTTGTCCACCAGCACTCCCAGGTCACAGAATCACAGAATGGTAGGGGTTGGAAGGGACCTCTAGAGATCATCTAGTCCAACCCCCCTGCTAAAGCAGGTTTGCCTGGAGCAGGTTGCACAGGAACACGTCCAGGTGGGTTTTGAATATCTCCAGAGAAGGAGACTCCACAACTTCTCTGGGCAGCCTGTTCCAGTGCTCTGTTACTTTCATGGTAAAGAAGTTCCTCCTCATGTTCAGGTAGAACTTCCCGTGTTCCACTTTGTGCCCGTTGCCCCTTGTCCTGTTGCTGGGCACCACTCTCAGGTCCTTCTTTGCAGAGCTGCTCTCCAGCAGGTCAGCCCCCAACCTGTAGTGGTGCGTGAGGTTGTTCCTCCCCAGGTACAGGACCCTAGATTTGCCATAATCATCTGTATGTAGGGGGCTGTCAGCAGAAGTGCAATAAAAACATGGAAACTAAGACTATTCTTCTTAATTCTGGAAGTATGGTATTAGTAAAGTGAAAAGCACAGGCAGTCAAACAATGTTTTTTTAATGCTTTTAAAAAGCATTTAAAAGGTCACACAGTTTGCTGCAATGAAACACTAGTGGAGCTCTGGTTAAATTGTGGTATTTTTTTTTTCTTGGAGTTGATATATCAAGGGGCTTGATATTTTTATACTACGCTTTAATATCAATCAAGTCTTAATTTTTATGGACTTAGTAGTTTTAGAGAACCAAACAGAATGTTGACAAGGCAATGCAATGTTAAACTTGCAAGCACTTAATAAATAAAATTCAACAATATGAAATATTAATTGTACATTTTCCTGAAGCTGTTAGCAAGACAAGCACTTTTAAACCTGACTTTCACAAGTGTTAAAGACAGACAGCAAAGTCTTGTCCTAGTGTCCTTAATTCAGCTCCAGCTGTATACACAGAACATGTACTCCTTTTCATTTCTACTTCCTCTATTCCACTTGAAAACATGCAAAGAAGAACAGTAGTATTGCACACTGGAGAAAAAAGACCTTTTAGTGTTCATAACATATCCAGAAATACCCACAGAGTGGAACAACATTGATTTCTGAACATACACTAATTGATTGCAGTCAATAAATCGTCTTAAAGGCATAAGCAAAATTGTCAGCCAATTTAGAGGTGGATAAGTAGGCTGACATAACAGCAAGGTACATAAGCCTGTGCCTTACTGGACTCTGAAGTCACTGAGAATACTTATTTAAGTAGCTCTTTGAAAGCTCTGCTACAGATTCAGTGAGGAATGGAAATCAGTCTGTTTAAACAGTTACCACTCATACATGCTCTCTCCTCTCTCTTGTGGCATTGACCATGGAAAATCTTGTAATAGTACCTGAATGAACAGTTTTTATCTTGGTGCACTATCACTAATGGATCCTTATTCGAATCTAATGATCAACAAGAAAACTGTGATGATTCAGGAGCTACTTCATGAGCCATTCAGGCTTCCTTTTACAAACAGCCATGAGAGGTGGGAGGCAGCTGACCTGGGTGAGTAACTCTTTCAGTCATAATTTTAAGGTAACGCTGGAGGTGAAGCAGAACCTGCTGTTGTATGTTTAATGCTCAGACAGATAGTAATTCCTTCATACACAGGTGGACATAGCAATTTAGACTTTCAGTTCATATTCATGAAGGTGAGGCAGAAGAAGGAGAGGGAGGTCCTTTGTAAACAATAATCACCCACACATTAAAATAAGAGTGTCAATTAATGTATTGTCTTCTCAGCATCATTGCATGAGCTGCCTCTGTACAGACAGAATGCTCAGAACCTGTAGCCAGCTAATGTTCTCTCTTTTTGCAAGACATTGTTGAGAAGTATTTTTATTTTATGAAACATTTTTTGTAATTTTACATCAAATTCAAGTTATAACTTCTAGTATGTTTCTACCAGCACTCTAAGAAATACACATTTTGCTTCTTAATCTCTCAACTTCCTAGTGTTTCTGATGCTTCTTAATGCCCAGTGTTTCAGTTGCTATAACAATGCTACCCTGATTATATAAATATTTCAATGAAAAATAAGTCATCCCTGGTGATGCATCGTTCTAGAAAGCCCTGGAAATTTCCTTCCGTGAAATAATTCCAGTGCTCTCTTCATGCACAAGGATATGTCTTTACCTTGAAAATTCTTCCGGTTTTGTCCTTTCTCATTCTTCTCCTCTGCTTCTTGTCTTTCACTTCTTCCTTTCTCTGGTAAAGGTCTATAGCACAGTTACCTGTAAAAATACAACAAGATTTTTGAACTAAAACAGGAAAATTTAATGTTATGATTTGGAAATCCTGCTTTGATGCCTTGAAGAAGTTTTAAAGCAGATATGCTCCCATTTTTCTTCTTTGGGCTGAGGTCTTTGTTGAAATCACACTGAAGCAGAAGCATATCTTCCTTTGAAAGGAGAAAGACTTTTTTATGGAAGTTATCACACACAGCGTTTCACGGACTCTGAGAAAATAAATTACAAGTATAAGAGGTCTTGGGAGCATTTTCAATTGAAAAGAGTTGACTTTGCGTTGGGAAAGCTAAACTTTCATCAGAAAGTGGATTTTTTTTGTGAAAATCTTTAGTTGAAAACTCAGACTGCCATTAAAAATAAGTTTGGTACATTTTTCCATCTGTTTTATTCTTCATTAATTTTCACCTTATTTCTCCTCTGCTAAAACATATTCCGTCTTACAAAGTTCCAGTATTTGATGTCTGTCTATTAGTATCCTGCATCAGTTTCCATTTCCATCTTTTTATGTTTTCTTTGCTGGCTTCTTTTAGTTTGCTCTTCACAAATGCTGTATTTAAAAGAAAGGATATGGGAGAAAGGTGGATGGAGGGGAAGAAGCAGTAGGAAATCTTACCCCTTTTTCCTTTAAAATTGTTTTGAAATTGCCACGTAATTAATTGTATTCATAGCTAAGCTATCTGATGACATAACATTGTTGCAAGTGGTGCCAGTTCAGTCTGTTGAACTTTCATAGTGGGTCTAAGGGACCTCTGCTGAATTGCTTTCATTAACTACAGGTAGAATATGTGTAATGCTTCTTTCTTCCCATCCTTCTTCACTTAACAAGCAGCAATGAAGTATATTCTTCTCAGCTTACCCTAAGGCTATGACCAACCCATGGGATGTCTGTTCCAGTCTGCGTCTTTTACATCAGTAAAATGTTCATATATAACATTTCTATCTCTAAAAAAATAATGACAGTGTGTTTCTTTCTCCACTTACATCCATGCAATGAGACAGTTTTAGATATGCTCTAGGTTCATAGTTCCTTTCTAGTTTTACAGCCACTTTATATCATAAATTAAAGTAACTAGTGTCTTGGTAAATCTGGCCATCTTTTGGGTATGTGTGTATTATTATGTATGCAGAACAAATAAAGGACCTGTGGGTTTAGCTTTTGGTATTTTAATGTATTGCCATTATTGTTTTGAAATGTGGAGATAATTTATTAGAGATAATGTAAACACCAAAGCAGCTTTGATAACTTTTTTCATGTCAAGGTCAAGCAGCAAAAGTGTACTTTCAAAAGAAAGAAGATTTCCATGGCAACTAAAAGGAATCAGGGAAAGAAGACATTCTGAATTCACACATGTCTTTTTAGCCAAGAGTATTCCTGAGATGCTTTCATTTTATTTGTTTACATGACAAAAACCAGACAAACAAAAAATCAAGGAATTTTAGGTCCAAATCTTCTACATTTATTGATATGAATGGATGTGTATTAGTCTGTCAATAGACTTTACCAAAATCAACAAGGTTACATGAAGAAATGAGGAAAAATAAGATTTCTCAAGACAGCTGTAACAAATCCTTTATTTCTTGATGGTGACTGCTTATCCTTACTAATGATCCAGTGGTTTAATCAAGTGAAGAGTGTGGAGAAGTGAGTCAGAATTCCTAACCTACTTCTAAAATACATTTGTAGCAGAGTTTCATTTCAGGATATGTTTTGACCTCTGGTGGTTGTTGTTTTCTATTTAATTAGGAAGATTTTACAGGTATGCATAGGAATTAGCACAGGGACTGTTATCCTTGATGATAGTCTGTCACAGTTAACTGGAAAGTAAAATTACTAAAAGGCAAATTGGTTCTGTCCTAACTCAAACCAGGACCAATCTTTCAATCAGTACGACTATCAAACTTTTAAGACCCTGTATATGCGGGATACAGGGTCAAAAGTCTGCAGGTTTATTCTGCAATTGCCTAGTGAAGTACTGTCACAATCCTCAACGCCAAAACCAAGAGTTGCATTGTGTGAGCATACTGTCAATCATATTAGCAGATAAATGAGAAATGCAAAATATTTTAAAAGCTTAGCTAAAATGTTTTGTTTGGAAGTGTTCTTTATTCAAATCACATTTTAGTTTATATACTGGGTAGAATTGTTAGCATACCTATGATATGACTGTAGATTAAGTTTTTCTAATGTTTTCCTCTAATTTTTATCTCAGTTGAGAAACAACTAGCATGAGAAATGCAGAAAACCACTATGTTTTGGGACACTTCAAACAGAAGTTTTGGTTCTTTTAGGCATCTAAATTCTTCATGTAGCTAACTCTTTCTACCCATCATGTGTGTGTACACATGCCTTCTTAGGATATAATTTGGATTCTTTTAGATTAACAAGGATAAAGGCATCTCATTAACGACATTATAGAATTGATGTTTCTGTAAGTTAGCACTTAAGCATATATGCATATTTCACATATATTTCACATAATTAATTGTACTTCCTTTGTTAATGAGTTTCATTTACTAACACAAACCAGCGTTAAAAATTATACTGTGGCCCTTGGTCACAACTTGGTATCACGTCTTTAAATCTACTTCAAACCTATTTTAAACCTACATCAAACATTTAAACCTTTAAAATACTTCAGGAAATTGCATACCACACAGTGCTGGATAAACTGCTTAATGAATTAAGGCATGATACCTCCCTTATATATATCAAAAAGTGTATATGGCTTTGACTTCCTTCTCAGCATATGTTGTAGAACCCCCATTACAGCAGCTCTAACAATGTAAATATTAGATCCACCTATCCATGGATATATGTCTTCAAAGAACTTTAGTATTTCAAAATACAGTGCTGTTATCAAAATCACTCCAAGTGCTGAATTTCTTCTGTTGCAAATAATTAGAAGCTCTGACATTAAGGGTAATTGTCAAAGAGAAAGAAAAGGGAAAATCGATTATCTTCTTGAAGTCCTGGCTGCTGATCTTGCCAGTTCTTCATGATGAGACTGCGTCAAAGATGTCTACTTGTCTGTTTAGTACAAAATGTAATGAAATAAGTCAAGATCTTCTTAGCAGCTCCTTTTGTTGCAGTTTAAATTGCCCTCAGTTTCAGTGTGGTTCTTCTCGCATTTGTAATACCCTTGTTTGCACAGGCAGCTTTTGTCAGTCTATACTCTTTGATTCGCATCCAACTTCTATTGCTCATGTCAGAAGTCAGGTCATCTTTAAAACTAAAGGCAGAATGGGTTTCTGTCATTTGAGGGTGATTATTAGAATAAATGAACACAACAAAATTTTTTCATTTACTGAAGTGATCGTGGATATCTCTTCCACGTAACAAAAACTGTTGGAAATACATGTATGAATCACAGAAGCTTCAGATCTCATGGAAACCTAAATAACCTTTCCAGTCTAAAGAGATATTTAAAGCTTTGCAGAAGGAGACTTGTGAATAGAGTTCAAAATTCACTACAAAGGACTCACATATATAGAAAACATGCTTTTTTCCCTGCATTATCTATTTATTGACAGTATTACTGAGATTGCAAGGTCCTGCACATGGGTTGGGACAGTGCCAAGCACAGATACAGGCTGCGCAGAGAATGGATTGAGAGCAGACCTGAGCAGAAGGGCTTGTGAGTGTTGGTTCATAAGAAGCTCAACATGAGCCTGCAATGCATGCTTGCAGCCCAGAAAGGCCAACTGTATCCTGGGATGCATCAAAAGAAGCATGACCAGCAGGTTGAGGGAGGTGATTCTGCCCCTCTACTCTGTCCTCCTGAGACCCCACCTGGAGTACTGCGTCCAGATCTGGGGCCCCCATCATAAGAACAACATGCAACTGTTGGAGGGAGTCCAGAGAAGGGCCATGAAAATGATCAGGGTGCTGGAACAACTCCCCTATGAAGACATGCTGAGAGGGCTGGGTTTGTTCAGCCTGGAGAAGAAAAGGCTCTGCGGATACCTTGTAACAGCCTTCCAGTACCTGAAGGGGGCCTACAACAGAGCAGGAGAGGGACTTTTTACAAGGGCATGTTGTGATAGGACAAAAGGTAACAGTTTTAACCTGAAAGAAGGTAGATTTAGATTAGATACTAGGAAGACATTCTTTACTGTGAGGATGGTGAGGTTACTGTGAGGATGGTGAGGCACTGGAACAGGTTGCCCAGAGAAATTGTGGATGCCCCTTCCCTGAAAATATTCAAGGCCAGGTTGGATGGCACTTTGAGCAACCTGTCGTAGTGGAAGATGTCCCTGTCAATGGCAGAGGGGTTGAAACTAGATGATCTTTAAGGTTCCTTCCAACCTACATCACTCTATTATTCTACGCACATAGATATGAATATATGTGCATGTTACATGCAGAATAAAACCTCTCAATTTAATTCCACAATATACTTAGAAAGAAAGAATTATTAAAGGCTTGATTCTGCTCTCCATATTCAAAAGAAGTAGTGTATGACACTACAAAGTTTCTTACTTCAACCGACAGGACTGTTTCTAGTGGAAACATGTAGAACATTTGACCTATTTACAGCTTATGGACACTTGTCTGAATATATTACATATTGTCCCCAGAATTCATTTTCTGTACACTGGTGTTACTCTGCGTATACCGGCCCAAAATCCAGGTCATCATTTCTACACTGAATCATTTTAATGCAACACACTGTTTCTGACACAAGGGATAGGCTGAAGGAGAGAAATCCACCAAATATATTTCAGTTTTCTACCTTCTCCCTCTAATATACTACTATTGCATATGCTGAGTCAAGCACACACTTCTTTTGTCTCTTAACTCAATGAAGACAAACTGTACATCAGTTAGGGAAGAAAAAAAAAAGCATAGCCGAAATGCTGAACTTACTTTTGCTTTAAGTAGAATAAATTACTTCCCTGGTTGCCATAAACACAGAAAAGATTTTTTAACTAGAGCAAATTTTGTATTACAGCATGGCTTGCTCCCCCCCCATAAGGGCTAGGGCTTTTGACACAGCAGCTGCTGGCTCTTCTGTGCCGTTATTTTTATATTTTGCATCTCTGGCATCTGTGGCCTCTGTCATGTACGCATCCTGGTTGGGCACCGACCACCACGTACCCTCACAGTGGCAGGAACAAGAAGGGTGGAAACCCTCAGTCAACAGAGTCCCCAACCAAAGAGGTGCCTTGGCCCAGACCATGACCAACAGATGACCACCGTTCAGATCAGTTCAGGCTATAAAATGGGGCCCCTGTCAGAGACCCACTTTGACTGGTTCTCCTCAGAGCAGCAGATCTGTGATTGGAAGCCCTCCTCTTGAGACTGGGATGTCACCCAAGGAAACTTCCTGGGACTGAATGCCCTCACCCTTTTTCAGTGAGTGATTATTTCTTCTGAATATATCCTTGAGAGATCCCTCCTCCCCTTTAAGTGAGCAATTCTGTCTTCTGGGTACCTTTGGTAAGATGTTTCCTTTGTGAGTGAGTGTTCACACTTTGGAGTCCTCATTCTTATGTGCTGTTTTGTAGTAATAACATTAAACCTGTAACTTGTTAAATGTCATTGGAGTGTTGTCATGGTTATCCCCATTGTCTCATTGGTTTTGGCTATTTGGTTTTGGTTATGAATTACAGTTTTCTTAATCTTATTATCTGTGCAAAGTCATTTTGGTGTACCTCCATGTCATACAGTCACTAGCTGCTTCTTCTTGCAAGTTTTCATGATCTGTGGCAAGGTAATTTATGGGTCATAAACGTGCCTTGTTGACCAAGACACTGCAGGAAATTGTGCTCTCTGTGAAAGACACAGGAGATAGTCAAATGCAACATGTAACTCTATGGGTTGAGTATTAACTCATTCCAGAAAAATGATGTTAACAGAAAACAAAATAACTAACTTTTAATACTTGAGTTTTTTCCTCCTGAATGGGAAATTATGCAAAACAAAATCCAGTCAAGCTCCATACTATTTAAACTGTTGGGCAATGGAAAACTAATTTCCCTAGGAAATTATAATAATATAAAATAAAATAAAATATATCTGCTACAAGCTGTTGAAAGTTTCCTTTAACTTTGTAAGTCTGGTACCAAATCTAGTGGCGGCCAGGTATGACAGCAGAATGAAGAAGTTTCTGACAGCAAGACAAGTCCTTAAAAGAAGGACTCGGGTAGGACCACAGAATCAAAATTTCGGATAAATGAGAACAGCCAGAAAAGATGGTTATGTTTACCATGTTTTTTAAAAAAAAATATTTAAAAGATTTTAAGGAAGCATCAGGAAATGGATTAATAAATGCCAGTTGGTATTGTTTCACTGTGATGTGATTTACACAACTGTAGGCTATTTGTTAAGTATTAATTAAATAAACTAAAAACTCACCATAAGTTTAAAGCCCTAATAAGAACCAAATTAGTTTACTTACTGCATTAACTGCCTGCAGGTAGGCAAATTAATTGCATGTCATCAAAGTTTATTTCGTGCTGCTATTTTGCGCTTAAACAAGTGCACTGCTGAATATTAAATATATAATGATATTCCCATCTACTTCATTTAACAAATTGTTTCTATTGGCTCCATTGCTGTTAAGCACATACCAACATGTCTGAGAAATAATTCAAATCCATACCCATTTATTTTGCCATATCAAATGCAGTATGTGATTCATATTGGAAAACAGAGCATTAATAAAAGGAAAAGTCCATCAGCATGGAGTTACAGCCAGGAGGAGACTGTAGCCCCATTTCCTACCTTCCTGCAGGAGCAGTGCCGATATGTGTGTCTCTGCCTCAATGCTTCCACCTCTCTTCAGGTCTACAAAGTATGTGACACAGAGGAGCAGAGGAGCTAAAGTGCTGCTTTGAGAGTGCAAGGAGCAGATTTCAGTGAAAAAGGAGTTTACACTAAACCCACTCAGCCAAATTTTACACACATCAATGAAGGAGCAGAAAAGCACATACAGACATTTATTTGCAGCACAGTCTTATCAGCGGGGAGACAGGAAAGAAGAGCACAATAATGGTTGCAATAGGTGCTTTCAAGACCCAGCTGCCAGCAGCAATGCCATGGTTTCCAGCATAGAAGAGTCAGAATTAAAGATGTAGCTGCTACATCCCTGCTAGTGTCCACTTCTTAAAGGAAATTTAACTCAAGCTTACTTCAGGTAGGTGCAATTCCTGCTTAACTGAATATTTACAACTTGTCTGAGGTCTGTGATGCTTCATGTTTCAGAAGTGAGTATTCATGGTGGTGGTGTGTAAATGCTGGTGGATGATGTGCCAAAGGAAAGCAGAGGGAACAGTCAAAACACTGGAGCTCTTGGAAGACCTCACTAAGTAATGGATGCACCTATGGTAACATTATAGTTAGTACTGGGAGAAGTAAACATCCCAGTTACCCCTGTGAACAATGCTTTGAGAAAAATCATGAAACAGACTTCAGGAACATGGGCTTGATTCCATTTGGGTGAAACTAAAGTGGCAGATGAGTCCTAGGCATGCACTTAGAGCGCTCCCACTTCTATGGGGTATTTTGCCCATAGGTCTAGGCTGGTCTAAAGTGGTTTTTTATCACTTGAAGGATGCGCAGTGTTAAGGTCAAGTTCTCAGCACCAGCTGTTCACGTAGACACAGTAAAAGTCCTCTTATGGATACGTCCCCCAAAGAGTGGGGATAAAAAGTCAGGTTTCCATGTAATTGTTATGATTTACTAGAAATGATGAGTTATTTTTTATTCATGTCTGGTTTAGATTAAAAATACCTCAAAATAATAGTTCACATTCGTCTGCTTTTTAAGAAAAGTAAAAGACCGTCTCAAACTGTTTTCCAGTTCAGATTTAGTTCAACTAATCTTTCTAGCTTTTGCAATTAAGATATACCTCATCCAACTTAGCCAATGCTGCAATACAGAAAGGAATTTTCTTGGGTGAAAGCAAGCTATTCTTACCTTCAGACAATGGATTTTTCTTGTAGAAGGTACTGCATGATTAGACAATTTAAGTCTAAAAGAATGTTTTAGGTTCAGCTGTTAGTCTAGGAAGAAAAGTTCAAAATGGATTTTTGTTTGAATTCCAGCTGACTTCCTGTAGGGAAGTGTAGGGGCTCACCTGTCAAAGGCCCCAAAGAGAGGAAAGTGGTGGAGTGTCTTTGGCTTGTCTAAGGAGAGAATGCTGTCCACAAAATCATAACAAATAAAAAAAAAAACCCCAAACATCCCTACCAGTTATTTTCAAATGTTAGATCCCTCCTTCAAGTATGCTATGGTTTCAGCACCTTTCTTGACTCAGTCAACCTGTCACTTCTAAAGAGCTGCTGCAGCAGCTGAGGAAGCCTGTTGTCTTCATGTAATCCTGATGATTCACACTGTGACACCCTGTGAATCTGATATGAAAAATTCTGCAGACCTACATCCTAAGAGTCCATCCAAATCCTTGTCAATTTTGTTCAACTTTAACTTACAAACTGAGAGTTCTGTGTTGAATTTGGAATATAATAATAAGCTTACAGGCAAAACAAACCTCTAAACAACAGTGTTCTTTTTGTTTCATGTGTAAACCATGCAAAGTTGTGAATTGTGGATGGTGTTTATGTTAATGTTTAAAGAGGAATGCATTTCATTCTGGATTCTTTTGAAAGGTCAGTGAGTCATGAAAAATTCTGTGTTGAACAGGAGTCATAACAGATTTTCAACAATACGTCAGAGACCTAGTGAATGGGGCTGAGGTTTTGTACTGAAGTTTTGTTAGGACTGGTTTGAAGCTAAAAGAAAGAGTTACTTGATTTTTATTGCTTTTAAATAAATGTTGAAAGCAGCGTAGCTTTAGTCTGAGAAAGGATTGTGAGTCAAGTCGAGGCATTTTATGAGTGTCTCTGTTCTGAAACCAGAACCTGAAGCTGATGGTACTGCTAGCCTGAATAATGACAACAGGTAGGAAACACTGAGAATATGCTTAATATTTCACTGTAAAGGAAGCAAAAAAGCTGAAAAAGATGTCTCTTTTGGCTGGGTGAACTCCTACCCAAGTCCCTAGGATTAAATGTTTTGTATACCTAAGTGTGTATAAAAGCAGTGCTATGAAACAGGAGGAACTTAAACTTATTGGCCATCTTTAGGCTATTGCACAATACAGAAAAATCAGTAGTCAAGCTACAGCATAAATCAAGATTGAAATATCTAACACAAAACTTATTTATATTAAACAATGTTTGGTGTGTTTGTAATGCTAGACAGGCTCTGCATGAACAAGAACTTGAGGCCAGATTTGTCATGCATACACAAATTAAACTGACTTCTGCTCTAGTAATCTTGATAGCACACCAGCCTAACCTTGCAGAAGAAGATGCAAGATTTCAGGTTTGAAAGCTGGAAAAGAGTGTGTGTAACTGTGGCTTCTGAGGGTTCTAGTAATGACTGTGTCCTAGTTTGGGCCACGACAGAACTGATTTTCTTCCAGTAACTTTACTTTTTAGTTAAGTCTCTTCTCACAAGCTGCACTCTCTGAAATTAACTGCATGTTTTTCCAGACAGGAGCTGCTTCTAGGAGTGATAGGGCTCGGTGTTTATAGTTAGTGCTGGAACATCAGTAGGAATGGTATGCAGAAAGGCTCTTGCTTATAGTTATCCCTATGGAGACCAAGGTCAATGTTTGCTTCTGCTAACTTTCTTATTCACCAGAACTGAAAGAGCAGAGAAGTGGTCACACCTGCGACCCTGCGGTGGGGAGGAATGGGTTGGACAGGTGACCCAAACCTGACCAAAGGGAGTATTCCATCCCATAAGCATCATACTTAGTATATATATCATGAGGTTCTTTCTCTCTTCTTCTGTGGCCGGCGTCCAAGGAAGACTCTCTCTGATTCTTCTGCCTTTGATGCTGATCTGTGCGTTCCTGAATCCAGTTCCTGCCTGCTGCAGAGTACAGTCTGGGAATTTTCTGGGGCTTGTCCCGCAGTGTCTGGATGACATATTCATCATTGGTGTGTGGGAGCTCAATATTGGTTTTGTATATATTTCTCTCACATTTGTATGTATTTGTATATTTGTATACATTTCATTATTATTTTTCCTATTATTATTATTATTTTACGATATTATTGTGGTTAGATTAAAGCTGTTTTAGCTTTCCCAACCCATAAGTCTCTTTCCCCCTTTTTGGGGAGGGAGGGGGTTAATAAAGAGCATCTGTTGTTCGTTTAATAACAAGCCCAGCTTTAAATCATGATACCTATCACTGCATGCCTTTGTAAAAAGTCCCTCTCCAGCTCTCTAGTAGGCCCCCTTCAGGTCATAGAATCATAGAATCATAGAATCATAGAATGGTAGGGGTTGGAAGGGACCTCTAGAGATCATCTAGTCCAACCCCCCTGCTAAAGCAGGTGTGCCTAGAGCAGGTTGCACAGGAATGCATCCAGGCGGGTTTTGAATATCTCCAGAGAAGGAGACTCCACAACCTCCCTGGGCAGCCTGTTCCAGTGCTCTGTCACCCTCACAGTAAAGAAGTTCCTCCTCATGTTCAGGTGGAACT
>VZSC01015385.1:18235-49610 GCA_013398225.1 Steatornis caripensis
GGGACAGTTACCTGTTCTTGGGCCTGGACCGGGGGCTGAGCAGCTTGGGCAAACCAAAGCTGCTCTGCGGCAGCCTCAGGCGGCCTGAGGGAAAAGGTCCTCGGTCCTCAAAGCAGAACCAAGGAAGGAGGGTGGAGAGCTGGGTACGGCTGCAGTGGCTGGGCCACAGCTGAGGATCTGAGCTGCTGGACAAGCGGAGCAGAGATCTGCCACTCAGCTGCTATTTCTCTCACAGAGCACTGCAGGCTAAGCTGATCATGTAGCTAATCTACTTCTAGAGTAAATGGGGTGAGGTGGTTGGAATTGTTTCACAGCAAGTTTAAAGCAAGTAACTGTTATTACTAATGTGTTAAGATCAGGGAAAGAGGAAATCTTGAGAACTATAGGGAATCTTAAGTTGCTTGAGGGGATCTTTTAGGTATACCAGGAAGTTAAATTTTCCTTTAAAAGTTATTCAAGGAAAAGAGACAAATAAACAAGACAGATTTTATATTTGTCATATCCACATCCTTAAATATATTTCCTGACCTCCTTATCTTGCTTTGTAGAAAGCTTTTTGCAATGTGACATGGCATTTGGAGAAGTATTTTGCAATTTCCCAACATACTTTTTCAGTTATTAACCATTAATTCACTTAAGTGTAAGTAATCAGTGCCAGTAGGGCATTATAAACAAGATTCCTACGATAAACAAGGCCCCTGGTGAGGCAAGGATCCCACCCTGCCTGGTCCTCAAGTGTGTTTCGTGGCAGCCTCTTCGTTCTGTCCCTGAGAGGGCTCTGGGACTCCTGCCACCCGTGGGACCAGGCTGTCAGTCTCCCTGAACACTGGGAGATGCTGGGATACCTCAGATATATTTTATCCTCAGATTTTGTTACAGAAAAGCAGCCCCTTGATGGCAGGTAGGTGTCGCAGGCCGGTGCTCACCATGGAGGAGTGGGATGGGCCGCTTGCCTGAGGCGAGTGGTGAGAGGTTCTGGGGCCTGGGGGAGAGGGAGCCTGGCCATGGGGGCTGTGGCCCTGGCTGCAGCTTGCCTCAGAGGTGACCAGATTTTGGGGGGAGAGAGTCTATTCTAATCTCGCTCTATCTGGCAAACTTGAGGTTTTTGTATTTTCCTTTTAATATTATGCTTTAGTAAAATACAGCTTGAGAGCCCGTGTAGGGATTTTGGAGTGGTGACTGGCAGGAGGAGGGTGGGATAGAGCTGCCGCAGTGCACCTGGGCCCTCTCCTGCAGGAATGGGTTCAATGCTGACTTGCCATGACTGTGTCTTGTTTTATAGAGGATTGTACTGAGGAAATCTTCAAAACATGAAAAAGGAGTGGAGGCAGTAGATCTCTTTTAAGAATTTGCATGCTTTGTTTCATTCTAGCCACTGTAATATCACTAAATCAAAATGCAAGTTAAAGGAGTAATGGCTCTTAAGTTTTGTAGTGATAAGATGTATTATTCTTAAAATGATAACTAAAGTAGGAAAGTGGCTGCTTTAGAAGTTACAAGTCTTAAATAAAGAGGTTGATCAGGAATATTGTTTTTCAGGCCTACTTTATATTGGTTAGTAGCAATGTTGTTTAATGGAAAACTGGGGTGGAGCTGTTCTTTGGGATGCCTTAAGGCAGTGAAACCTTCTGAATATCCCTGGACCAACACTGAACATGAGGAAGCCCGTGTCCTTTCTCATCCCTTTTTGGTGTCACTTATGCCTTCCAAAGCTAGAGCGGTTATGTGACTTCTCTCAGGAAATGGAACCACAGCTGTTTCGTGTCCCTTGTGGATGGTGTAGGCAATCAGGGCCGTGAAGCAAAAGATGGTGCCAACCAAACTGGCAGTGTGGATACACCTTGTTTAACACCTTCAGCATTGTTCCTGTCAAAATATTCTCTGTTTACTCTTCCTTCCCATGCTCTATAGTAACACAACCTACCTAGTGATAGGTCTGACACAACCGTCTGCACCCCACACGACTTGTAGAACAACTAAAGCATTCTGCCTGATTTAAGGCTAGGCAATATCCCTCTCTCTCTCTCTGTGCATCATTGAATTTCTGACATGCCAGATGAATTATATTCAATTACTTTTTTCTCACTATCATGAATCTGTCCCCTCTGCCTTACATTTCTATTGCTAGTATTGAGCACGAGAGTTTCATGACTATGAAGGGAAGAATAGATCCTTCAGGTTAACCAGCCACAAGAGAAGTAAAGTTTCCTAAGATTGTGAAGTAACCTTTTGGACACAACAAAACTCAAGAGATCATTTGTCTTTACAGGTAGATCTGTAAGAGATAGTTATCAGCATAAAGCATTCTTTTTTTTCTTGATAGGAAATTTAAAATAACGTGCATTAATTGGTTTTGTTTTATTTTACCACAGGATTGTACAGTGTATGAAACAGAAAATAAAATTCTTCATGTGGTAAGTAATCTAAGTATTCTGCTCTGTTATTCTCTAATCCTACCCCATCCACTTAAATGGTTTTTTAAAAAAATAAAGTTACTATAGGAAAATGAAGTCCCTTACTATTTGACACAGCTTCTGATGGATTATATTAGTGGCTAAAAGTTAAATTTTTCATAAGTTCAAATAGTTAAAAAGTTAAAATTTACTTTCAAGACCAGCAAGAGAGATACCAGTTTATATCTTTTGTGACCCCCTGAAATGGACTTAGTGCAAGTTAGTTGTGCCTCCTACCACCTAATTTAATGACTGCCCCAGTGCTCTAGACTGAACACTCCAAAATGTCTTTTCTTGCATCAATGCAAAGAAATGGAGAGACTTTACCTAAACAATATTAGTAATATATTTTTTCACTTAAGATACTGTTTCAGTTTCTCTGAAGATTGGAGGCTTATGGAAGATGGTGTCATTCATTTAAGAACCATTCCTATCAAACCTTTTTACTCTTTCCTAAATTGAAAGTCTTTCAAGTTTAAGGCTTAAGAATCAGCTTTTTTTCTGCTATTCCCTAACTTATGCCTGTTTATTTTAGCAGGCAAGGCTAGTTACTCCCTTTCACTCTCCCTTTACATGTAGTTCCCTGTGTAATGCTCTCTGTTATACCTACAGTTAATTACAAATACGTAATTATTGCTCTTAGATTGTTTCAGAAGCTTCGCAGTACTCTTACAAGTGTAATACTTTACTAGGACTGCTGGTGTGGAATTCCAGCAATGGATCTATCAGACCTGGTGCATTACTAGCTGCACTGGTCGTCAGACCAGTGCCTCCAGCACTTTGTGCCTTCAGCACTCAAAAAATCTCGTGACGAATGGAGATGGAAGAATCTTATACAAAGTTACTGTTTAGATATTGGCCTTTAAGTTCAAATACTTCATATTTTTCTAGCACTGGCACTGAAAACTTGTACTGACACTGAGATAGAGTTAAAACCAGTGGTGAAAGGGAAATCTCAAAGGATTTACAAGTTCAGATAAGCTTTTGACAAGCTCTAACCAAGTGCCTGACTCTCTTAAAGCCTTTTACACATACTCTGCTTCCAACGGGGATTAAAACTTGTTGTAAAACATTGATATGCTGTTAAATTTAGAAAGCATGCAGTGACTTTTAGAAAACAGCTTACTGTTGCAAACCTGATTCTGAAAAGAACTTCTAAAAGCACCTGAAATCTTCTGGGATTTGGAGTGTGTACATATATACACACACACACATATTTTAACTCACAATTCTAACTGCATATGACTTCTAGAAATACATTTTTAGCAGGAACGTTACCTTTGACTTTTCTACCTGTTCCGGATGGAAGCCTGAAATGGTAGAAGAGAAGAGATAAAAGTTTCCATTTTTAAGTGTTCTATAGGCTCAGCAGTGAAAGTGTGATAAACTTTAAAAAGCCTGGATCCCAAGGCAGTAGAACTCCTCTAAGCCTGAGCAAAATCGCCTGAAACTACCTGCTCCAGAGCATCCAGGCTCTGAGAATCAACTTGTTTATCGTTGTAACTCCAAAGTGAGAAGAATCACCATCTTTCTCACAGCATCTTAAAAAAAAAATAAATTACTTCAAGGACACTGAATTCAAGAAAATAAGCTTTGCAAATTGTTCGTTTCTTTTATGGTAATTTTGTTTCTAAAAATAAAAACTAAATTAATTTAAATACTCGGGAAATATCAATGTGATACTCTAAGGTAAAATTTAAAGTTTGTAAGAGGTAAAATTGACAACTCTTAAACACCACATGGCATTTTGTTTTATTTCTGAAAGATCGTAAGAAAGATACACTTAGAAGAAAAGGCAGATTTATGAAATGATGATCCACGATTGACTTTCTTCATTGGTTACCGGAGAGATTCACTGAGGTGTAGATTTGTTTGGAAGAGCTCCACGCTAGGGCAGTGTGTGCACAGATGATTGCAGGTGCAGTTACCACTCCCTCGCTAGTCATGTGGCTAGACTGTCTACTCTGCAACTCGGGTGTTAGGGCATAACATAAATTATGAAGGAGTGATCTTCAGGATCACTAAAACTGACAGTCAGGTTTCTTTTTTTGAAAATCTCTTCAGCAAAATATGGTTATCAGGACCATGTCAATTCTTTAATATAGTATACCTATGATAATTAAAAATTGCAACCTGGTAGTTGTTCTTTCTCTTGGCAGTAATTACAGATTAACTTACATTCATTATACCGATCCAGCAGTGGCTGCCATACTAAAAATACTTTTTGTGACTTATTCAAGACTTAGTAATTTCCTAGAAATTCTGTTCTTGTCATGGCCCATTGAGAGAATTGTAATCAATGGGTTTAGGTGTTGGATGGCCTGCAAAACTGTATGTAGAGTTCCTCTGCAACAGATACGGAATTTCTCGAAGAACCCATTTTTGTTTGAGATTTTAAGTGCGGTGGTACTGCACCATCTGGAGAGAATGCACTTTGCTTCTCTGTGCTCTCGGAACTAGTACACAAGACTTTGGCCCTTTCTATTTTTTTAATGCCAGAAATACTTCAGCTTATGTTAATGTATCATCTCATGTTGATAGTGCCATATCAAATATTACTTCCTCACTCTGTGCTATTATTCATAAATTCTGCTCAGTTGCTCCCATTTATACTATCTCAGCCTTTGCATTATTTACAGCTGGTGTCAGGCCTCTCTGTATCTGCCGAACTACTTTTACAGCAAACTGATATTTTTAATTATTCTCACATCATTTTCTTGACTATTTGCCTGGTGCTAAAATCCTACATAGGTTTTAGTCAACTTTCTGAATCATGGGAAGATCTTAAAAATTCATAAGAGTAAATTTGTTTGCTTTTTATTTCGTTCCAAAGTTTATTTACTGAAAAAGCATTTGCATGTGACAACTGTAAAGTTAAAACATCAGAAAGTGGAAAGTGTCATCTCTGGGATTTAGTCTGCATCTAATCTGTACGTATGATTTTAAATGTTAAGGTACAAGAGAGGGCATCAGTTCAAAATCATAGTAATATTTTGATATGACAGTAATTCAAAGGCGGGATGAAAACATATACTCACAGCCAGGGTCGATCATTATGTAGAACAGCAGCACAATACGTTTTGGAGCAAGTCCATTTCCATATTTCTAGTAGAAGAAGAAAGGGCCTAAAGTTTTGTTTAGGGGTTCTGGCCCGAAGCTGAAACTGCTAGAAATATTTCTGGGCTTTGGTGACCTTTAGATGCAGTCATGCATACCTGAATGGGATGCTTTGCATCTTTCAGCTGATACAAAATACAAATGCCACGTCCAGTACTCCAGAGCTGTACTTGGATTGCCAGATGAGTAATTATACAGTGAATGGAAATTTAATCTATAAATTCAGTCAGTTAATTTATTCATTGTGACAACTTTATTTGTTCAATTTAAATGTATAGTGTCAAATGAGATATTAGAAAGCCTCATGCTTTTGCAAATGCCTGAAACAAAACTTCCCTTAAGGGATTTCACTAGAATTTTCTATAATTAGGGAAAATGAGAATATAGTCCCCCAAAGGAAAATAGATGCATACAGCACAACTTCGACCAGAAGACGGTTCTGAAATTCATCTGAATTAATGCTTTCAGATTATGTTCAAATATTTTTGCTCATAGTCTTTTTGAAGTAATGCTTTAAGCAACATGTGCAAACTTGGGAAAAAATCTTTACCCGTGGAGGTTTTCTGAGTACAGATCAGCTCCTTTCTGATCCATAGACTTACTGTTTGCCTTCGGATAGGTTTAATCTGTCAGTATCACTGTTACCATTTATGTAACGGGGTTCCTACTTTGAAGGTGTTCGTGTGGATTGGCATTCAGATTTTGAGTCTTTAGCTGGAAGGCAGGATAACATAATCTTATTGCATACTTGTAGTGATCTAGAATATCAGTTAAAAGATGTGTTCAAAGATGCGTAAGAATTTTACTTCAGGAAATGCATTAACCAAAGCACTTTTCTGCCAGTGTAATTTTTAACAAAGTAAAGATTTTCTAAGTTGTGTAATGCAGAATTCACGTAATTACCGCTGCTGGTAGCATTGCTCTCATTGTTTGGTAGCCCAGGTGGGTTAGTAAGTTGGTGTATAAGGCATTTATTCTTACGTATTTCACTCGACTTCCATTGTATTTATAATGATACATTATAATGACAGATAAGATTAAGTTCATCAGGTATTTCTTTTTGAAAAGTGCATATAGGTGGAGTGGAGAAGGTAGTTTAGATATACAGATGTTCTGAGTGCCCAGTAAAATCTTTTGATAGGAAAAACTGTACATGCGTGTACATTTTCTTGACATTTATGGATATTTTCTGTTCCCTTAGCCTCTTGTTCTTGGCTTTCATATACCTGTAGTTTTTACAAAGCTAAGAATTAAAATTATCTGCTTATTCTCAGTTAGTTCTTAGAAAAAGAACTTCTTCACTAGTAGTTTCAGTTCGATATGAGGAATTATATTGACTTGTTTTTCTTCGTAGTGTAAAACCTTGTCTGGGATTTGTGACCACATCATTTCGCTCTCATCTGATTCTCTGGTGTCACAGTCAGCGCATCTTGAGGTAGTTCATCTCACCAGCATTATGCCCAGTGAGGGTTTGGTAAGTAGCAAAGCAGTTTAACGTTTAACTGTTAAAATACGTAATACAAGCCTCAGTTCTTTAGGGTGATTTTTTTAATTTATCAAGAGATCAAAATGTATTTTCATGCAGTGCCCTACTCTTTTGGTAAGTTGAATCAGATTTCTGAAAGTGATTTAATTAGCATTTCTCTAAACAAAGGGATTGTAATTTTTTTAGAACCTGTTTTGCCTAGGGCTTCAGTTGCAACTGGTAACTATGTGAGCAGTTAAAGTTACAGATAGCCACATTGCAGTTTTTGGAATGTACTAAAGTAATCCCAAAATACATACATATACAAATAAAATTAGCTAAATATCATTAATGAACGTGCTTTGAAAATGATTAGTGGAAGGTGTGTTTCTTGGGTTTGCATGAAAATAGTTTTATGCCACCCTAGTGATTCAGTTCAAAAGTATCGTCCCAGAAACAGAATAAATCCCTTTTATTCGTTAATTATCGTTCACTGAGCAGACTAGTTAGGTGTCTTCTGAACATCCCAGCTGCTCTGCATTAGCAATGCATCACACCATTAACATTTTCTGTGGGGATGATAGTTTAATCATTATTTGGGTACCACTTTTAAGTATTAACGTACTGTTAAACTTCTTAGACAAGGGACTTTAGTGAAGTTTTAGGGATCACTGGGTAAGGTTTCTGTCTCCCTTCTGTAGTCTCCTACTTTACAACTGTTCTGATGTTTGTTGGCTGTAGGAGGATAGGGACGGTGCTTGGGAGCCTAAGATCATCACAAAGCTAGAGTGTAAGGTAGCACTGCAGGCACTGGGGTGTGGCTGCACATTCTCCTCGACAGGCTACTTCTCCCAGTATCACCTCTTATACTGTCTTCAGCTGCTTTCTCAGGACTTCTTAATTTTTTTTTCACCTACAAGAGGAGGAATCCAGGAATGTTCCTGGGTGCGGAGCAAGGAGTTGGAGGAGGAAAAAAGCGGGAAGGGAGTAGAGAAATTGGTAGCCATGAGGCTTATCCCCAGAAAATTCCAGAATTGGCAAATTAAAATACATTTGAGTGTCACTGTACACACTGTGGTATGTTTCTTGTTTGTAATTCCATGTGATTTCCAGATCTATGTTAATTTCTGTTAGTTTTGTATTATTTCAGTATCTTACTCTTTGTTCTGACATTGAATAATGATGAACATCATATGCAAATCCTGTTAACATTACAAAAGCATAATGACTTTGAGGTATGCATATTAATTTGAGAATGAGGTATTTTAATAATGTGAGGGAGTTTTATATTATTATGTAAGTTTACTTTACTTTTAGACTGATTTAGTCAACAAAGAACATTACAACAGTACAAAACGCGTTTAATTTAAATTCTGTGGCATCACAGATGCTTAGCCCAGTATGTAATCCTGAAGATAGATGCAATTTTCTTGCTGTGCTTCTGCATCCCAGTGGCCAAATGTGTTCCTTTTGTGGCCTAGTTTCCCCTCTTGGTCTGATTTCTGGGTTAGTGCAGGGATATCCAGGAAATAACAGGTCAGTATCATTTAGACCTTGTGTAGTATATATGCTGTAAATCTGCCAGTGCTTTTGACTTGCATTAAGACTGCTACAGCCTGCATGCTAGCAGTCCAGATCTCTGTATAGCTTTCTATTCTATCAAGAAATGTAATGTACTTCTGCTGGTCTACTTAGAGGAAAGTTCACTATCAGTGTCGAAGAGAACATGAACACAGATAGGATGTGTTTTCCTCAGAGATGATGGAGCACATCAAGCAGGGCTTTGGCATTGCTAGTGTTTCCCATCCAGTCATAGCTCTAGATCTAGGACAGGGAGGTAGACTGGTGGAGGACAGAAAGGGTGTAGCCTTCTTCAAAAATGGCGTGTCCTATATGAGCTGAAAATTTAATGTGTGCAATATTAGGCAGATGTCTTTCTGGAGGTCTTGGGTATGAAAGGTATGCTTTCTAAGCAGCTTATCAGAAAGTGTCAAAATATGATTTAAACCTTTAAGGCACAAGTGACCAAGATGAGAGCTGTTGGCTCTATCGTTGTGGCCTGTCGTGTGGTCCACACTTGCCTCCGGACCGCCGTCTTTTCTAATAGAGCATGAAGCAGACAGGCCCTGTGCTGTAATAGTGCTGTCGACAGGACTCTGTTGCTGGGTGGAACAGCCATGGGGTAGTTCTCCATCCACAGCGTACCCATAAGTTCAGAGCCAACAAAACTGCAGAAAGTGGGCTCTGCTGACAGAGGACAGGAGACAAATACTGCAATCAAAATTGCCCATCAATTTTTTCTCTTTTTTAGATGAAGTGAAATCACAGTGAGTGAATGAGTTTTGTGTGCCTAATTGTGAAGGCGCTATAACATGTTAGGTTGGAAAGTTCCTTGTAATCAATTTTGCTGACACTCTGTTCTGTTTAGAAAAAAATATGAAAAAGGACTATAAATGGGAATAAAAGAAAAATCATGTGAAAAGGAAAAGAAAACATTAATCAGAATCAAATATAGAACAGAGTAATGAATTACAAATGGCTTTCTCATGATTGTATAGCAGTTTTTTTCACAGGATCTCTGTTCCATTCAAGAGAAAAATGAGTGCTATTCACTGAATGCAAAGTATTCAGAGTTCCATTTTTATCCTTATCATTCAGTGTAAGGGTTGAGGTCTTATTTACCACACTTCAGCTAAGCTCTGCATTCCCTTGAGTTACTAATTTCATCGTGAGGTTTTCCTTATATGGCCTTTCTGAGTGTTTCACATATGCTAATTAATTCAACTTCACAACACACTTGTGAAAATGATGTTGTAATTTTAGTTTTATAGATAGGATTCTAATGCACAGAGCAATTTGTGTCAAAACCACTGAAAATCTGTTTTTCAGGAGAAGCTTACAATACAGTTTTTCAGAACACTTGTTTACTTTTACAGTGTAAGTTTAAAATACAGTCTCTCTCGGTTTTAAGTGTAGCTAAGGTTTTCAGAGCTACTGAGAACTCTAGCTTCAGCTTCATACAGGGTTGACACCTAGAAAATGAACACAATTATTTGCCATTGGTGAAAAGTGTGTTGTAAATTACTCAGATTTTTATAAGAATTCCGTTATCTGGAATGATCTTCAGCTGACTTAATTATGAGTCTTTATTTCCAAAACTCAATTTGCAAAACTGCTTTTATTATATGCCGTCTAATTTCTTCAACAAATGAGCCAGAAATCCTGTAGACATTGCACAAGCTTACACATAAACTGAATTCATTTCCAGTTCCGAGTCCATACAGTTACTGCACAGAGTCAGAACTCCTGCGGGGCAGTGTTTGTGTGTTTAATTGTATAAATAAATTCCGTACCATAAAGCATTTTCACAAAGGGACTGTATGTCATTTGAATGTGTACATTCAGTTCTAACATTTTCTAACTTTCTGTCCATGCTTTTGTGAGCTTAATAGTTTTCTTTTCTCTTTTTTCCCCTCTCTATCTTCTTTTTCAGTCTGCTTTATTAAAAAATAGCCTTATCTCATGCATTCCCCAGAACACACTCTCTGCTGGTAGTTTCACGTCAGTTTGCTGGACAAAGGAACTTGCATTGGGAAGCACTCGTTTTAGGTTCCATTCCAAGTTCTGATGATTGTGTTTGCATCCTGATCTCTGCAGGCATTTGCTGGCCTCCAGAAACATACTGGGTTTTTCCCCTCTCTCTGTGCATTCACTCCCCAAGCTGTACCAGTTGCACATACCAGTCACATTGCTTCCTCCTCTTTCCCTATTTAGGCACTGTATTTTCAGTGGCAAATACTAAAACACCCTCCATATATTTTCCATTTCATTTTGAAGTAACTTTAAAAATTGTAAAACACTTTTTCTCCTGAATTGCACTACTGCATTTGACCATAACATTCACATCTGAAGCGTACTGCATGATCAGCCTGTGAATAAGGTGTCTGGAAGGCAACACTTTGTTTCAAACTACCAATTTGACAAACTTGAAATAAACTGCTGTACTAAAAAAGGATTAGACTGTGAGAACCACTGTAAACTCTGACAGAAAGAGAACATGCATACGCAAGTTTTCATGAAATAGAATAGAACAACTTCATGATTTAAGCAAACCCCCTTCCTTAGCCTTTAGTTCTTCAATTCTTTATTTATATTGTCAATTCTAGCATGACAAAGAAAATCGAATTGGTTTTATACTTACAAATGCTTTTTATAAATTACTTTTTTTTTCTACTTAGAGAAAGATAGGTTTCCATTGCATTGCATTGCACGGTAAGTTTCCATTTGAAGTTACAAAAATTGTGGTAAATGCAACTATGGCATGATTTTATTTCTTAGACACTGCACATAACTGCCCAGTACAAGGCAAGATTCTTGTCAAAAATGTAACATTTGAAAAATCTAGGCCTCTAGAATTTATTATTATTCAGAAGTCTGTAGACCAAGTTCTGCATTTAGGAGTCTTGAAAGTTCTGTTTAGCGCTCGGACAAAGCGGGTGCAGCAGCACACACTTTAAATTTCTTGGCTTGATGGACGCAGCATAAGCAGTAGGCTCTTGAGAGAAGAGTTTGGGTTACTGTTTGCAGGGGAAGAGATGCAGCCCCTAAGCTTGCTAATAAATCCTTGAGGGTGACGGTAGGTGAAAGGCTATGTGAACCTTTACTGTTGATTAGCTCAGACTAAGTCCAGAGCCAGCTTTGGAGCAGTTTTGCTGTCAGATAAACAAAGGCAGGCTAAGGGTACCGGTGGTTTAAGTGAGATGATGGATATAGAGACCGTCCATAAGATAGCAGCATGGAGGGTTTTTTGAGGTTTGGCATTTATTTCCTCCTACTACTCTTGGATGATCAGGAATCATAAGTAGTGGAAGATTTTTTTTTTGTATTAGAGCCAGTACTAATTCGACTAAACTTTTTTTTTAATCTTCTGAACTTGATGTGCTGTACATGTATTTATAACGTGCAACCTTAATCTTCTTTGAGATTAATGATTACTCCTAAGCAGGAGATTCTAAACGGCCAGGCTGTTGGGGGGTTTTTTGTTTGTTTTTGTATCTTCTGATGTCTGAGGAATGTTTCGTTTCTGGAATGCAGTATCACTGTTTTTCTTCTTCCTTTCTTTTTTTTCTTGTTGCTGTTCTCACTTGTGTCTGAGCTTCCTGCTGCTGATAGAAACACTGTAATCTGTCACACTTTAATTAAGATCTACAGTGCTTATATCCACAGCTTTGTCAATTTTTCTGCAGAGGGAACTTTTCCTGTTTCATTTAAGAATTTAAAAGAAACAAAGATTGTGGTAATAAACATTTTTATAAGACCAGCTGTGTACCATTGGAGAAAAAACAATCCAAACAAACAAGCTGTCAAATGCAAGGACCCTTCTTTATTAAGGATTATTCATCTATCTAATGTACAGCTACCCTTTCAAATAGTACTTCTCTTTATGTGGAATTTTTAATTTAAGGTGATGGAAGCTAATCTTTTCATTTTTACAAGAAGGGAATTGCAAGAGAATGCAAGAAGTAGCAGTAGAATATGAAGGCAGTTTTTTTGTGGGAATACACATGGCTGTCCTAAAACTGTTAGGGTGTTAATCTAATTATTTCAGAATATTTTTAAAGGCTTACAGAAACTTGATGAATTTCCATCATGCTTGACATTTAAAGGTTCTCATAGTCTTTTTTGTTGTCTCTGCGTTTCTGTTTAGGTAGGATTTAATAAAAGGATTATAAGAAAGAAGAATAAACGCTCTTATGAGTGAGATGGTTCATTCAGATAAATACATAGAGCTGTTATGCTGTGTAGTAGAAAATAAATGTATATGCCTCTCCATATTTGATAGTTTAAACAAGGTTAAAGAACCATCTTGCATTTGGGCAAAAGATCAAGGAGTGTGACAGTCCCCTGGTAGTTGGTAGCATTACAAACCTGCATCTTCACTATTGATTCTTCATTGTGTTATAAAAGTAGAGCCCAGCAGTATTCTCTCTGTAGAAATGCTGTTGAGACACATGGACCATTTTATTGTAGTTTTAAATACCTACATTTTTCATGCAGAAGTATTTTGTCGTATTCCAACAAAGTGGTACAAAACATGAATCATCTGATAACAGGTCATTGTTACCCACAACGGAATAATTGCCTACAGTTGGAAGTGTTGGATGTGTGAGCCAGAAGCGCTCATATTAAGAGAGTTTAGTCTCATTGTGAAATTCGGAGCTCTTCAAATATTGTCTGAAATATCCACAGATTAACCTGGGAATTTCTCCAAGAAATTTTTCAAGGAAATTCCACTTACAATGGAAACACCATTTTCTGGGGAGCAGTCTCTTTAAAATGGGATTTTAAATGGCTGATTCCTTCCCATATGTTTGCAAAGGTCAGATTTTAATTAAAAACCTTTAAGTCATTCGCTCCATAGGAGACAGTGACAGAGTTACTCAGGAGCAATCAGGTTCTTGATATAGCAGCCTGTGAAACGTTTCCTTGTTCTGTAGCACCTCTCATATATCAGTATAATTTTTAGGAATCTCATATCTGACATATCACAGTTACTAAAGAGAAACCATTTATTTCTAATCCTCTAACTGTTGACTAGTCTAAGCAATCTTCACAGAGTCGATGAAAATATTCAACTCTTGCCCAGAGATAAGGGATATAGCCTGTCATTCTTCTGTACTCTTGAGATCATTGGTGGGATTCAAGAAGAAACTAGAATCAGAATAAAGACCTGTTCTTGAAAGAAAAAAGAGAGAAATCGTTTTGAAAAAGGACTGCAGTGAAATTCTACTTGCAAGGGCAGAAAATTAGACCACTAACAGGACAGAGGAGGGGACGACTGAGTTACTTGGGTAGAAACAACAGAATAGGATGTGATAGTGAAGTGCATGGTGGGAAAGCCCTGGAACTGGTTGAATAAGGAGAATGAATGTTCATGAGCCAGAAGAGCAGAAAGAAAAGACAACAGCCAAGTGGAGAGGGCAAGTACTGAAAGTACAAGGGAAGAGGTAGGAGAAACCTCTACAGCAGGACTCAGTTGTGTAGATGTAGGCATCTGGTACTATTTTAGATGTCCATTTTTCAGTTGCCACTCCAGAAGGCTCTCTGCCATATCTGCCAAACCTGTTCATAGTTCTTGGTTACTTTGAAATGACTAAATATTCTCTGGATATCACTGTTTAAGCGGATGAGTTTCATCCCTTCTGCCTGGATACTGATTCTGGGACTCAATGTGTGGAGGAAAAAGCTTGTGGGCAGATTAGGCATCGGGTGCCGAACACAAAAGGAGAGACTAGAGCTGATGGGCAGGGGCAGGAGAAGCTTGTGTTATGGAGACCTAATAGGCAAGAAAACTTATTTGAGAGGGATATAGCCATTTGTGTTGAAGAGGAAGGAGCAGAGGACAGAGGGAGGTGGGAGACAACAGGGAAAAAAGCCACTTCCCACTGAAAGACTCCCATCCAGAGCCTAGGATGGATTCCAGGATTCAACAGTTCCCTCATTTATGTGCTTTTTTTCTGTGACACCCACTGACAAAATCATCTTATTTAGTCTTAGCCTGCTGTTTTTGCTATTTTACTTTGACAGCTCCTATGGCTGGAATCTATGGAATAGTTTGCAAGCAGTTTGTGTAAAGAGTTAGATGAGAATAATTATCTTACAAGATTATGTCTTCATTTCCATCAGATTTTATAACAGAAGTTAATAAGATCAAAACAGTGGATATGTGGATCCTCTTTTAATAAATCAGTTTACAAGTTAATTAAAAATTATGCTTAGATAAACATACATTATTACAGAAGAATGTGACTCTCTTGAATATGCTGAATAAATATGACTGCTTTAAGTCACAGGTAAAATAGAAAAAAATTGTAAACAAAATAACTGTTTCTAACAGTTCCAGACGTGTTAGCAGTTGTCACAATAGGATCTACTTAGCTATTCATACCTGGGCTTGGGAAAAAGAGACTTGCTACTTCAATTCTTCAACTGCAGTATTAAATCAGTATTTGCCTGGAAATTATGTTATCTGATACAAAAATTTTCAGAATGTATTTCCTTTTTTTTAGGCTTATTAACCATAAAAAATGCTTATAGTAGTGGAAATGAAATGAAACAATGATGAACAAAAAGATAGCCAATAACCCATTAAATTGAAAGCAAGGTCCAGCTCTTTTGCCTAATTCAAACTGTGAATACTTGTGTGATTTTTCTGGGTTCACAGAATTAGCAGCTCTCTAAATGACTAAGTTTTGCAGTTTTGGAAATTTCTTATAAGCCAGAGTAGATGGTTTTCATTTTTCACTGGAAGTTTGATGAAAGTAATTCCCTTAAAGCCTTTCATTTATACCAATAAAGTACTTTGTGTGTATATATATGAGCAATTTAAACTTTTCAGGGGTTCTGCTGACCTGTGCTGGTATTGCTTAAATTATGCTTCGAGATTCTTGTCTTTCTCTTTACAAATGCTGATTTTAAAAAGGAAAATGAAGATGGGCTTGGGGAAGAAGCACACCAGTCACTAAAGTGGGGTTGGCACAGATTGTCCTTTAAATACAAGATTTTTCTAACTGTCAGTGTCTTTTCATGTGAAGGATAAATTGTCCTTTAAAAATCTTCCTACTACAGACAGCAGTTGAGAGCTGGATTGAACTGTACACACTGTTACACACTGCATTATCTGTTGTAAAAAGATAGGCAAGTGCTGACCGTCAGCATATCAAGGACGGGGGGTTAGGGAAAAATGTTTACAGGGGTGGAAAGAGCAATTTGAGGCCGTGTCTTCGAAGCAGGTAATATATCTGGCCTCTAGAACAGATGGCATAGACTAAATAAAGCTGTTTTCACAATTGGTCTATGTTTTTCAGGGGGTTCCTTTTAAGAATACTTTCAATTTTGTTTTGAGTAATATACTCAAAACTTTCCCCCAAGTGAAAAAGTATTTTTGGAGCCATTATTTTATATATGGTAGATATGTAAAAAAAAATATGTAATGTGTATATCGTGTATGAAATACCTTGCATTCTGAACTGTATAAAGTAAAAAATGAATATAAAATTTTATATATTATTTAGATAGACTGTAATCTTTTAGTATTTTCAGGTAACACAGATATGTCAAGGAGATAAAATGCTACTGCAATGTTCAACAAGAAACAAGCTCTTTCATTATTTTTGTTTTGGGAAAACAAGGGTGAAAGCTCTGTCTAGGATAATTTGAAAGCTATGAGTCATTCACTAAAATTGTTTATTTTTATATATTTTGTTCTTAAAGTTTAATAGCTAAGATGAAAGAGCAGGTAGCAAATTGTGGGGTAATTCTTAGTGATTAGGCAGTTTTTATGTCTCTCAGATGGCATATGTTAGCAGATAAAATTGTAATTTGATTTTTTTCAAAAATACATACAGCTTAACAAGAGACTAAGAACTTTGTGAAAAAATATGTGATAAAATTTAGTGAGAAGTTTAGTACTATGTTCTCTGTTGGCCTTAAAAATCTTAGTCTGTTGGTTTAAGTGGGGAATGAATCTTGTCAAAACAAGTAGGGTGTTAGAAATGTGACATGAAATTTGATATTAAAAATGTGGCTAGAAACACATTACCAAAATCTACTATATGCTAAAATAACAGACTTCTGTGATGGATGCAGCAATGTTGTGTAACATTCCGGCTGTAAGTTCACTGTGGAAATCCAGCATAACACATACTAGGTAGATTTAAATGTCTTTGAATATTTTAATGGCGACCCAATGTCCCATTTCTAATGAGAACGTTCAGAGCTCCTCATGATCTAGTACTCTTGTTTATGTCTTTCATTTGGCAAAGAGACTCAGATGTTTGTCAATAACAGCAGAAGGTACTACAGAGACAATAGAATAGCGAACGCTGATAAAAAACCAAGTGCACAGAAGGAAATAGTGAAAGACTCCCCAGAAACTTCTCTTCCAACTAATCACATTTTATGAAAGTGATTTCAAGACTTCCAAGATTTAATTTGGACATCTTTGTTTTTTACAAATGAAAGTCTCATTCAAGAGAACAAGTAGTCATGCTGAGTTAAATCTAAAATGGAGTTTTCTGTGCAGCAGAGTTAAGCAACCTTGTCAGTTTTAGCCAGTCTTTACTTTTATGATTTAAATAAAATTAAAACTTGCTGAAATTGAATTCATTTACATTAGGGCAGAAGTCACATTCTCTCATGATGAAAAAACAAAACAGACCCAGCTAGAGCAGGTTACTAACGGCCTCATCCAGTCAAGTTTTGATCACCTGCAAGTCAGAGATTCCACAGCCTTGCAAACCTATTCCAGTGCTTTATCATACTCATGGTAAAATTGTGGGCGTGGGGGAAGAAGGAAGATTATTCTTTTCTAATTGAGTTCCAACTTGTGTCCCTTGCGTCTCATACCTCCCACTGTGCATTTTCAAGAAGAGTTTGGCTCCTTCTTCTCTATATCCTTCCAATTTAGGTAGTTGTAGAGAGCAATATGATCTTACATTTGTAGTATTTTTACCTTTTTCTTTTTTTGAGGGGGGATGTGTTTGTGTAAATACCTAGCCTGAAGATCTTCATTACTGTAAAGCATCTTGAAAATGGTTTCTCTGAGAAAAATGTTCTTTCTTATTGCTGGGGGCTCTAAACTTCCATTTTGACAGCACAAGGTGATGCAGAATTATTGAAAGAATAATGTATCAGCAGTACAATGTACCAATTAGATTAATTACATTTCAGAATTTGATGGATAACCATACTATATGGAGAGATGTGAAGCTATGATCTTACTCCTGAAAGGCAAAAATACAAGCAATTGAGTCTCACTGACATTTAAGGCTAGCTGTGTGTGTGTGTGTGTGTACAGCTCGATAGATACCCACTTAGTTTGACTCTCTGTATCTTGTCAGTTGTCTTCTTGAAGCAGAATTCTTGCTGGACTAATTACAAAGCTCCTGTTAGTTCACCAAGCTCATTTTTCTCCGCAAGTTGGCAATATGAGCACTGGCTCATGTCTTTTCTGAGTTAGCCTATGGTTTCATTTTGATTGAATCAGTAACTCTCTGAAGATGGGGCATTTAAATTTAAAGACTATTCCTGTTTCATGTTTTAGTTTTGATACTTCTTTTACGTCACTCGTAATAAAAAGAGGTCATGTTAAATATTTCAAATACCCTATAAGCACAAGCTTTTATGCTGATGCTCGGAATTGAATTCCCTCAAAAAAAAATTTGTTTGGAATTAAACAAAGCATTAAGTGAGAAAACTGTGCTGTTTACAGTGGGTCAAGATACATATTTGTTTAACTTAGATTTGCAAATGTTAATTGTCCATGGTTCCTTCCAGTCTGTTCAAATGTTATGGTCCTTAAACTTAAATAAACATACTATTTTAATTATCATGCAAACAGCGTTTATTTGTTTCCTAGAAATATTAATTACCTTTCTTCCTCTTTTTTTCAGGGAATGTATATCAAATCAACATACGATGGACTACATGTAATCACAGGAACAACTGAAAATGTAAGCTTCTTTATTCCAAAAGACTTTTATTATGAATATGAGTATTTTCTGTATAACTGCAGTCCGTTTTGTAATATGAAAACTTGTTTTAAATCAAGATGCTTTTTATTAATACCTTTTTCTTTATCTTTTCTGAACATGTATCAAATGTAAAGATGTTTTTATCCAAGTAAACGCTTGAAACCCTGGAAAATAGACATAGACAATTATCTATGATGAAGTGACTAATAACTAATAATACAATAAAATTAAAATCATGTACATCTGTCATCAATGGTTCTTCAAAGACACCTTTCTAAGACACCTATTCGTGTATATGTTCTCTCTGGCGCAAAACTGTTTTACTTTATATAAAGTGAATTTTTCTCATCCTCATTAGTCTAAAATAATACCTGTTGTAATTAATTTTTGTTCTCTACTTTAGATAAATCTCTCAGAACATGGCACAGATCAGACTCATATAGAAAATATTTTTTCTGTCAACAGAACAGTAGAAATAATATAACAGGAAAAAAAAAATCTGCCTCGAGTGTTTACATGACCAGAGTAGTCACAAAATCGCAATTACTGCTCAGTTTCCTCTGAGCAGCCCTTAATAAGTACAGTCAGCTTACTTTTGCAGTGAGTAGATATTGTCATAGAATAATGAATACTTTTTTGCTCAGTTCTTCATCTTCTTCTTAGAATGGACAGTAATTTTTTGTGATTTTTTTTCCTGTTTGTTTCAATTACCAGATTAATTTTAAAAGCATGTTAGAAAAATTGGACTTTCGGAGATGATGCCTGTCCTAGGATTGACTCATAGACAATGAGTAGCTTCTGTATGTATGAGCAATTCAGTAATATAGATTGTAAAATAATAAATTTTAAAATAGATACAAAATCAGCAGTATGGGTGGATATAAAACCCATGGTAACAGAGAAAGATAACTTAAGATGTTATACTCCATGTCAGACAGGTTATAGGATAATCTTTGATAAACCAGAAAGTTTTCAAAGCTAACAATAATTACTGACAGGACTATCACTAAGAACGGAGAAATTGTGGAAAGGAGCAAACAGATTTTGGTGCATGAAAGGAAGGGGACAGATGATTTGACAATGTTAAAAAACCCAAGTTAGTTAACAATCCAAATAACTATTGTGTGAGGATGTATAAAGAGTCCTTTTAATAAAATAACTATTCCTGAGAGCATTGTAGTAGGATAAGTTGAGCACCATTGCATGTTCGTATTTTTCATCATCTGTAGCAAAAATACAGAAGAGAGTAAGAAAAATGTATTAATTATTATTTTCATTGTAGTTCCAGAAACATTAGGCAAATCTGACCCAAAAGCACAAAGAAATGCTGCAGCGCACAAATCAGCATGGCTGATCACAGAAAAACCAGTGTGACAAGCGTCTAAATATCCTTGTTGTTACTTAACTTGCAATTCATAATTATAAATTTGAAAAAAATTAATTGACTTCAACTGCTGCAACCAAATTACTATGACAGACTTCATAATAGCACCCATCCCTTCTGTTTTTCGTGTAGTGCTTTAGTCTCACTGTTTTCATTCAGTCTTGGATCTGTTTAACAGCGTATAGCTGGATAAATTACAAGTTTATATTTTATAAAGCTATTATTGAAATTATGTAATGCTGACACTCAAGGAACATAAAACTAGCACTGTGCAGCTAGCCAAAGATGTAAATACTTGCTGGCATACATCAGTGGTATGCTGGCTCATATGGGTGTGATTCATATCTGGTATCTTATTTGCTTTATATATATATATTGAGTAGTATAGCATCATACAGTTTTTGTCACTTAGTTTTTAGTGCAAACCCATGCAAAGCCTCATGATTTGTGTGTCACAATTTGTGAAGACAAGTCTAATGCAAATTAAACTTAAAATTTGTTTGCTTATTTATATTAACACCATTGGCAGCATTTAGAGTTCTTAAAATAACTATATACGTATCTTGAGGCCTGAAAGTTGAGTGATCCATCTTGAAGGATCAACAGATTTTGTTCATAGATTGAATTACTCATGCTACAATTAATCCACTTTTTTACTGTAATTCCAATTCATTTTACAAATATAATGCAGTTTCTATGGAAAATATTTGTATATTTATAATTGAAAATCACAGGAGGAGTTACTAAATTGCCAGGCACTAAGATTTTTATTTTTATTTTGACTAAACTTTACATGTCAAAACTTTTTGATAAGACACCACCATAAGTTGCTTTTTTGTTTTTGCAGGAAGTGTAATCACATGTGCAGATAAACCAGCTTTGAAGACCTTTCTTTTCTGACATTTCAGCAAATTGGTTTTTTCATTCCTTTTGAAAGTATGATTGACCTCAGAGCCAGTGTTTAATTTTAAAAGATAATAATTACCTCAGCTTCATCAAAGTCAGGAAAGGAGCTAAAAAGTGAAAGAATCAGGCCTTTGCTTTTCGAACTAACGTCAGCTGAAGTTAAATGTTATAAATGGTGGTGTTACCTTTCATTCACTGTTTAAAGCAATCAAGTTTGTATTCATGTTGAATTCTAGAAATCTCTTTGTTATGTGTTTAGTCCTGTGCAAAAGAGCAGTCTGCCACAATTCTGCAAGTTTCCATAAAAGGAGAAAGTGACACTGGAGCCAGGTAGCTCTTCACACCATCCTATAAAGTATGTAGGTAAAATTCTGTTTATTTTAGTACAGAAGAACTTGGATGACAGGAGTTGATATCTGGCTGTAGTGGCCAGGTAGTTTAGCTCGAGGACTGGCCTCACTACAGGAGACACAGAAGCCCTTACACAAGGACAAACAGAGATCAAGCAGGTGTGGAGACGGAATGTAGATTGTGTTGGGGAGGTTGGGCAGAGCAAGTTAGGAATGACAAGCAAGTAGTGGGCTGAAGGTAAAAGCTATGCTTGGAATAGCACCTATAACACACTTGGAATCACTGTGTCAAATATTGGCTGTTTGCCCTATTGGCTTGGTTTTTCTTCCTGACTGAATAATTAATCAGAAGAAGCTACATTTAGGACAAGGGAGTTCTTCAGCTCAGTGACCCTAAAATTGTGTGAATGATATGTATAGGATTGTGTGTGTGTATATATATTTATATGTATATACACACACATATATATATGTATAAAATCTCCTGAAGAGCTAGTCTGTCACTGACATTATCCATTCGTAAACTACCACTTTCTGTGTTCAGATAGTTAATCTAGTAGTGTCTTGGAAGTTTTGGAGCTGTAATGTATTTGCAGAGTATCTTCAGTGCACTTAAGCAGTAAAACTCCTATATAAAGGACTATGAGAGCTGTTTTTCTGTTACACATGTTGTTGGTCCAGCCCTGTCCCTGACCATGCAGTAAACTCAGTATTTGACTTAACGGCTTTACTTCTATGGGATGTAAATTCATTTGGTGTATTCTCAGCAAGATTGTGACTGCTTATACTCCCAACAGAGAGGTAAAGAAGCTAAATAGTTCAACCAATCGAAAGGCTGTTTATCACCAGTGGAAGTGGGATTCTAGATGACTTCATCAAATTGCCATCTGTAACCAGAAAAAAACATAGTTCCTTATAAATACAGCTTTTATAAATATGATCAATTATTGTTATTTGATAATACTACTTTTTTGGGCAGAGCCTTCTTGCCACCTACAGCATTCCTTGTTTTAATTCCTGCTCTTACCTTCTCCCTTCACACCCCCCATGTAAAGTTAATTATTATCTCTTGTCCTCAGTCTCCTGCTGACCAGTGTAAGAAAATCCATGCTGGTGATGAGGTGATCCAGGTCAACCATCAAACTGTGGTAAGTACTTTGGAAACTCTGCTCTGCAAGCTATTCCTGCTGCTAAAAGGTAATAATTCTTCTTAGAAGATAACTTTGCCAAACTAGGTTATTATTTGTGTCTTTTAAAATATCATAACCACTTATACTTGATAAGAAAAGGCACAAGTTGAGTCAGTAACCAGCCTGGAAGGATTAAGCCAAGTTTACATTTTGCACAACTATGGTTCAACATCATACTCTTTCTATAAAGAGATCCAGGAATATTTCATTTACGTTCTCAGACTTCTCGTAATGGATATGCCAGCTAGTTTAACTTTTTCTCTTAAACAGAATTTTGAATTCTGTTTAATACAGGATTCAGACTGAAAATGCAGAATTGCTGTAACAGCCATATATTCTGAATCTATTAGGGGGGTGGGGGAAACATAAAGACTATTAAGCTGTTCATAGAAATCTGTCAGATTTTGCTTTTGTGCATTCTTGCATGCAGATTTATTTTTAAACAGATGAGCAGTTTTATAAAGTTAGTGAAACTATTAATCTGTTTAAAATCACATAAGCCTATGTATGCAGAAGTGTGTGCTGGGCCTAAGGTATTGTAGTATGTGATTGCATACATTTAAACGTGCCTATCGTTGCAGTTCTTTCACAGCTGTATGCTGTATTGTGTAACTGTATGTATATAAAACTACATTTTGTTTTATGTAGAAATGCAGGAATAATATGTTTTTGCAGTATTCACAGAATTGTATCCTGACTTAAAACACACATGGCTTCACTAAAGAATTACTAATTTTTTTTTTTTTTTAGATTAAATTATTTGCAATCGGGCTACCTATTTAAAACGTACCAGCGCCTCATCCAAGGTGGAATGATTGTGTTTTTCATTCTATTTTGTGACGACACAAGCTGCTGCCTTCTAACTGATGTTAGTTTCAGTTGTGAGAATTACTGAAAAAAATACAGTCAGATTTTGTCCCAGTACTATCTTATGTCATAGGGACTCTCCCTTTAAAAAAATAATAAAATTGTATGCTGCTGAAGAATGGAAGCAGTGTTACTGGAACTACAGGTGAAAGGAACACTTGTATTTATTACTTACTAGGCATGAGTAGCATTGTGACAATGATAATTTCTTGAAGAAGTTATAATTTAGCCATTTAAATTTGCCTTGCTGAACCCCATCTCCAAACATAGCAGCAGCGAAATTAAGAAATCTGTTTCTGTCTGTCATTTGTGTGAGGTGAGAATATGAAAAGCTGACTATTAAAATCTTATGATTAGAGAGCAAATATTTTCTCTTGAAAAGAAGTATAACTTATTCATTTACACTTTAAATGTTAATGCAGCATGCAGCTCTTATCTATATTGGAGAGGTTCTATGAGTTGTCATAGTTACAAGTTGAAATATGCATTAGACGTGCTTTCTCCATCAAGCATACTCTTCAAGTGACAGACCTGATTTAATCTTTACTCCCACAGGTGAAATGCCCTCATTCCAACTACTCAAGAATTGTCTTTCTGCATAGCAACGCTTTCCATGTGTGGTAGTACAACAGGCCCAAGGTGTTTGATACTTGTAATCCCTTTCCAGATAAGGGCACAGTAATGACAGCTGAGTTGGGCAGCATAAAATAACCCCACTATTAATTATTCATTCTGAAGTTTATAACAAGCTAAGAAAAGAGGTAAATGACAAGCTGTTTCTTTCAGAAATTTATTCTTCCTTTGAAATATCTGGGAAAGTCTCATTCTGTCTTCACTGTGACTTTGGAAAGTCACACAGTAATAATGAGTGTTTGCATGTTTCAGATGTACATGTCCAACCCTCTTCCCATGGATTGGAAGTTTCAATGTTTTAAGTATCCCTTTGATCTTCAAGTGTGCCCGTTAAGTCACTTCTGGTACATCTTGCTGAAAACTACACTTAGCTGTGTTCCTTCTTCGCCCAAGTTATCACAAGTTATGATGATCAATATCATGCTTATAATTACCATTATTTCCGTTAGTGGACTAGAATAATTCAAAGGCAACAGCTCATTAGACCTCCATGTAATCAATATTTTAATACTAGCAAGACCAGCTCAAGAAATTAGGTGTAACCCATTTGAAATTAATGACTGAGGGGGGCAGTTGAGTAACCTTACGAAAGAAAGGCTTTCCTATCTGTGGTAGGCTTACAGGTTTTTCAGAGTTGTAAACTGCTGCTCATCAAGTAGAGAAGGATGGATTTGTGCCTGCACAGAGTCATTGATAGAACCCAACACTTCCTCATACCAGCTTTTGACTCTCAGCTTAGCAAAAGCAAATGCTAGTAGAAGTAAAATTGTAAAAGAGAAAAACACAAAGCAGTTTTGAAATTTTACCTAGCCAAATTGTTCATTTGAAGCATTTAGTATTGTTCTGTGAAGAGGCAAATTATTACATTTAAGGTCCTAAATACTTCCTGGGGTGTTACAGAATTTTCAAAATAGATAGTTAAAATATTGTTTACAGTATATTTATCTGGTGAAAATCCATGGTCTCCAGTCTCGTTTAGTTTTCTATAGAAACTCTACTTAAAGCATTGAAAGCCTAGGTGAAAAAAATATAGGTCATAGGGTTATTTCTTGTTCCTAATTTTACCTGTTCATTGGTGAGGGAGGCTCCATGCTTTCATAAAATACATACGCAATGTAAAGATGCAGAAATATACTTTCTTCAGATATTTGTATGCTTCAGAGATTCTGCATTCCACAGATTTTCTTTGTTGTCCTAACAAAGACATTTTCTTAAGATTGAAGTTTCTGTAGCATTTTCATAGTCTATTAAATATAAATCCCATTTAACAAAATGTGTTTTGAAAGACTGTTCTGAAGATGATTAGATATAGTCATTTTGCGTTGCCACTAGTGAAAATACTGATTAGAGAAAGAATGGATCTCTTTCAACAGATTCTAGTCCTATAACTGACTACTGGCATCATTTAATCTGATTTAGACTGAACTAGACCAATGTATTTTCTAGATAAATTTGTATTCACTCATTTCATAAGATGATTTGGGTTTTAAAACTTTCACTGATGTTCCCACAACGTGTAATAAATTGTTGTGGTAGTTAATTGTTCTCATTGCTGGGGGGGGAGGGGGGGAAAGTCCTTTTTATTTGTAGTCTGCCTTTGTCTGGCACAAGCTTCCAGTTCTTTGATCTTGATATATTTTTATCTACTAGATTGGAGAGCAGGTTTCTCATTTAGGTATTTCCAGGATGCAATCAAATTACCAAGGGATTGTTCACTTTTTTGGGGGTGAGCCAGATAGTTTGAGAACTTCCAGTTTGCCACTCTAATGCATGACCCTCCTCAACAACCTCTTTAAATTCCCAGCTTTGCATGCTTAACATTGAGTTACAGAGCTGTACAGTGAAAGCATTAATTCATGGGTAGGGCAGTACTCCTGTGCTAAAATAGTACAAATGAGACTACGTTAATGTAGCCATCACCAAGTAGCCATTTACTCTTTTTAAAAGGCTTAGTTTCATTTTTGCCTGTGCATGAATGAGAAATGAACACAAGGAGACATTTATTTCATTTTTTCCTTTAAAAACAAAACCTGTAATTTCAATTTAAGTTTGACTCTCCACAGGCAGTCCACTTTAAGAGAAGAATCATTATCCGTTTTGAAACTGCGAGACGAGTAAGCTTTTAAACAGGTTTAAGAAGATGTGGACTTGGAAATAGTCGTACTGTCCCTGCATTCGAGTGGAGTCAGCACAGATAACAGCATTTCTAATCCTGGAGGCATTTCTCTGGGGTCGTATAGCAGAGGATTAAGTATGCTGACAATGTCAGTCCCATTGAATTGCTGGATGTGTGGAGTTAAGCATTTTGGGATTAATGTGGCTAGAATGTTTTAGCTGTATGTTTTCAAAATGATTCTTATTACCTACAATTAGTACAGATAATGCTTTGTGTAAAATGAATATATTAAGTAAGAAATATCAGACAGCAAGGAGGTAGCTATATTCATGCTTTTTTTCCCCTGAAACCAGTTACATTAACAAATATATTAAAAATATTAACAAAACAAGACCACTTGTTTTACTTTACGTTTCAAATAACTTTTCAATGCAGTTGAGAGTTTAAAAAAAAAAAAAAAGTTGAGAAAGTATCCAAGGAAAGCTGCTTACAAATTATATAACGCACCAATTGAAAGAGTTAGAAATAAAAGACTTGCTACGTGGAATCTGGTCTAACCAAGGAACACTGTAATACAATTATAAAGATCAAAGAAAAAATAATAGTACTTTAGGCAAGAAATTAATTAAATCGGGCGATTCACCACTGGCTGTTAAGATCATTTAATCATTATCCAATTTCCTTATTTGGTTTTCTGCTTGTCCTTCTTGCTTATTAGATTTTAATAAAGCAGCATAAGAAACTTTAAAAATAAGTTATACATTCTAAATTACTGCCACACTAACTATTTTTCCCTACAGTAACAACAGGCACTAGTTCTGCCAGTGTCTTGTCAATTTTTACTTCCTCTCTTATAAAATTATATAGAAGTGCTGAATATGCCACTGTACATTTATTTGTTGACAAAATTAATAATTATGCTTAGATTCTGTGGATAGTAGGTTTTCTGCTGCTTAGGTGAAATAGTAAATTTCATATTGACTTTTTAAAAGTTGTTTTACATACAGGACGTGATTCTTTAGTCAGAGAATTGGGACTGTCGTGCAGTGAAAACAGGCTAAAATTAAAGCTAAGGTAGTCACTAGCTGAGAAACACTTGGGTGTTTTCAATTTTCCATTACAAGGGTAGTACTGACCACAGAGCAAAGAGAAGAAAACCAGTCATAACAAATATATATACATACTCAGGATGGAAGCAAAGTTAGATAATTTAATGCCAAATCATCTACATCTCAGTTTACTGAAGAGACCGGAACTTTCAATTGCAAGTGCATAAGCAAGGATTTTTAATGAATCACCTGCTTTAGGATAACATTGTATGCTGGGGAAATGTAAGAAGGCAAAACTTACTTGAAGTCAATACTATGCAGGATTTTGTAGGTGATTTTGAGAGGAAAAGATAACTAAAGACATGAAGGAAAATGGCATGTTAGGTGAAATGCAGCATAGATTTATGAAAAGTAAATTGTGTTAATGTTCTGCCTTTGATAATTTTGCAGACAACACAAATACTGCAGAACCAAACAAGTGTTGATCTAGGTGCCTCACAGTCTGTAAAATATCTGATCTACTTCTGTATGGAGAAGTGTTTGATAAACTAGGGAAAACTGGCTTTTCAGAAAACTGAAAACTTTTTGTTTTGAGGAGTGGAAATTGAAGGGCATTTAATAAGACAGAGAGCAATAATAATGCTTTTAGTAATTCCTGTTGAAAGCCGGATGTTACTCAGGAGCAACTGGCAACACTCCAGAAGTCAGAATGTAGTAATTATTCCCAAATTAACTGAGCACCGTAGAGGTGATGTGACTGAAAATGGCAAAGATGAATTTGGAATTAATCAGGAACATGTTTCCAGGAGAAACAGAGTTTTAATGCCATTGTCTTGACATTGGTAATATCTTGCCTGAAATACTGTGTGATGTTCAGGTAATTCAGTTATGAAAGGTGTGAAGTTACATATGAACATTAAAAAAATGCAGTGGGTAAAAAAGAAAACGTATGCTCTGTTTCAAACAAAAAGGTTTTTTTAGGGATTTCAATTTGGTTAACCGAGCCATCTAGGTCTGAAACAGAATTCCTCTTTCTTGACAGACAGAGGCTGTAAAGACCAGAAAGAACTCTTTAAGGTAAAAAACAATGTTGTGCAAGAGCAAGCATCCATACAAACATCTGTAAGGAAATCTGTAGTAGAATTTAAGAGGTCTGCCTAGGATGGTGGTTGACAAACTGATGAAAACGATTATGTTACAGTTGCCTGCAGCTATGTAGAAGAGTAAACAAATGGAGGTAGTAGCCTAGAAGGGCTCTTTCAGTTCTAACACCTTTGCTTTGTTGTGTAAGGTGTTTGTTCTGTTATCTCTAGCTGTTGTTTCTAACTAATGTAGCTGCATTTTCATACTTGATAAGGTTTTCCTTTGGAATGACGAATGCTATGTGAATACGTGATCAGCAGCCTAATACCCTTTCATGCTGCTGATTGTCAAATCACAGACTTTTTCAAGATCACATACATTGTCATACTTTCCAAAATTACATTGTCAAGAACACTGGCACAATGAAATAATTTAGCACTAATTTACTGGTGTTAAGACATTTATTGAATTAATATCCTAGGTGGATGTTAGTTAAATTGTAAACTTGAGTCTTAATGAGAGCTCGTCTTAGATGGAGGTAAACCTGCAAATGTAGTGCCAGGTCACACCATCTGTCTTTCAGCACACTGTGTTGTGAGATACAGGTAGGAAAATGAAAGATAAAAAATGAAGGGGAGATGTCATGAGAATAAACTTTTTCCCCCGAAAGATGTCATTCCGTTTGCAAACAAGTTGCCACATGTTACTTATTCTCAATTGTCTGCCTTTCAAAAAGGCTTAGTAATGCATGTCTTCCAGTAGCAGATCTTTCATCTTCTTGGAATCTTGCTGTATTTCTCCATTAGCTAATGAAAGAAACTATGTAAGATTGTGGGAGAACAGTTGTTTTTCCATCATTGGTTATTATTAGTAACAGTTAGGATATTAATAAGAAGCGTGAATCAGCTACAGGTGTTAATGACGAGCTTCCCATTCAGTGACAGAAAGCAGTCTTATGATCTTCCAGCATCTTTTTGTCTAATAATAATTTCTGATTTCCATGTTAATCAAATTCCCTTGATTAATTCCCTAATGAGACGAAGTGAATTATAGACTTAAAATGTGAAGGGATGATAGTCTGTTTCCTTAACAAAAAGTTGAGTTTACACAAGCCTTCTTTCTTTTTTTTTTTTTTATTTAAAAAAGGCAAATGTGGAGAGGTCATACTCTTACGGTTCAAGTAAGTATCCAGATGGCTTTGCTTATGTACTTGAAGAGCCTTGAGGGGAAACATCTGTCCTGGTTCATATAAGGGTTACTGCGGTCAAAGCAGAATTACTTGTTTTCAGGTGGTGTGCAATATAGTATGTTCTAAATACTTAGAAAATACCATTCTGTACAACTGATTTCTAGACCAAATGTGTAACAAGGTAGTTCTTAAATTTAGTTAGTGCTCTGTCTCTCTCCATCCTAGGTAAGATTAAAGCTGGCATATGATACAGTGACTAGAAAATGCACAAGTCTCACAAAAACATTAAGGTATCACCTACCTTCCTTCTGTGAGATGCGCTCTGTGTTTTTGTATTTCTTAGAACTTTTTCATTCTTCGGAGTCCTGATAGATGTTTAGGGTTTGAAAAGGAGGATTTGAAATAGGGTTAGGGTTTGAAATGAAGGAACTGAGGAACCACGCTTTTGCTTTATCCCCAGAATTTTCAGGAAAAGCAGAGAAAGCAATGTAGGCATTTTATCCACTCTGCCCTCCTAGTTCCACTAAATGAGCTGTCATCTAAATTTGTACCATAACAAATATGTATAATGTTTTGAAGAAATTGGCAAGGAAGCGAATAACTATTGTGGTGGTTTTGACTACTGGAGTCCTTTGATAAGCAACATCGTGTTCAACAGTCCAAGTGTTGTTTTTCAATTCCTTTTAACAGACGAATATATCCTGCACTTAATGCCTGTGCAGTCATCCACAAATGCAACAGTTTGTGTTTTCTTCAGGCTTTTTTTTGTGTGTCTGTAACATTACAGGATTTTTTTGTATTAGTTTGTTTTTCATACAGGTCATCAGTGAGTCGTGATTGGCCAGGTAGCCTTTATTGTAAAAAAAGGGGAAAAGGTGCTTGTCCAGCATGAACAGAGTTTAGATTTCTAAAAATGCTGACATCTCTGTTGCTGGTGGTATGCATTTCATATCCCGTTCATATAAATCTAGACTTTCTAAATGAGAGGGAACAAAGTCGATATAGGAAGACTCTAAAGAAGATATTGGAGAACAAACTAGTTTACCATAGGTTAATGAAAGTGGCTTATGTTTTTCTGAATATATTAGTTATGCAGTCCCACCTACAAAATTATTGTGTTTAGGTACACAAAATTGCTACAGCATTGTAGATATTTAAATCATACTTTTACAGTAAATAAATGTAGTATCATAGAGATTAATATTTTTGGAACTTTTATTTTTAAATTTACTGTATTTTGCAGTTTCCACTAATTATCTAGCTTGTCCTTTTAGTGAGAAAACTAATAAGTCCTTTAACATAGACAGCAGTACACAATTTTTTTTTCCCTGGAGCCCTTCTTTCCACACTGAGTATGTCCAAATCAATAAAATTGTTTGAAGCCAGTAAAAGTTTCTGTGACTCCAATCTTTTTACAAACTGTGTGTGTCACTGCGGTAGCAATTCCCGTTGCTGGCATCTGACTGTATTTTGTTTGTGCTTTGAGTTATGCACCATGACTAGAGCTTTACTATGTTGGGCAAAGATGACATGATAATGTCCTTCTGAATTTGTTGATTTGAATATAATGGGTATTGTAATAGCTCCAATTTCATTTATTCAGGAAAATAAAAAAGACACTAGTCTTTTTTTTTCCTCCCTTCATTAGTCTAATTTTAATGTTAACTTTCGTTACTGAGTGAAATATCTTAACCCATATTGTAGACTCTGATTAACTGAATGTATATGCTAAAAATGCTAAAGGAGCAAAATACCCTTTTGCTGAACATGTCTTACCATAGCTAGCAGCTAGTAATTGCTATTAAAGACTGGTTCTTTAAGAATAAATGTCAAAATCTGTCTCAAGGACTGGTTTTCAAATAAGATTTTTAATCCACTGTAATGACTTCTATTTTTTCAAAGATATTTTTAGTAATACAATTTATAATAACATGTCCAAATTCCTAAGAGCATTTTATCATAGCCCAGTTGTAATGACTGCAGACTGTTCTCTAATAGATCTCTGTATTTAATGGTTTTGTTATTAAGGTTCTCATTGG
>VZSC01015385.1:50033-109546 GCA_013398225.1 Steatornis caripensis
AGTAAATATATATATATAGCCTCTGTCATTTTATAAACAAAGCGTAAACTAGAAGAGTTAATTTGGAATGCAAGTTGACATATTTGTGTTTCTTTGGCTGTGGCGTGTCTATAATGACTACCATTTTGTGGTTTCCTGTGGCCAGTGCATTTTTAGGAAGTTTTCAATAGAAGAGCAACACTAAAAATAGAACAGAACTTTTAAAAAGCTATTAAAATCCTTTTCAGAATTACGACACATAGTGCAGTTCTCTCTGAGCTGAATCTTCACACTTAAGATCCTGGCTTCAGCCTGCTATGGAGACAGGCTAGAACCATACAGTTTATACCTTAACTTCTCTTCAGCCCTTATAAGAGGATTTTAATTGAAATATCTTCAAAGTTGCCTTTATTCATTTCCTTCCACCTTCATGTGTAATCAGATCTGATATTCCTCTAAAAGGAAGTAATTATAAACGATACCTGATATAATATGGTGATATTTGTAGACTGTTCTGATTCTGAGCACCTAACATTTTTCTTTTTCCTTTGTTTTTTTTCCTTGTTTTGAATAGCAGTGGGAATGCACTCTTTGGTCAGAAGGGCAATTATGATGAAAATGTTATAGGGAACTCTGACAGGTCAAATGCAGTCAAAAAGCATGGCAAATATAACGACACTTAATGCTTGCATGCACTTGTACAGTCACTGCTCTTCTGTTCCCTAAGCTTTTCATTCTGAAATGTTCACTTCAGGGCTGCTGCAATTTGTCCTCGGTAAGGTTGCGTCTGGAGAAGTGCTGTACGAACACAGCAGTCTAATTGCTGTTCAGTACAGACCTGCTTGCCAGTAGGGCTTAAGACTTGTGGTAGTTGTAACACTTGTGACAGGTCTTTGCTATGGTCATTTATTGCTACTGTAAAAATCTGCCATGTTTGGAATAGAAAATGGAGGGAAGAGTCTAACAGAGGTGCTGGGGGCTCAGTTTTCTGTGAAATAAACTGACTTTTGAAAAAATATTCTGTGCGGGATTGGATCCATACTGCTTTGTTTAGCAGAACTGGGTAGGAAGTAACCTTCAGTATTGAAATTAAAACCTGGTTCACTTAAGTAATATTTTAAAAAGGATGCAATATTTAAACGGGGAAGTGGAGAGTCTGTCCTGCACCTATTCACTTTCCTTGAGTGACAAATCTAGAAATCATGTGTGAAGAGAAAGAGATGCAAATAAGTAAGGCTAGGAAAATCCTCCAAACCCCTCCCTGAAAATACTTACGCATGCCTTGCTGTTTCCCAGAGCTGAATATGAATCAGTCATCTAATTATCCCTTGCAAGTGGTTCCTCTCTCCAGTAATTCCTTTCTAGGTAGGCTTGTTCTTGTAATTCGAGTGACCAGCAAGATCCTTGTTATCCTTCCTGAAAATAACAAGATGAGACTGAATGGAGGCAATAGCATAGCCGTCGAGATGCAGGGCTAAGGTCAGGTGTGAGGAACTGTTAAAGAGTCTGCTTCAGTCGAACCATTGTTCCAATGGCAGTGGAGGAGGAGGAGGGACAAATTTCAAAATTTGTGGTGTAAGTCAGGTTAGCTAGATCAGGTCACAAGTATATTGACAAAACGTACAGGCTGTTGAAGTGAACGTTAGCAAATCCTATAAGCATTGCAATTTATTGCTGTCTGTCAGTACTCATGTGGGTATTACGTAGGATACTTTTTTTGAGACTGTAATATTAAAGAAACTTCTTCAATAATAACATTTCTCAGGAAATAGGGCAAACCAACTTCAATGATAATTCACTGTGATGTGGTAGGAATTTCTTATCTTATTCATAGGCAGCAAGCCATCAGTTGCATATAGGAAGGGTAAAAGGACTGCTGAATGAGGAGCCAAATCTAGTCTCTAATTAAACTAGTATAATTCCACTGATTTCAGTGGTGTAACTTAGAAGAAAGATTGATTGAGGTTTAGAAAAGTGTGAATTCTTACGAATTTCATTTTCAGTTCTGAATTTACATATCCGAATGTTTTGATACCTTTTTTTGTTGTTTTTTTCTTATGTGCCTGTGGAAGTATGAATAGAAATTCAGCAGCACTTAAATGTGTAAGAAACTACTTTTATGCTAAACAACCTTATATACTGTCATTTATATTATTATTCATTTTTAAAACCTCTTCAACCATTCGGGATAATAGGATAGTGTAAACATTCATTTGAAAAAACAGTCCCATAAAAATACATTTTCTGTTTTCATGCATAAACAGTTCATGGTAAATTCATATCTAAATAATCAAGAAGATTAAGAAATGTCTCTGTAAGTAGCTTTTTGTGAACAGCACATATGAAACCCTTTCAGTACTAGTGATATTCTTTTTTTTATGGTTATGTTTAAAGTTTATAGTAACTTGAATTACTCAGCTCTATCCAGGGGCTGTATAGATTAATAAAGTAAATGATCATTTATCTTCAGTTGGGATCTTAAAGCTGTTACATATATGTTACATATATTGCTATAGCACAGTCTGTCTTCCTCCACAGCAGTGAATGTTTCAACTCAGGATCCAGATTGAAATTATTTCACGACTGTTAGTTGTCATCATTTGATTTAAAACATACAGTGATATCACAAATTATTAAAAGGGAGACAGATTTCACTTATGCCTTATTTTGTTTAGAAACTGCAAAAAAAACCCAAAAATCCAGCTTCAGCAACATCATTTCAGTCCAACAGAAGTAATCAGACACAGTTTATAAAAACTGCTTATGTTTGCAAAGAGTAGGCTGTAATAGACCTTTTCAGTTAACAGAAGACTTCCTTCATATTTAAAGTTAAACGGAAAGCTTTCAAAATTCAGTTATGGAATTTTTCTTTAGGTTGGCTGGCAGTTAAAGAACCTAGTAAATGCACTGCGGGAAGACCCAAATGGAGTCATTTTAACCTTGAAAAAACGTCCTCAGAATACCCTGGTTTCTGCTCCTGCCCTTCTGAAGAATGTGAGGTGGAAGCCTCTTGCGCTTCAGGTAAGGAAGCTGTTGCAACGCTGGTGTCATGGTAAACCCTTTATTCAAGAAAAAGCACTAGAATTCGTCCTTCCAGTGAAAGGAACAGGAGCCTCGAAAGACTCCCAAATTCCTTTGAAATAGGAAGCTGAGATAAGTTTGTGTGGCAATACTGTATGTCTCAATAAGGTTGTTTTCCTTCATTTTTTTGTGAAGTAGGGAGCCACGGGATTCATAGAAGGAAAGAACATTTACAAAAAGTGTTACTGAAGAGCAAGGCAGCCTGAGGTTCAGTAGCTTGCTTCAACTGGCAGGGGCAGCATTGCCTCCCTGCTTCCATTATTTCACAGTCTGTCAAAAATACTTGTTTGTCATCAAGTGTGCAAGACCTTTTAAATTTCAGGAAAAGTCTGCTTCTGTTCCACATCTCCAAGTTGGAATTTTTGGTAGCAATGCTAATAGAACCTCTGAAATTTTCTTCATACTTATTCCTTGAAAACCTATTGATATGAAAAAATCAGTTGTGAACATCACAGCTGGTTGGTTCTTCCTACAGCATCGACATGCATAGTAGACACTGACTCACCGTAAAAAGAGTGAATTCAAAATGTGGTTATTAAAGGAAAGTTGTTTGGGTGAGTTAGTAACTATGCATGTTGAGCTTTAATACTGTGTAACGTTCTTTAATAAGTTTATGCACTTTCATAACGTGGTAGCTTCACAGAGTTGTTTTGTTGGGATCACGATAAATGAATGTGTTTCTGAATAATTTTTAAGTTAACAAAACAAAACCTTCAAGCCTGTCCAGGCAAACTTCCTTCCTGCCTGGCACTTCTTGACTCTTTCATTCCTCAAAGCGCCTAAATCCTACACAGCTGCTTCACTTGGGGAGTTGGTGTAATCCTTGCAGTTTGGGATTGCTGACACTTGAGTTTATTGCCATCTTTCCTTTCTCTGTGTCTGCCTCTGGGGGAGAGGAAAGGGGCATCCTGACACCCAGAGGAGATTCAGAAATCTTCAGGATTTACTGTCATAAGGGTGCAGGAATAACATTCTTCTCTCTAGCAAGGTGATTGTGTATCTGCTTGTGAACTTCATCTGAAGCCTCCAGGAGCAGCAAAACGAAAATTGCATTTGCAACAGGGCATCCATAGAGACCCTCTCTTTATATTAGTACATTAAAGAATCATAATTCACATAAACAGCACTAGTTCCTGAAGTTTTGTCAGTGTGAAAACAGTATGTACCGTATACATGGCATGGTATTTTCCACAAAACGTGCCAACCTATGTCATGGTAGCCAGACAAGTGAAAGTGCACCAAGCTATTTTTTGTGGAATTATCAAAAGTTTCTATTTTTGTGATGTGTGCTCTCATGATGACCCAGAAAACAAGAGCCCCTGAGGATCAAGGGGTGCTTTAAATGTCATTCTCACTAGGATATGTTCCTTCTGTATCAGAGAATAGTGCACTGAGGGATTTGAATAAAAATATAAATCACCTTGGAAAATAAAAAGAGCATTGCCAGTGTTACTTCTTAACAGCAGATTTTATAGTGAGATGTTGAAAACCAACTTTAGGTCGTCTTTAGCACATTTAGGTCTTTAATCTTCATGGTGCAGAGGTAAGCTCAAGTATTAGCACCTGGATACATTTCAGGACGCAGTTTGTCGTTTTGCCTGTTTCCTAGAGTTCTCACCTGAATCTAGTGTTATTTATTATTGTCATTAATGACTTGGAACTAGCATGATTAAATTTCAAGGCTGTGTTTCCTGGACAGCTGACATGACAGCTTGATGCTGCTGAAAGCAGTGATCTCACTTCCCTCTCCCTGTTCTTGGCTGCAGAATGTCCTAGCCTTTGTTTTGCTTTGGCATTTTTTAGACTCTCTAGATCAGTTTAATGCGTTGAATTGGTAGGAAGGCTTCTGGTTTTATTTATTTGTTTTTCTGGAGTTTTCTACCACTAATGGATTAAATTGGCTCTCACAGAACAGAGGCTGACGGAGACTTTCAGAAACAAGCAGAATCCATTCAGCATAGACAGAAGGTTTTATACTTACAGAAAAGTAACCAGCTGCATGAATGTAGGATATGGAATGACCAACTAAGCAACGATCTGTAGAGAGATATCTCAGTTTAAGTAGATCAAAACTGAAAACAATTCAGCAAATGTCAGACTATTGCAAAAAAGGATAACATATATGGATGTGTTGTATTTCATGGTGCGTTACACGTATGGACCCGTATATATTGCTCTGCATGTGTTATTTGTCATGGTGTGTTACATGTATGGATATACATAACACTCCGTGACAAATAAGACATGCAGAGCAATTCTTCTATTCTGAACTAGTGTTGGTAAAAAACACTACAAAAGCAGCGGGTAATTGGGGAAGGAAAATTCAGAGGCCAGAAATAGTATTTCTTAACTCAGGTTTGTTCACAGCAGGAATTTTTTAAATAAAAGCTGTCATGTTCTCTGTTATTGCTTAAGGCAATTATAGATGCTATTAATAATTTTTTCCACAATAATAATGTTTAAAATTATGCCACATAGTTAATTTGTGAATTATTAATTATACAGAACCTGTGAATCCTTATAAAATTTATTTCTTGGTCTCATTGTAGTATTCCTTTGCCTGTGTATAGTTTCCCCTGATGCTTAATTAAGAACAGCAGAATGTTAACATACATCGAAGTTCTATGCTACCATTATCTTTGTGAGACAACTTGTCAGTCATAACATTTTCTCATTTTGTGTCTAGTTCGCATTATGTGATATTTTATGAGACTTTTTTTCATTTTTAAGCTCCGTGATTATCTTCCCACTCAATCTAAAATGGTTCTTTCATCTGCAATGTCAAACAGTGCTCTGGTTTTTATAAAAGTGAGCACACCGGCAACTTCATTCAAATAAAATGCAACATTTATTGTATTTTTTTTCTTTTTATATGCAGACATTTTCCAATTGGAATAATCCTTTCTGTCACAATTACTTGATCCAGAACATTAAACTTTTTATTATTTAGCTTGAGATATAGAAACTGTCAGGTGATACGAGTAGTAAAGCCTGCATCAACAGTGACAATTTTATAATAACTCTTACATGTTAGAAAATGCATGTTATGCTCTGCAACAAGTATCTTCAGAATAATTCTAGTGAAGTAGCTCATTTCAGATTTTGAAAAACATATGAATTTGGAAAGATGTTGCTTTGTATAAAAGAGAAAATCTATAGCATTATGAGAACAGACTCTTGTAGAGCAAAAAAAAGAAAAATAACAAGCTGGTGTATACCACTTCTTATGTACCACCCAAGTTAATTCGCGGTTCGTGGTTTGGGTACTGTACCCTGATAGAATTACTCAGATGAACTCTGAAATTATGTTCTGCCCATTTACTTTCCTATCTCAGCCACAGATGTCTTGGGCAAGGAAAGACTTGTAAAACCTCAGACAAAGAAACTGCGGCAAGAAAGTTGTGTATTGTTATCTTAAATTTCTTGTATCAGAGGAGACGGTGAATAGTCATTTCCTTTTCATTTTAATGCCACTCATGCTTTTATTGACTTCTGTCATATTCCTATGCATTTCCTTGTATTCTCTTGCTCTGCGAACAAAAATTATTATTTACACATGAAAAAGGTATATATTTTAAGTTTCAAAAAAGTAAAAATCCACAAGACGTGAAAACACTGTGAACGTACGTGCAGTTTTACAGCACAGCTATACCAATTTACCAGTATGTGAGAAATATTCAACAATATTGGGAGTTCTGTTTCTTATTGTGAGTAGTATTTGTATCACTGAACATTTAATTTTTCTGAATAGCAGTTTGTCCGATTAGTCACCTGTATCACTGGTGTGAATGAACCTATTCTGACAAAAATTACATGCTATAGGAATGTGTAGGGTGATACGCAGTTACAAAGCCCCATTTTCCCCTTACCGCAGGCAATCCATGTAGAAGAGTGAAGCCTGTGTGTTTTCTGTGAATTCACCCATCAGGGGAATTCTGGGGCTTGAGTTTATTCCTTCAAGGGAGAAAGCAGAGACTCAGTACCCCATCCATAATCTTCATACCCCCTCAAAAGGTAAGGGATGTCCATGTTCAAGCCTCTTGCTGCTGTGCCCCTGGGCTTCATCAGCTTCCTGCATCTTGTCCTGCTGGTTTTTGCAGGATGCACGGAGATCGTATGTTTGTTGTTTTGAACAGCACTTTTTAAATAGATATAATATTTAATTATCCCAAATATTTGCAAAACACACTCAGAATCACAGCAATGTATTTTGTTTCTGAAGCAGTTTGAATTTTTGTGTTTTATAAACAATTTTTTATTTCTGATGGGTGTTGAATTTAACATTTGTCTTTCATTTTTTACTCTGGTATTTCAGCATTGCTGAATCATTTTACTGATTATTAGCTATTCCTATATTACTTTAAATGCTTTTATTAAACTAATGTTGTAATAACACGAAAAGACCCCTGTGCTATTTTGCAGATACCTAAGACCACTGAAATTCCATGTCTGATATCACAGATGTACCTGGAGCTCAGAGTGAAGGTATACATCTTTGCTGTCTTCACTCTGAGCCTCCAGATCATAGAAGAATTGTATTAGCTGGAATTATCTGAGTGATGATAGAGGAGGAGAAAGCAGGTGCTCTCTTCTCATCACTAAAGACTCCCAGGCCAGATGAGTGATGAAGGTTTCTTGTGAGCAACTTGCAGAATCACCCAATATGGTTTACTTGGATTGAGTGTATCTGTGGAGAAAGGGATAGAAACAGACATTGTTCCAAAGACATAATGGCAGCCAAATTCTTGGAAGGCACTGAAGACAAGTATTTTTCATAGAGAAGGTGGAGAACATAAGTAAGGCTGAGTGGAAGAAGGCAGGTGACAACTTATCTGAGAGCATTCGTGAAGTAGAGTGTTATCTTAAAAACTTACAACCCTTACATGGGGAAAGTGAACTTCAAGAGCACACATTTCTGTAAGCTCAGTGGATGAGCTCTTACAGCATGCCATTCGTAAAGGCAGGAGCTGATATTTCCGGGAGGGCTGGGACTGGGAAGGGGAGCACTCTATTATTGTTCAGACGTATTTACTGTGAAATTGTGAGAATGGGTGAATTACAGTAAGGTTGGAAAAACAAGAAGTATAATATTTGTCTTCAGAAAGAGCAAATGCAAGAGTCAGGGAATTCTAAGTCAGTCACTTAATATGCCCAAACAGTTTGTGAGCACTTGGAAGATAACAGATGAGTAAAACAATATGAATTTATTATGAACAAATCATTAAGCAGATTTAATGCTCTTATGTGAGCAGTTAACCAGCCTGGTAGGCAGGAGAGAAGCTTTATATCTTACTCTGATATTAATACCTTTTCTTATGACATTCTCATAAGTATGGCACAGAGAATTAAGGACTAGGTGAAGTTGAGGTGCAATGGGTAGAAAATTACTGCATAACCCTGCCTAACAAATAGCTGTTAATGGTTCACTATCAAACAGAGGCTGTATCATTTATTATTCAACTGATAGGTGATACGTGTGGTTTTGTTCCAGGTTTTCTTGACAACCTGAAGGATCTGCTTACTGAATTTACATACAGTGCTAAGCCAGGAGAGCCCGCAAATGCAGTGGAGTCTTGGCTAATAATTAAAAATTAGTTTGGAAAACTAAAAAAATCTTTTAAAATGTAATTAAATTAAAGAGGGGCAAGTGTGAAGTATTCTACTTGGAAATAATCAGCTGCAGCTTTAAAGAATGTAGCAATTGAATAATATGGCAATAATTCCAAATAATGTGGGAATTACAGTAAACAAAAAGCCAAATGTTGGAAGGAACTCAAATACCTGGCTGAGAGACATAAACAGGAATATAAAACATAAGTGAAGTAATTGTGCTTTATTCAGAATTAGTACCATCTCAGCTGGGTACTGAGTACCCCTAGTATGCACTGGGTACACCTAGTCTAATCAGTTGGAGAATGTACAGAGCACACTGCAATTCATTAGGGGTTTGGAAAACAAACCCTGTATCTGAAGAACTAGGGTTTTTTTCCTTGTTTTCTAGCCAAAATAAGGGGAAAAGGATAGTATTCATAAAGTAAAAATAAATAAAAATTTAAAGAAGAGTGAAAAGGGAAGTTCTTACTTTCTGGGATGGGTAGGACAAGAATTGAATTAAACTGAAGCAAAAAAAGAGACTATATTGCTATAAGGCTAGATTTTTTTGAAAAAATCTATAAAGAATAGCATGGCTATCACCCTCTTTAGGGGCAAATGGAACAGTTGTATTATCTCTCCCCATGCTTTTTTTGCTATNTTCTGGGATGGGTAGGACAAGAACTGAATTAAACTGAAGCAAAAAAAGAGACTATATTGCTATAAGGCTAGATTTTTTTGAAAAAATCTATAAAGAATAGCATGGCTATCACCCTCTTTAGGGGCAAATGGAACAGTTGTATTATCTCTCCCCATGCTTTTTTTGCTATTGTCAGCTTCATTGAACAAGTAGCCTTGACAACTGCTGAGTATACAACCATTGAAAAGAAATTATTCACTAGATGCTTGGTATAGGTGATTTCTTTTCTGATTTTGAAATGGAGTTTCTGCTTGTCTTTCCATGTTGGTGATAATTTATGATTTGACCCATGCGCAACTGTATCCAGGTGCTGGTAAATTGGGGGCTTACTAGAATATCTTGCATTTAGTCTCTTTACTGATACTGCCACACCAAAACTGCAGAAATAATAGTAGTATTCTAAACATAGGTTGATAATGTGTGTAAGGTGGTAGGCCCTGATTTCCAAAGACATGGGAAAGTAAGCAGTGAATGATTCCTGTCTTTGGCAGTCACTTCTTATCTATTTCTATCGATAATATGAACTTAAAACATTTGATCAGAGTATAAGAGGCTTAACAGTAAGCATAGAAGAGTAGTATAATTTGGACTCTTATGCAGACTGATATTCTTATGACAAAACATCCTTTTTGGTATTTTGGATTGCTTTTACTTGTGGAATCACATAAAAATAATCTCAGTGTTTATCTCTAGAAGATAGAAAGGCTTGTATTTAGAAAAAGATAACAATTCTAACAGTAACAGAGACCATCTGCCATCCATTTAATAGCCAGCCCAGCTTTAAACTGTGACAGTCTTTGTAGCTTTCATCCAATTTCTAGGTCACTATGTTCTTCCGCCTGTAGAAAACTTGTATCTATTTAAGCACGATTTTCTATTTGAATGGGACTTTTTCATATAAATAAACAATAATACTAACTATAAATATTTTCTGTTTCTTGAATATAAGCACAGACTGTACCTTGGTTGGAAAATGTTCCTTGTGTTATGTATCTTTGTATCCTGCACCAAATATTTGGTTGTAGTCCTTATAGCCATTGACATGAGTTTACCTATGGCATTTGAGTGAAAAATAATGTGTTTAATTTCATTAAAAAATTTAAAAAAGCAAAAATCCAAAGACCTCCATACTTCATTAATACTTTTAATATTCATGATGCTCACATTTATTGCTTAGGTTAATTTATTGCTGGTCGTCACAGAACGTATATGTGCATCACTGAGGTACAAGCATTGCAGCTATGGTTTCAGTAAAAAATAAGCACTAGATGACTATGGATTCTGTTTTCTTTAAAAAATCAAGGTATTCTGTCCTTGTCAACAATAAATCTTCTACTGAAACCATCATTATCATTATGAATACTTTCATTCAGTGGAAGTNTACAAGCATCGCAGCTATGGTTTCAGTAAAAAATAAGCACTAGATGACTATGGATTCTGTTTTCTTTAAAAAATCAAGGTATTCTGTCCTTGTCAACAATAAATCTTCTACTGAAACCATCATTATCATTATGAATACTTTCATTCAGTGGAAGTATTCTAGAGTTCTGTAATTAATTTTTGTATTAATGACATTTAATAGTGTATGTCCTTCCTCCTGTTATAATTCATTTTCTGCATTGGTTAAAAATCATATTTTGTTTCTGAGTCTGAGATTTTTCCATGAGATGGCTTTTAAAATAATTTTACTACTGGCCTTTTAATGGTTTCTTTCATAACTAGTGTTGAACTCTATGGTAAAACAATGATTCAGTAGACATCTGTTTGGAAGAAACTTTGGTAATTTGAAAAAGTGACTAAGCAAAAAAAGAGGTCAAGATTCCTAAAATGATGCAGGTTGACTTTGTTGTTACTTGTAGCACAGAAAACATTAGTTTATTCTTCATGTGCTTTTATTTGTTTTTCAGCCTGTAATTCCAACCAGTCCAACAAGCAGTTCTACAACACCAACAAGTACGATGGGCATATCCTCAAAAATGGAGAACTCTGCACTCCAGGATGTTTTCATTCTGTCTCCTATGTCAGGACTTTATGGCCCCAGGTATTTGCATCCTAATGTATTTGAGGTTTTGAAAACAAAATTTTACCCTTTAATTTCACTAGAGTAATAAACACTAACAAACAAACCAAAAAAACCCTCACATTCAAATTAAATATTTAGTAAAATTCAGAGCTAGAAATATATTAAGTAGCCTATTGTTATTCTGAGAGATGTTCACTTAGCTAGATACAAGTTCAGCAAAACCTGGTTTTAGTCCTAAACCAAGAAAGCATTTAGATATTTTAATAATTCAGGGTTTTTTTACTTTTATGTGACCATTTGTACCTTACATTAAAGCATGCATTTCTGCAAGGGAAACCCTTGCCTTCTCATATTATACCAATTCCTTATGCTCCCTTTCTAGAAAACTCCTGAATAACTGTGTTTACCTTACCATTTAAATGGAACCTGATGTCACTTTCATGAAAGTTCTCACATATAGCATTTCAATTACAGGATGATTTATTTGTAGTGTTTGGGAGAGACAGCTGTATGCTTTAGTTTTACCAGAAAATGGTTAATTTCTCCATAATCTGCTTGTTTACTGGTTTTAGGGATGAAATTGGAATAATGTCTTGTGATGACATCAGCAAATTTGGAAAGTCTGGAATGAAGGGCTCTGAATCTCCAAGCTATTTTCTGGAGCATGAAAGTGGGAAATACTACACCTTAATTGAAGGTGAAGGCCACCCTGTGGGCTCTGAGTATGAGAGAAGCAGAGCTACAGGAGTGCGGAGAAGAGAAAAAACACCCACTCACGGTAGGCTTGACTTCCTTAACATTTGTAAGTTCACCGGATTCACAAATGGTGCTATTAACACCACAACATCCCCAAGTATCTCTCATTCTTTGTTAGACCATGACCTGTTGGCTCTGAGTACTAGACAAAAGTTTGTGAAGGAATTATTAGTGTAATTACAAGCTAACGTTCAGGATCAAGAGTGTGTAAGTTATTTGTAGCTTTATTCTGTAGTGCATGCTTAAAATTTTGAATGATACCCAAGTTCATCTTATTTGGGTAGCTAGCTTCTTGGTTTACTCAATTTCGTTCACAAGCTCTTGGGAATTATTCTAGTTGCAGTGTTCTGGGCTGTTAAATTTCAACAGAGGGCTTGAAAAGATTTACTTGTGGTATGAAAGTATCTAGAAGATGTAAGGCCCTCCAGAATTCAGTGCTATATTAAATGGATATAATTACAGGATTAGTATCCTACAACACATTTCTTAATACTAGAAATACATTTCAGGATCTTAGAATGAGGATTACTTAAATATATAAGATGCTATTAAAACAAAAATTAACTCTAGGTTTATATAGAAATTTTGTCTGTATTTAAATCCATATCGGTGTACATGTATACAAACATATATGTGCTTGTATATGAGTACATGTATCTACATAAAAGGTATTGCCGAAAATTATTTGATGACCTTTTCTTGCTTATCTGTTAAAACTGATTTATTTGGTATTTTGTGAATTTTAGAAAAATAATACTGAAATACAGCAGTGTATTCTCCATATATTTTCAGGGGTTTTTCAAGGCAGTAAGTTATTTTTGAAAAGTTTACAGACTTAAGATAGAAGAATTCTTTTTAAAAACTATAATTATATGTGATTTTGAAAACCTCATTATTTCTGAACCTCAGAAAAGCAATGACTCCTCCTGATCATAGCATTCTGCATGGGTAGGTTCTATCTTTTTGTATATACATATATATGATGTCATCAATCAGTACGTTATTCACGTTCCCTGAGACTAAGGGTTTTTTTCCTTTCTCTCGTTTTGTTCAGCAAGGTTCCTAAATTTTTTTGTCTTTGATATCTAGAAAAGGGAAAACCTCCCACAAGCTCAGAGTGGTAAAGAAAAGTGTGTCTTTGAAGAACACAGGTAATAAAAACATGCTGCAGCTCAATGGAGATAATCCCAAAGGCAGTTATAGGAGAAGATCCAGTAGCAACCGAAAAAGAAAAATCTTTAAGAACTTCAGGCACTAATTCAGGATTTGGTACCATGGATGTTACTACATGTAGTTTCCGGTGCTTCTTGCAGTTGTTAGTACTTAGAGATGATGCAGCTTTCTCTTCCGTGATCTCAGACTGAGGTGTTCTTACCACCATAAATGTTAGAAGAGAGGGTAGCTGACAGCCCTAGTTGCCAAAACAGACATTGATAGTTAAGATGTGCATTTTCCTCTGTCAATAAATGTTTGCTGAGGTTCTCTTACTATATATGAGATATCTATGGCATAGTTTACGTAACTTACCTGGGTTAAGGTTTCAAATGCATCACCTTTTGGCCAAGATCAGCTGACAACTTGACAGCTGCAAGGATACTTCGAATTACGTCAAGCTGCAGTGACACGTCGCTGCAGCTAGAGAGTGGTAATTCACTGTAGCTAGACTTCCCCAACAAAGGACATTCACCTTTCCAAGTGTTGTTCGATTTTTGTCATTCTAATAGTTTGAAAGAAATCTCATGATTATCAAGCAAACAGAACTTTCGTCCTGGTTTTGTATTTTGCTAACTACAGCTGGATTATGGTAAAAAATGGCAAAATATCCAATTGTAAAATGGACGGGGTCATATATACACACACACACACACACACCCTTACCTTTTCAGAATAGGGAAATGTTAATACAACTTTGTTATATTTAGGATATTTTTAGTAACTTTTACAGCCATATACTTAATGCTTGAAAGAGCTGTGACACTGAAGAGTAGGATTCAATTTTAAGAGTAGTAATGCTCAGTCTTTGTCTCCTTGATAAGTGACATCATTTTATAATAAAATCAGAATGAAAGATAGATCTTAACTGTGATTAAAATTGGAGCTGGATGGATGTATTTAGCTTGCCTTCTGAAATTCATGCTGCATGATGACTTAAGATGTTGGACTCTGTGCCTGATCCCAGTAATATGCAAGATTTTTCTTGTGTTCATGATGGACAGTTCTGATTTTCTGTAACTTTGAAAATCTAGAAAGAAATTTATTTTAAAGTCTCAGGAATGTCTTTGTTTAAAAAACAATTGTTTAACTAGAATTTTTTAAACTACAGATTAAATTAATCTGCCAGTTAACAGACTTCCAAATCCAAATTTTGTTCTACTGCAGTGGAATGTTTTGTACTTTTTGACTTAAAGATGTACATTTGAACCATCGAAGTGAAGATGTGGCTTTTGGTGGAAAGACAGGATTTATGGTAGATCCGATAAACACGTATTTGATACTGGAACCAGATAGCCATGGGCAAAGTAAGGAAAATAAAACTTCTGAAGTCTTTCACGGTTGAGCACGTGCTTTCACTGTTGCTTGGACTCACACAAACCACAGTTCAGAAAATCGTGCCATGGACTTACCAGAATTAAAACGATTTTTAGAAACAGTCTCTGTTGCAGCTGGTAGATGGAAGGTTACTTAGGCAGATGAGACCCTCAGTATTGGTAATATATGCAAAATCTAAGAAAGCAAATAAGAAGTCCATTTTCTCAAACTGTATGTGAAAATTAAGCTTGTACTTGTCATTGCTGCACTGCATTTTTTTTTTTTACCAAGGGTAAAAGTTCTAATATTAGTCTATGCTATGGTATTTAGAGTTCTTGTGGCATTGCGTATCAAATCTCTTCTGTCTATGTTGGAGACAAAAACATCATAAATACTATTTTTATTCTTTCCATTTACACTGGTATACTTGTACACAATAATTTTCTACTCCTCACAAAAATATCCAAGTTGCAATGTTAAAATGGTTTATAGATTACATTTGTTTGGGAAAGCACTTGGAAGTAAAATAAGCAGTGTGCAAAATCACTAGTTTCTTTGTTTCGCTTGTGTGTTTCCTGTCCTAAATTTCTATTTTTGATGTCAATCGATAGTGCTGTGGTATCTGGCATTTGTGCTACAAATTTCTTCAGAGCTTCAGACCTTTATTCTCTTTACAGAAATACTGCTAAGTTTTAGTATAGTGATCTTAGTTTGTTATGTGCATTTGTATTTTTGTATTTTTGGTTTTTTAATTCATAATCTTTACTTGTTTCTCACTCTTTTCCATATTACTCATTCTTCCATTTGCTTGATTTATTGGGGTTTTTTCCTTAATTAATATTTTTCTTCTAAAGCCAAATTTGAGATTAGGAGTTGAATAAAACATTTGTAGTTAAAGGTAGTTTCAACTGTTAGGCAGAGAGGGGAACTACATATATATTTTCCATACAATTAGTTATACACTAACTTTTATGGTGTGAGGAAAAGTATCATATGGGAAAATCTTGGTACTCTAGCTATATCTTTCGCCTTCAATTTTCAGATGATCATGTTATCCAGAGGCATACTTGTCTTGTATACCTGCTTGCTCTTAAATCCTTGTAACATTTTTAGTAGCTAAAAAGCTGTATTCTGGAAGAAGGGTGAGTAAAAAACTGTATTAGCATACAAATAATTCACAGGAAATACTTTGTCACTCTAATCATCCTGGGGAAATTGATAATAAAAAAGAAGCTCTTGTTCACATTTAAATTCTATAATTATCCTAGAAACAGAACGAGTAGCAAACTATTTTTAAAAAGTTTGCTCGAGTGCTAAAGAAACACACTAAATTTAGTCAGCAGGCATACGGAAAAAGGAATCTTTGGCTTTATGGGTCAGACAGAACTTAACCCATAATCTAGAGAGTGTGTTTCTGTGTTTTGTGATGATAACGCACACTGACAAGGCCAAAGTGCTAATGCTTTATAGTCAGTTCAGTAGTATTCCTTGTTTAATGGTCTGCTATCAATGTTCTGCTGATACCATGGTAGGGAATGACTAATGCACATTAATATCTTACAGCCATAGTGCCATAAAATCATATTAATTAAAACCCTAATGTCCGAATCTTCTTTTCTGTTGTTTGTGTACCAAAATGCACTCTGTGTTTTCTTTTAAGGTGTTTGAAATAAATATTACTTGAAATGAGATCCCCTCATTACTCACCATGTGATTTTCCAGGTCAGATAGGTTTTACTGTTTAACTGATAGATACGTAATGTTGTATCTGTATTAGCGGTCTTTCTAGTTTTACTAAAGCATATTAATCCAACTGAAAACTGCTTCTCTCTTTATTCCAAAACACCTATTTAATGACTGAGCAAGTTTTTACGAACAGTTTAAAAATAAACTTGTAAGCTGCTTTACGTTTAGGATCAGTATAATGAAGAGGAGAATTCAGCATATGTGATGTTTCATTGATCCTGAATGCTACAACTTTAATAATATATAGGTGGTGACAAAAAAAGGTTGCTCTAAAGGGTCATTTCATGCCTGTAATTTATAGGCATTACTAACTCTACAGCCTTCTATTTTTAGTCCTCAAAAATCATACTGGTCTCTCTTGAACTGTTTCCAGGAGATTTAAGGCCTGTTTCTATGCCTACTGAGTACAGTTGGATAGGAGAGTCAAAAGAACAAAACGTGTACAAGAGGGGAAGCAGAGGTGAGTATTTTTTTTTTTCTCTGCTGTTCTCCAAGATTTTCTTTGTTACCTAAGAAGCACGAAGATATCAATCACAGGAACTAAATCAATTTTTCTTGAGGGCAACAGAGAATATAAAAGAGCCTGTTTAGTATCTGGGTCTTTGTGTTTCTATTTCTGAAAATTAAAAAGTTTTTATTAGGAGGGATTTACTCTATCTAATTCTAGTATAAAGAAAGATAAACATCAAGGGAAGAACGACTCATAAGATTCAGATGTATGTTAATAGCAATCAGTTCTTAGTCTTCGCAGTTCTAGAAAACAACAAGTGATGTTATGGATGTAACGTAATGTCCTTTGAGACACATTTTGATTAGTACAAATGAATATTTAAAACAAGAATCAGCAATTATACCATCAGTGTTCAGACCAGCAGTCCTAATCCCATAAATTTCTATTGGTTGCAGTGGGAATTATGAACTTTGGAAGAAGAATGGTGATAGTGAAGTTCCTTTCTTCTTTTTTTTACGTCTGCTAAAAAGCAATTATATCATTCAAAAGAATATTCTTCAAATATGTTTATTATGTAAAGAAGTTACTGTAAAGATTCTTAAAAAAATATTATTTTTTTCAGAATCTTTTAGGCACAGTGTGGGGAGCTGAGAGGAGTTCAGCCTGACTACTTATAGTGTGACAAAATTGAATGATACTCTTGAAAATTAATACAGGATTTTAAACTACCTTTTTCTGTAATCTTCCATTCCAAGAGAAAATAAATTTAATTTAAGCCACAAGCGTTTTCTGATTTATTCCAGATCTGTTGGTTTAGGTTTAGCTTGTATTCCACTGTTACAGATGGATTCCTTCCCTCATCTTGTGGCCTGGCCAGTTCCCATTTTGAAATTGTGCCCAAGTATACTGCACATGTCCTTAAGACCATTATTCCAGTTCGTCAGGTTCCTTGAAATGACAATCCTTGTCTTTGGAATGGTCCCAGAGATGCTCCCGGTTTGATACAATTTACAACTATTTTATGTGTATGCTCGCTTTCACCTCAAATGGTGGGGGTGTCAGTAAATCTGGTACCGAGTCCAGTGCAAGCTCTCACAATTCCCTTGACATTCACACTACTCTTTCCATTTTAATAGTACCTAGTGACGATCTTTGACACTTCATGAAACCTTTTGGCCGTATTTATATTTTCTTTGTTACACAAGCCATATGATGTGGACTAGCTACGTGCTATTTGTCGTGCAAGGACCTGGGTGTACACCACCATCTTTTCTGTGCCTAGGTTTTGTGCCACCTGCTTGGTTTGCTCTTGATTGATACAAATAAGTTTGTTTGCAGAGGAAAGAGCCTCAGGTGAAGTGGGGAATTAACCAAGCTGACAATACAGATGCAACCAAAATGCTTTTCTGTTTGTTTCCACTTACTAATGTTTCTTTTTTCTTTTTTTTTTTTTCCTCCAACAACTGACTCTGAGAATTCACTCCTGCGGTATCTGAGTGATGACAAGATACTGGTTATCCAAGAAGAGCCTTTGACACAAAAAGACAACAAAAGGGACACAGGTCGTAGGTCAAGAAAAAAGGGCAAAACCACAAGCAGTCCAAACTACCCTATTAGTCCATCTGTGTTGACATCTACTATTAACGTTAGGCTTGAACCTGGACAGCAAGATGTCTTGAATTTCTCACTAGCAGAAAACAATACAGTTCCACTTTATCACGTAAGTACATAACAAAAAAACTTATTACATAAAGTACATGGAAAACACTCAAGTTCAAGTCATATTGTTCACTCAAGGCATATTCTTCTACTTTGTTTTGATGTTGTATTTTATAGTCCATGAAAGTTGCTTAAAGTCCGTATCAGAATAGCTTTCATGTAAGAACAGTCTAGACAGAATGGAAAAGTGCAAGGCAAGGCCTGTTTGATATCAGATGCTTTAAGTGAAATAGTGCTCTTAATTACTTAGTCTCGCTGAGTTTAGTTTAATTTGCGAAAATATTTGAAAAATAGATTTGTTCAAAGGTTCATAAGGCTGCTGTACTCAGCCTCTGATAATAATTAATTACAAATTGGTTTATATGCTTTTATATTCCTACTTCAATCACTATGTCTTGAAAAACAGGCAAGCTTCATGGAGTTATTGTTTACTTGAATTACAGTACCACAGCCACAGTCTCGTAATGTGAATTTGTTCATACTGATAATAGAGGAAATATTTTGGACTAAAAGCTATGGAGACGATGGAATTAATTGGATGAATGACCAACCAGTTCTCATAGCCACCATGCGACAAAAGCACTAGGTTCTCACCACTGTCAACTAGTGCAGAACTTCACTGTACTTGTTTTCCTGAAATAACCAATAAGCCTCTCAGAGATCCATCATCACTGTTCATTCTTTGTATGTGTATATTCCTTTCTATAGAAGTATTCTTAAATTTTACTCATGGTCATCATTTGGAAGCAGACTGCTCTATTCTCATGACACAAAGTAGTAGCTTCAAAGTAGTTTGTGCTCAAACCTTAGCATTTTCAGGGCAATTTTTACTGAAAAAAAGCCTATTTCCTTTTCACATTTGGTATGGAAGCTTTCTAAGGTGTGTTTATTTTCTAATCATGGTGAATTGGGGGTTGGACTAGATGATCTCTAGAGGTCCCTTCCAACACCTACCATTCTATGATTCTATGATAATTTCCTTCTAGAAAGACATAAGTAAAAAAGCAGGACTTGTAGCAAGTTGCTTTGGACTTTTTTGCATTTGGAGCTTTTACTTAATGTTTCTCTCTCTGAGCAAAATCTTGGGAGATTACTGTATTTATGTCAAGTCTGAGAGCTGGGTAAGTTTCATCTAAGGGGATACATGTGAAGTATAGCCAGGATTCATCTCTGTTGCTGCAAGCTGTCATCATTTGATAGTCTGAAGACCAGATACTTTCCTTCTGTCTTCAGGAAATGTAAGTTTCTTTTTCCTATGCCACATGGACTTAGTACTTTTGGAAAAGGTGGAAGGTCTTTTTGCTGGACTTGAGAGAAAGTCAAGTAGTTTATAAATCAAGTAAAGTGATTGTTTAGCAGGAGATGTTTATTCTGTCTATAAACTATTACAGATATTATCAGGGTTACAAAGCCAAAGAAAAGGATTTCAAATCCGGAGAAAAAAGCAGTAGCTAGTTTACTAGGACGAATGAGAAAATTATTATGCAACTCTGCAAAAAACCAAACAATATTTCATAACCTGGTAGATGAATCAACTGGTTTTACTTAATTTTTAGAAGAGTGATGATTGTCTGTTGAATCACCTGACTTCTCAAGAAAGGGAAATGGGTCATGTAGGGTAAGGTGCTAGTTGCACCCTTTAAGTAATGTTGGTTAAGTTCCCGAGTCAGGCCTGTTGTCACGTGATTTATTTTTCATCATCCATGGCACCTCAAGTTCCAAGGCAAAATAAATTTCCTGGCAAAGTCAAGTTAGAAGTTGCTGTTTAGTTCAGTTAAACCAGAATTAAACACCCAGAGCTTAAGAAATCGCCAAACTGAATCAGATCTATTGCCCTTCTGGCCTAGCAATGACAAAAGTCATAACTTCAGGGGAAAGTATAACAAGGCAGATGTTGGGCAGCATACGAATCTCACCAAAGTAGTCAGAAGCTGATAGCTCTGAAGCAGGCTTTTGAAAATAAAAAATAAAAATGGCATTTCTGTTGTTAGATTAATGTGCCACATATTCACTGTGATTTCAGGATTGAAGATATGTTATCTTGCACGATTTCTGTACTCATGTGAGCTTTGTGTCCTGTATGAGAGTTTGCAAATCACTCCATGCAGAAAAACAAACAGTTGCACGTTATGGAAATATTATTTTGTCTTAGAGGTCTGTAATATTATAATATGCAGCTTTAAATTATTTTTGTCAATTGTTTTCTGTTTGTACGTCACAGTGACTAGGAGCAGTTCTTCGTTCTGTGGCTTTCATTGTGTATTGAAAGAAATGCAACTATTTGAAATAGGCATGATAAATTAGTAATATGATATTGTACAATAAATATGAAAAGAGAACCTAATGCCATAATACCCCAACAGTAAAAGGCTTGAAGGAAATGCAGGAAACCGGAAAAAAAGGCAGTATCATAGGAGGAGATAACATTACATGCAGGGGTTGATCTACCCAAAAAGCCAGTGCAGTACCTGTTTCATAAACTCTATTATAATTTGCAGTAATTAACAAGGAGGACGCTTGTAAAATGATAATTCATGGACTGACAGAGTGGTATAAATTCTTTTATCACCATAAATTTTCTGAACATCATTAGAGACAGGCTTTTGGAGTCCTTCAGGAAATAGTCATAGGAATTGGAATATCGCAGGCACTTAGTCAACTGCCTTATAAATATACAAGAGTCAACAAATATACAAGAGCTGCTGACAGGTTTTGTGGGTTCTTGCCAGTACAGAATCATTCGTATCAACAAAGTCTTTCCACTGTGAATAGTGAAAGAATTCTGTAAAGCGAAAGAAAAAATCATTTGGCATATCTATCCTGAAAGATAGATACCCAGAATGAAAATTTTAGATATCAAAGAACATTTAATGGCATTTTGATATCAAAAAGGAAGAGAAAAATAACAGATAGTTGTGTTCCTAGATAGAAATTTAGATTTTACGTAGATCATCTGATTTCCTTAACATCTGAAGGTGTTACCAGGATTTGCAGAAGCATTTTACTGTATCTACTTACTTGGATAATGATATTTTATTCTGTTGAGAATTCATTCCACAACAAGACTACGGTTAATCAAAAGAAGATACCTCTAAACTTTACCTAAGAAAATCACTATAAAACAGCTTTTGCTGCTTTTGTATTTAAAAGAATTTATTCCTTGCTCTTCTAGTTTGTGTTTTGCTTTTTCTCAGCTGAGTGGAGGCAGGCTATCAGATGACAAAACTGGTTTCTTTTTTTTGGTGGTTTGTTTTGAGGGTTTTTTTCATGGAAGTCGAAACAGCAGAACTGTTATAATCAAATTTCCATTAATTCCTCTACATTTAAAACATGCCCAGAACAACTTTTGGGTATAGATCAAAACTTCAACCCAGATAAATGCTTTGGAAGATTGAGATGATAATGTTAAATAGGGTCTTAATCATTTTTAGTAAAGGGAAGGTGATGGCATCTTGGAAGAGAACAAGTATGGCATGATGGAAGGACAAGTTGAGATACACAGTGTCACTTACCCATTGCTTTATTTTCTAAGCATTTACATAAATACATAAAAAAAAAAAGGCACTTAGTTAACAGTAGTTTAAATTACCAGACACAGACATAAGAAGTTTTACAAAATCGGTAATTGGATAGATTCACCACTAGATTAATGCTTTGGAAGAAATGTTGATTTAGAACCTAAAATTAAACAATTAAACTGATTTCATAAGTTGCTGCGAGGATGCAGAGTTACTATATAAAGTGGATATTTAGGTAATGCAATATTGGCAGTATGCCCAGGATATAAAATGATGCATAAAGCTATGTTGCAGTAAAACACTACTGTCAAGAAACACTGCCCCTTTCAGGAGGTATTTATAACTCTAATTTAATTGATATGCAATTCTACAATGCGTTTCACAATGTGAGGAAGAGTCAATTACAATTAACAAGGCTGTTAAAATTAGTTATTAATCAATAGAGTATTTCTTGCAACATGACTTCCTAGATTTACTAATACTTCATTTCTGAAGTGACGTTTACCAGACGAAGCCTAAATAGTGAGCCATATGTAAATATCACAAAAGTATATCTGTTCAAGCATTGCTGAAATGCACTATTGGAATAGGCTTCAGGCTCGCAAGAATAAAGTTAAAATCTGAGTATATTTTTATATCACTAGATCTCACTCTGAAGAAAATTGACTTCTCAAGTAGGGTTCCTGCATGATAGACCAGATGTACATGCGAAACACTTGATTTTGCACTTTTCTGCATAAAACAAAACAAAAAAGTCTTGAATGGAAATCATTCTCTCCATCTTTAAACTCGTGTTCAGGTTTTTTAAAAACTCTAGTGAACTGTACATTTTCTGCTGCTCACTTACATTTTGCACTGTGGGAACTAGCTTCTGTCTAAAAGGAATATTGAAGTTCTCGTTCCAGACTCAGTGTGAAAATCCACGTGGTGTTCACCTTTGTAGTTTTACTGCCTCAGATTCGCACTAGTTTCTGAAGCTCGAAAATGTAGGTGGTTACTACCTTAAATTCTCAAATAAGATAATGATCTCTCATCTGGTTTTACGTGGCGATAAAGCTTCTGGGCCTGCTATCTACAAAGTGATTGGATATTTTGTCTCGTAGTATCGTATATCATGAAATTGGATTATAAACTATCGAATCTTCTAAATTTTTTGTGAATTAGAATTCACTGTGTAGAAAAGACTTAATTTTTAATGAATTTTGAGGTAGATTCTTTCATTTCAGTATTCCCTACACAAAAAAACAGAAATAATGGCTGCTCAGGGCAGGCACAGAATGTTGGCACTAGTCACTTTTTATTTTAAAGATAATTTGAAGCATTATTCGTAGTTTAGGGTTAGTCATTGTGTCACAGCACTTGCTTATCTTGCTTTTTATTGTCTTCCTGCTGATCACAGGAAGTTGGTAATGCATGCCTTTCAGCACAGAATGATGTAAATGCTATTCAACTTGGTAATGCATGCCTTTCAGCACAGAATTATGTAAATGCTATTTAACTCTTCTTGGAGCTGCAGAAGGCAGCTTGACAAATGACATAAAGTTTAATGGCACATGGTGAGAACCAAAATGTGTGCAAAAACAATGTAGATCTGTAGTTTCTGTAATGCATGCATGCTGGGATGTGCCAGATGTTTCAGACATTTTTTTTTGGATCACAGGCAGTCTGAGTGCTACTATGATAAGTACAATAATTAAGATAGTCTGAGAGAATCATATGTATTCTGCTCTGTATGACTGAAGGAGTCGACTATTATGGCCAATTTTGGAGGAAAAGTGCTCGTATTTTACTTCTTCCTTCCTCATTTTGCAGGAAGAAACAAAGCTGTGCTAACTGTCAAGGATGAGAATTACTTTCTTCAGAGTGTTATTTCCTTTCTGAATTGCTGAATAAATTCTATATTTGCTTTTTATTTAAGTATCTGTAATATGGAAAACAATCTTTCCCTACCTTGCAGGTATGCTGAGAAATCACTGAGGGTGATTATGTAGAATTTAGCTGCTCAGAGCAGCTAATGTAAGTCTAGCTTTTGTACCTTCAAACTGATTCTGTCCAGTTGTATTGATTGTAAGAGAAGATTATTTTGCATTTGTACTGTACCGTAACTGTGTACGTGAAGGCTTGAGCTGACAAGTATCTAGCTAGTATTGTAAGATGGATTCTTCAGTGGCAATGTCCAATAATACAGTTCTTTACAGTTCTGTTCAGACATGACTCTCTAAACTACCCTCTTCGTTAATCTATAAACTGTTCAAAAGGGAAAAGGTATTTTACAGTACGAGGGAGAATAAAGGGAAATAAACTATAGTTACCCTTGATTTCCATAAAAAAAGGTCTATTTGCAGTAAGAAGCAGCAAGGAGGCAGTTGAATTTGTGTTGGGTTTTAGTTCTGAGCAACTTATTCCATAAAGTAAGTTCTGTCATACACTGAAAAGTTTTGCCTATGAGTTCCACTGCATCAAGGAAGTGAAATTACTATTGAATCTGAATTTTTGGTACCCTTTATATGCTGTCTATAATGCAAAGTGAAAACAGTGTGTGGATTCTCTAAGTTAGACCAAATTTAGCTCAGGTATCTGCACAGCACAAACCAACATTTGTTTCAGATATACCTTTTCAGATCTGGAAGCAACTTAGAAAAATGGTTGATCTTCCTCCTGAAATAATATACTGCATCTGCATCCAAGCATGGTATGTCCATCCGTCTCTGTAGAGCACTGTGCAGTTGTGGAGCTGAGCTGAGGTACGAGCATCTCCATTATTTGTTGTAGACCTGCCTTGGGCTCCAGTCATGCAGGAGAGGGCCTGGAATTCTGCATCAAACACACTGCAGTGGTTTGGACTGATGGATTTGCACTAGCCTGTGATACCTGCTTCAGCAATTCAACCATGAGACAGGCTATGTGTTATCACTTGCTTCCAAATGTTTTGGAATTGACAAAGAACTCACAACATAGAATGATTACTCAATCCATAAAACTTCGAGTTCTAGTTAGTTTGTTGCAAGAGAATCATATGTGGTGCCTGTTCCAGAAAAGCGTAAGAGTTTTGGAGAATACAAATATATTTGCAAGTTAATGGACCGGTTTTTTTGACAAAAAACCTACCACTCATTTCTTCAGTATTTGTTCTTAGGTTGTGATGAAAAGAACTTTTTTGTTGGGTTTTTTGAGGGGGATGTGGATATTTTGGTTTGGTTGCTTTTTACATCTTTGATGTTCAGATTAAAGCTCCATTAAATTTCTTTCACTTCTCTTAAATGAAAAGAGTGGATCGATGAGGAGAAAGGTAGGCTTTAGTCAACATAAAATACAGTTTATCCGTTGTTGCAATTTGTCCTTTTGGACTGTCTTTTGCTTTACTACATGAGATACATTCTGTTAGCCACAGGGCAGTCTTCCTTTAGACATTCTTTTAGAATGCTTTTTTTAACCTCATGTATCATCTGGGGTATTTTGTCTTTGGGATGTAACATTTTTCCAAAAAAGGGACTTCCATTCTGTTAAAAATTTTACTGCCTTCTTTTTTTACCTACTATGTGCTCACACAATGTTCATAATGTACCATGTAATTAAAAATCCTGAGTGGATATTTTTCTTCTGGTTTTAGTTAATTTTGTCACCTATCGTCTTGGGTTTTGTCGGCATAAAAATTAAGTACCTCTGAACTACACATGGATGTAGCTTGCATGAGATTATTTCCTGTCTCTATTATCTCTGCCCTGTACGAGACTGAGTGGAAGAAAAACCTCAAAGGCTGCTTTCGTTTTCAGCTAAGCATAATACTTTTGTAAGTGTAGTCAGTGGGTTAAGCATCAGCTCACGGAGCTAGGGAGATAAGCAAAGCCCCTGGCAACCAAGGGTACTGTTTCACTTTTGAACAAACATAATGTAAAGAAATGCTTAGAATAATGAATGTGTGAGTTAAGGAAGCAGGAGAAGAAATGTTTTTTGTAGGGAATTCAGTATCTGAGTATGGAAGAATAGAAGAACAGTATTTATAATAAAGGCAAAAGAATCCTTTTGCATGTGAATGAAAGACGTATCTAGATGGAATTAATATATTGCATTTGACCACTGAGATTGGTAACTCTCAGTATCAAACTATTCTAGTCTCATTGCCAACTAGTCTAGTCTTCTCTTCCACTAGTAAACAACAACTAAACAATGATTTTTGAATGTTTTCACCGTATCTCTGCAGTTCAGGATTCTTTTGTTTTCTGTGATTCATATGATTTTTTTTACTACTCGGGAGAAATTATTTCTTTTCATCCTGATTCAAGGAAAAAAAAATTGTTATCAATTATTTATAGAAATTTCAGGTAAATAGGAGTTTCTACGGGATTTGCTTTCGGAGAGGATCATCCAGTCTGCTGGTTAGACTATGCGGGCCTTATTCTCCTTTCATTTCTACTTGTGTAAGTCAGAAGTAGATCTACTAAAATCCCTAGAGCTACATAAATGTGAAGCTGACTCTAAAGAAGCCTGATAGGTGCTAGTGACCTGAATTTCATAGAATTTGTACTCTATAGTCTGTGACAGCATGACAAGACATGTGCCTCCTGAGCCCCCCACATGTCTACTGGTCGTGAAAGTGGCCTTTTAGTAATGTGAAGTAAGGTTCTGGTTTGGGAACCAGGGTAAGGCAATTTGGTTTCCAAATATCAGGAACATAACACTATTAAGAAGCAAATGTTAAAAAACCATTATATATAAGGGTGCTGGAATTGCAGATAGGAGTCTACCACATATAAGTAATTTTCGGTATTGTATCTGTGCGTGTAATTACAATTATCCAAGGAAACTAATTATAGCTATACGTATACATGTGTAGAAATGCCAGTGGGGGGTGGGGGGTCCACATATGCTATTAGAAATCCTTTTAAAAATACGGCATGTCAGGCTAGCAACTAGATTGTACTCTAATGATAGCTTCTTTGGGGATAAAAATTCAGTCAAAAAGTCATACGTAAGCACATGTATGTCAATCTGTAGTAGTCCCTAGTGTCTGTATTTAAATACTGATAATACTGTGTACGTCATTAATGAGTGGATCAGGAGCAGACATTTTTTTTCTGATAAATTAAGTATTGCTAAAAACTTAGAAGTTTATAAATATGTTTTCTATTGCTAGCATTGTAATTATATTTAAAACAAATGCCTTTCAAGTGCTCTTATCAACTATTTTGTCCCTCTCCGTATTTATGCAGATATTCCTCTTTGCTCTTTTCTAAATTGCAGTGAACGAATAATCAGTTACAATTTGCATAACCTATGAGTAGCTAAATGGTTAACTCATATTTTTTCTTTTTCCCACTATTACTGAGCCATTGTAAAATTTCCCTACTACAGACTATTCTTTAGTTAATTAGATTATTCAATACCTTTGAAAATTAGTTCTCATTAATGCAAAAAATTAGTGGTGTTGAGAGAAAGGCCTCTAGGAAAACATGTTTTACTAACAGAAGCACATTTCACTCTCGTATGTCTTTTTCACTCTAATATATGCAAGTTCACAGTATCCAGACGATTGCTTACAGTTGTACTAATGGAATACATCCGATCAAAGAGAATCCCAGAACGACGCTCCAAGGTGATCATCCATGACACAGATGCTCTTTGTGCTTTTTTTTTTTAAAGAAATAAATAACTGGGCTAGTTATGTAGTGGTAGTGAAAATTTGTAATACAGGTGATGAAACGGAGATTGCCAGCACAGTGTGAACAGGGAGGATTATCGTAGCTTTGGGGAAGGAAGTGTGCAATGAGTCCTGTTTGGGAGAGAAAGTGTGAATAAACCCTGATTTGGAAAACACTTAGCTTTTACTTTGGGAGCAGGTCTGGAAAAGAAAGGCCTCTACTAATTGAGAAATAGAATGGGAAACACTTGAACTGACTAAATTATTTTTCCCACTTTTAGTTGATAAAATTAGTAACACTAAAAAGAAGAGGGATATGAGAAGAAAATCTTTGAGCCTTCTAGAATGAATAAATTTTATTTTGGTAACAGTAGCATGGGTAGTGCTGCTGTGTCAAAGTTCTTTTACTTGATCGGCCACACAGCATTTTATTAGGCAGTGTGCACAGTATTTTCAGGGATGATCAGATTGGGTCATTCATATTTAATCATGCATTAGCAGCAGCAGAAATCTTACATTTATTACGCAGGATTTTACTGAAGCTCTTCAAACATTTTGCTGTAGATGTATGCTGTTATCTCTTACAGTCTGTTTCAAGAAAATATGAATATTTTTAGATATGGTATATTTTCATTTTTGTAGGTTTTTTAGACTAGATTTCAGTATACTTTAAGGAGGATTAATTTGTTTATAGCACTCAGAAAAGCCTGTTACAGTTTTGCGTGCTCAATTACTCAATGGGGAGCTCCTGCCTTTCCCTGGTTCAACAAGGTACGTAGGAGAACTCCCTGCTTTTAAGTGTAAGGGCACCATTTCATTACTTTTCATCAGCTATGTTATTTGAATGGTAATCATCTTTGATACTCACATTTGCTAGAATATTTTAGCTGAGTCAATTACCAGAACAAATAAAAGGCTAGTATTTAATGTAGCGCCAAGGGAAAATGAAAAGTTACTTGTATCATTTGTAGCATCCAAATTATTGTGAAAGGTAAGAGACAGGAAAACCTCTATTAAAAAAAACCTTTTTAAGTGTGTGTCATTTATGTTACATTGTAGACAGTTTTGCCATGACCTATTCTCTGGCTTGGGTGTGGGTTAACTGGCAATGTTTTATTCAAAACACGAACATGTCAGAGAGTGCACGAGTTGCCAAATCAGGAAGAGTGCTTACCATTCTTTAATTTTCAGCCCTGTGATCATTACAATGATCATTATGAAACTTCACGTACTGATGTAGTGATCTGCGTTTGACTTTATACAGACTTTCAGTACCTTCATATACTTGATAGCTTGGAAATGAATCTTTGCCATTAATAAACCTACTGTATGGTCATCGTGCTCCTGTGGCAGGCTGATTCTCTTTGGGACGTGAGGAATGCTTTGGATAACAGCAATGCTTAAGAGAAAAGAAGAAAAAGAAGTTGTGTGACATGGTCCTGCTCGGGGGGAAAAAGTCTTTCCGATGTTAGGTTAGGTAACTCGTCTGATCTTACTAGATGCAAGCAAGTGATGAACAAGACACCTTAGATGTTTTAATAGTGGTAGCATCAATCCCCTCCAAACTTATTAGTCATTACCAGGGTAACTTGATCACTTCAGGGTTTTTTGCCTGCTTCAAGTAGCAAATGATCTATTATCTATAATAGAAATGGTATGATTAAATGATAAATGATTCCGTATATGGATACACCAGGGGGATATGTGAAGGAGGGAGGTGGCAAAATGCATGCTTGTCGCCTGAATGTTTAAAACTTCTCTTAGAAATGCATGCTGTTCGAATATACCTGGGTTATAGCCCATGTGGTTAAACAGTCCCAGCAGACTTCCTGTCTTTTACATGTGCAACATGCATTTCAGTTCTGTAACAGTTCTCTGAAGTCATGTGTGATTAAATACCTTACAATATGCCGAAAGTAGTGATATTAAAATACAAATATTATACTTTAAAAAAAAACAAACCCAAAACATTTCCTATGTGGTTATTCAGAAAGCATTTAAAGTAACAGATCTTTCAAGTGCCAATTTCTGCATTTGTAAGCAAATACACATTAATTTTAAAATATATTTTGTAATTTCAAGATGAGAAACTGGTTTCTAGCTGTGGGAAAACTTCTCCATTATAAAGCTTGGTTTAAAGTATCAAAAAGAGTCTGAAGATTTTATTTTTAATCCTGAATCACTTACTACTAAAAGACATGTTCATTTACAAACCTCAGAGGAGTAACCAATGTAGTAAATGAAGTTATGTAAAGCTATGTAAGAATGGTATTAAAGAAAGTTTTCATGACAGTTTCATTGTTGTTCTTAAAATCCCCTGCAGTTCGTCTTCTGAAATTCTGTATTCTATATTGTAATATTTGTCCTTTAAGCTTAACAAACTCCCTTTCAAATATTAACATTTTTGCCAAGATTGACGTTCTAACATGTTTTTAGCTCTCTTCTTTTAAAGAGCTTTGATCACAATTATAAAGCAGCTGAAACTATAAGTGCAGATGCAAGTTGCTTTAAGCATGATCTTTATTGTGAAATAACTTTTAGTTAGAACTTGAAACAAATTTTCCATTTCCTTTTCCTTAGAGTTACAGAATGACTACCGTGGTTTACTTCTGTGAGTTCTTTCGCTGTAGATTCCGCTATGTTGAGTGCACAAAGGAAGTATAGTCTTTAGTCGTGCTTAATACTGTTTGTTTTTCTTCTACAGAGAGCAGGGGACACAGTCAGTGGAGACACTGAAAGGTAATTACTTCTGTTATTCTGTATTTAAATATATACATAAGCTATCTATGAATTATACTTGTTTACTTTTAGAAATTTAGTTGCAGTATTTGAGGGATAAATTTTCAGGGTTTAGTGAGAAAAGCATTAATATTATTTAGTAAATGTCATAACTTTCATTTGCTAACAACGTCAAATATAAATATAAATTACAAAGGTTGAAAAAATACTTCAGATGTAAGTCTATTAAAGATTACTAGGCGGAAAAATTATGCTACTATAAAGTACCAGATGTTTCCCCCCCTCCTTTTTTTTAATTATTTTTGAAGTTTAGTATTTCAGGATCACTCTGAGGATGAAAAGCATAATGCATGTCTAGCATGATTTTTGGAAATAACAGGCAGAATTTTCCAATCAACATCTAAATGCTAATTCCGTCTGGACAAAAGTTACTGTTTGTTTGTGGCTCATATTTGATAAATAATGACAATGGAGGCTTCAGTTTGTCCCTTACAGTTAAATTTAATCAACCGATTCTAATGAAGAAGATAGTGATTTTTGTCTCTTTCCTTTGCAGTTTATCTGATGAAGTGTGTTCGTATTGTAGTTGCATCCAATAAGTCATATTAAAAGAATAAGTTAGAAATAGCAGGTGCTTGGGTATCATAAAATGTCATAATTAAGCTTCGCTATTTCATACCATTTTCTTCAGTGGTATAAATACCACTTCATGAGAGCTAGAAGGCTGAGGCACAACAATATTAGTTGTTCATCAAACACGAGTCACCTTGTGCCGGATTTTTCAGGATTGTCAGCATTTTTACCTCTTTATGTATGTATTAAACATCCTAACTCGTTTCAAAGGCGGTTGTAATGGTAAGAATTTACTGATGTTTCCTCAGATGTAGCGTGCTCGGCAGGTTTAAAATGGCATTCAACTAAATTGAGTAGCACTGCTATCATAGATGAAAGCGGGGTAAAGATGGAGTTTGAAAGACTTTGTGAGGTAAAATTCTACTTCACCTTATCAAAGACGGTCTCGTCTCTCCGTTGCCGCCATTGTAGCCGTCCGTTACCTCATCATCTATTACCCCAGCTAAATACAGGTTCTTATTTTTACAATAAATTAAGTATAGTCTCAATTCAGAGCCAAAGCAGCAGCCATCTTGTATAAGGCAGGGGTTATATGCAGAGGGAAAGTGTGTCGTTCTCAGTTTCTCTTTAAGTGACAATTGGATTTCACCTTTTGCCCTTACCTCTTCTATCGGAGTTTTCAGAACTTACTGTTTTCCGTCAATCTTACGTATTTAGTGTTCTCCCAACTCTGACATGCCAGGTGCTGTTGTCCTGTCCTACCCCCACACTTGCTTCTCCTTACTTTTTGTCACTCCCTTGTCTCATCCTCCTTCCTTCCAGGATGGCTCCCTCCCTCACGTCCTTCTGACCTGACTTTCTGCAACAGAAAGAAATTGCAGACCCCTCCCAAAAAAATATACTTCTCACCCCTTTTTTGTCTTCCTTCTCCACAGCAATAGTTTCTTGCAGTCTCGAGGAAGAGCTGCAAAGGAATTTTGCTCTTCCTAGGGCAAAGCATGCCTAATAATTCTGAGGGGGTTGCACATGCTCTGTTTGGCAGGGACATTACCATCCAGGTGGAACATCCTTCGTTGGACAGGATGCAAGCCTCTACTGCACATCTGTCAAGAGATATTTTCCACAGACATATGACTTGATGAAATTTTGGCAAACATTCATAGCAAAAGGCTATTCTTTTGTAGTCTTTTACAAAATGGCTCTCCCTTTCCCAATCCTTCTGACACACATCTTAAATTTCAGGTCCAGACATGGCCGTATTACATCTCTTCAGTATGTTGAAAAATATCTTAAAAGAGGTAGAATGGTATCTTCTTGCTCCTGATAACTTTCCTTTAAGTCGTTTAAGCAGCTTGAAACAAAATAAAAATATTTTGGCTTAAAATCAGCTGAGGTGGGCACTGGTAGAAGATTTTCATCACATATAGCTAGGTTTTGAGGAGCTGAAGACAAACTGTGTGGATAGATTCATATATTTGAACGAAATAGCATTATCTTCATTATCTGTACAGTTTCTGTGGTATGATTGCATCCTTTAAAAAAAAAAAAAAAGGAAAAAAAAAAAGCCAAAACCAAAAGAAAGACGTTTCTTGCATGTAGTAGAATGTACTGCGTGCTGCAGGGAATTTATACCGAAAACAGTAGCAGCTACATGAAAAATTCAAGACTACAGAATGTTACTATGAATATCTACCTTTTTAAACACTTCAAATGAATAGAACGTAAAGGAAGTCTAGCAGGATTTTTTTAGCCTTGAGCAGAATAAAAGCTAGGTGTTTCTGTGTTTCAACTCTGGTTTCTTCTAAACGCTTGTGGTGTATCGGCATCACCTGTTTGCCCCAGCACTACACACAGGGCTAGACTTTCACCGTCCGTGCAGAGCACCCACACCCCTCATTATAAGATACTGTCCATTCACGTGTTAAACTCTGCCCCTGTCTGAAAATGCAGAAAATCTGAGCTCGCTCATAAGCAGTCTTGTGGCTAGAAAAGTAGGGCAGCCACAGGCAAGTTGTGACTCTTCACTTCTGAGCAGGTGTCATGATTTAGAAAATTACACTCTGCAATTGGAGGTGGAATCACTAAACGTGGCAGTGTTCTGTGGTTTTAGGAAGGCAAGCTAAATTAAATGCTATGTGAAGAAACAGCTGATTTGTTTTCCTTTTTACCAAAAGCAATTTACCCTGTTTATTATTGTTTCACAGATGAGAAAAGGGCAATGAGCATCTAACGTGTTGTCCCTGCTGCAACTTTTTTGCAAACAAACGTCTGACTATATGCTTAGCAGGGTTTGCTGTGTTCTTTGATCTTCGTTTTACTTTAGAATAATTTTTTTTCTAGTAATAGGAAACCTTGACATCTGTGGACTCTAGACATGCATGCGTAATGTAACCATGACATCATTACGGAGACCTTGAGTTTGGGGATCTTCCTCTGCTTAGCTAACCACACAGGCCTGGGGAAGAGCAGGCAGAAAAGAATTGTATCATTCGTGTGTTGCACAACTGCTAGTTGAGTAAACAGGTTTTATGAATATTTGCACTTAGTTTCCATGTGAAAATGCTGCTGAAGTTCTTTTTCATGACACGTTTTGTCTTTTAAGCATTAAATTTACAAAAATGTTTTAATCATGTCCACAGTGGCATGCTTTGGAAACTATTTTTTTTTTTTTAGTTGTGGTTAATGCTGGAGAGGTAAGGGGAGATAAATATTTTGAAAATAACTTCTAGCCTTGAAGTTTAGTCAACTTTGCATCTACAGATATACCTGTATTGCAGTGACTACAGAACAGTACGGATGCATCTGAGCTAGCTGGTTGATACTTGAGGTATGAAGTTAATAGCCTGTAGCGGAGTTCTGAGCCTGTAGCTGAGCGAGCATGGAACTGAGAAGGGATTTCAAATCTCACTACAAAATACTCAATAATTAATTTGCAGAGAGAATTTACTTGTTGTGACAGGAATACATTATATAAGCTATGGAGGTCCTAATAATCTAACTATAAATCATTAATCCAGGCAAGGTGGTAAAAAATGCATTCCTGTGACCAGGTTGATGAATCCAAATTGCTTCATATGTGTTCTTGTGAACCAGCCATATGGAAATTTCACATAAGGTACAATAATTTTCTGCACAAATATATTCTTTAATATGCTGATTTTTTTTTTCTCAAGTTATGGTGGCCTTGCCTCTGAGCTGCAACCAGACTGCACTTGAAGTAGTTCAGAATATGAGGCATAAAGGTTGAAGAGAGCTTCGCATGCCCCTTGCATCTAGAAATTTACATTTCCTAAGTGTTTTCCAAGTAAAAAAAGAGAGCAGGATGATAGGTGCCATTTTCCAGTTGTTCATAGCTGCTGATGATCAATGGAGTTGTTACTTGAGCTCTCCGTGCTTCAAATTGCCGTATGTTCCTAAGTATCCAGGTGGCAGCGGGGACTAACAATACCTTTTCAAGTGCAGACTTCACTGTTGTCCATAATGTTTAACCAACAGCTTTGAAATGATCTGTTGATCATCTGTGCTGTGCACTTGAGCTCCTACATTTATGCAACCTTATGAAACAGGAGCCATCCTACAGAGGACTAGCAAGAAAAGCTCTCAAAATAGTCTGTTTATGGACTGTGCATCCACTTGGACATTCCATGTAGGTCCCCAGTCAGGATGCTTAGAACATTTTGTATCATGACAGAACATGGAATTCACTACCCAGTAATTTATACCCAGTTATCTCTGTTCCAGCAGTAAATTCTGGCAAATGGTCCTCTCTTTTTACCTACTGGAAACTTTTATNTATTTTCAAGTGCAGACTTCGCTGTTGTCCATAATGTTTAACCAACAGCTTTTGAAATGATCTGTTGATCATCTGTGCTGTGCACTTGAGCTCCTACATTTATGCAGCCTTATGAAACAGGAGCCATCCTACAGAGGACTAGCAAGAAAAGCTCTCAAAATAGTCTGTTTATGGACTGTGCATCCACTTGGACATTCCATGTAGGTCCCCAGTCAGGATGNTTGAGCTCCTACATTTATGCAACCTTATGAAACAGGAGCCATCCTACAGAGGACTAGCAAGAAAAGCTCTCAAAATAGTCTGTTTATGGACTGTGCATCCACTTGGACATTCCATGTAGGTCCCCAGTCAGGATGCTTAGAACATTTTGTATCATGACAGAACATGGAATTCACTACCCAGTAATTTATACCCAGTTATCTCTGTTCCAGCAGTAAATTCTGGCAAATGGTCCTCTCTTTTTACCTACTGGAAACTTTTATAGATTAAAAAATTATTGCAAATTGGAATAGTCAAAAGATAAGTATGGATTGTTCTGTTTGCTCAAATAAATAAATGCAAATCAAAGAAATTATTAGTGTCTAAAATTATCGTTTAATCAAAAATCAAAATAGATATTAGCAGTTTGTTGTAACTAGAATCATTTTGTATTACTTCTAGTTTATAAACCTATCCATTACTGCCACAGTAGGAGCTTAAAAAAAGTCAACAAAATAGATGGTAACTATTACAGATACCAAGGATGAGGTGAAAGGGAAGTAACACTCCAAGTAATTATTCTTGTTTCTAGACTATATTCATTCATTGGGATTTATTATCTGTATCCTGTCACCTGTGGAGAAGCCAAAATGGCAGCAATCTAGTAAGATACATCAGTTTGTTCTGATGCAGTTACAAGTTTCATTTAGTGATGGATTTAATGATCCTGAAGGTAATAGAGAACTGGGATGTTATAGTTAAGAGCATTGATAACGTGTAAGAGCCATTTTATTTGATCTTCTTTTTGAGCATTTCTTATGTGATCAAGGGATGCTTAGTTTGTATGCAGCTGGTTTCAATCAGTCCTTGTTTTGCAGTAGATATTCTATAAATTTTACAAGTTAAAACACTATTCCTTACTAGCATTTACGGGACAATTAAAGATGTGTTGTTATCTTTCTATGGCAGAAAATGAAATGTTCCTTAAAATGAAAAGAGGAATGACTGTCAACACAGAGATGGTATTCACAGCTGCACTTCTTTAGGGATACTTGTTTCATGAAGAAATAGCAAGTTACTTTTGCTCACTAAAAGAGGAATTTTTGTATGTATGAACAGAAAGTGCAGGATACTCAGAATTCTGGTGATGCTCTTAAATGGATATAACTGCTCTGACAGCAAAAGTGCAAAGATGTATGCAGCTACACTGTTGATTTCACGTATTCAGTATTTGGTAGGTGACAGTTCTCAGCACTCATTAGAAATCTTTTACTAGTTATGTCTACATTCTGATTCTTACAGCTTTTATCAAATACATTAACCTGGAATATAGGACTTCTGCTATCCCCCATACTTCTAGGTTTTGCCATTCTAATTTGTTTTCTAGAGATTCATTATTGCTATTTTCTAATCATACAACACTGTTCCTCATTTGAAATCCTGATTACAAATCTTATCATTAGTCTTGCAATTCATTTGCATGTCCTTTTAAGACGTGAGTTAGAAGTTACCACACCTACTCGAGTCCTTTGAATTCTCAGTGTTTTGCTTCCACCTAGGTCAAAGCCATTTCCATCTTTTTTTAGCTCATTCTTGTTAACCTTTCTACTTTAGCTCTCTGTTCAGCATCGTCATTCTGATTGAATACCGAGTCAGTATGCCCCTAGTACTGAGATCAGAGACAGACTGTGTAACCTTGATTTGTGCTTGCGTCTTAGTACCTGTTTTTCTCTAATTCTTCTTCCCTATATTTGTTTCAGTTTGCTTACAACATATAATTTAGTCAAAGTTCTGAAGAATAGTTAAGGAGGGAGGCAGCCGTTATCCATAGACGTTCAATATATGGCACACAGCTAGGCAGAGCGTATCAAAACTCAGAATAGACATTGCTAAAATCCCTTCTATTTCTGTCAAATAGGAATACCTCAGAAATCCATTCAAGGAAGATTGTATGATAGAATTAAGTATTTTAGAATGAGCTTTATTACAAAATAAAATTGCATTTAAATTTTTGCTGTTATTTGCATAGAATTTTGCTTTTTTGTGTCAGATGATGCAATGAATGTTTCAGCAAACATCCTGAAATAATTGTTTGATTTGTTATTGTTTTTTTAAATTGGTATAAATTACTCGTAAGTGACTGGTCCTCCTTTTTCTAGATTCTGCAGTTTCTTTCAAAAAGAAACAAGGAAGCAAGCACTTAGTAGAAGATCAACTGGTTTAGTTGGTTTGAGAAATATCAGTCGAGGCCATTATACCCATATCACTGCGCATGCCTTCCTGCCCCCCTCTTCATTCTTTTCCCTTTCACTTCTGTGCCAACTGTTTTCCTAAAGAGCAAGGTGTGAGGAATAACGCAACCAATTATGATACAGAGTATTTCAACCAGAATAGTCAACATACTAGAGGAGTTCTGTTTCTAAATGAATTGGTTCTGTCACTTTCACACAGATCATTGACTTGTCTAAAGAGAAGAAAAGATCAGTATTTCTTCTTCTGTGATCTGTAGATCTGAATATTTGAGGAATAATGAGATTCAGGGAGGACTATTTGATAGACATAAAATCTTTTAAAAAACCCCAAACTCCTGCAGACAACTGAAAACTGTTCCCAAATGAAAAACAATAAGCTCGTCGTACATTAGAACACCTATTACTGAGCTTTCATAAGATGCCAACTTTTAAAGAGCTTACAAAAGCTCGATTGCAGACTGCTTCTCTAACTTTATAACATTTTTGCTAGTAAGAGTCTGATTACCGTAAGGGGATGCATTATTATGTTTGCATGGAAGCAAATAAAACTTGACTAAGGACTTTTTAGACAAAAACACAGATGTATTATTCATATTGTATACTGGCTTAGAGAAAGAATGGAAGCATTGAAGCTGACACTTTCCAGATGGGTCAAAGTCGTGATTAAAGAAACAGACCAGAAATCAGGGGGGAAATGCCCAGTAGGATTGAAGTGCCTTTATAGCATTCTCGTGGGCAGACAGAAACGGAGCATTAACAACAAAATCTGCCTTGCAGCAGTTTGGGCGTCTGTCCATTCCTTTGCCAAATGTTGTAAGCTGAACTTTTTTGCTTTAAAGTTGTTTCTTTCAATCCTTGTAATCTCAGACAGCTCAGAACCTTGAATTCTTGCCCTACTAACTTTTATTATTTTAATTTTAATGTTATGCATCCCATCTTTTCACTGCAGTCTGGAAATTTCCTTTGACTCAGGACTGATAGAGGCTTATGACTGAGAATGCAGTAGTTGTTTCTACTGGTAAATTTGATTTCTCGTAACAATGGAAATCATCAAATGAGAAAATGCCACTTTCTGTCTTGCTGACTTGAGACAGATATTATTATTATGAGCAACAGAATTTAGGAATGTGTTAAAAAGATCCACAGAATTTAGGAATGTGTTAAAAAGATAGATCCACAATCCTTTTATTCCTTTTTATTTTTTCCTCTCAGTTCCTTTCCCGTTCTTGCGCTCCTTTTCTGTTTATACGACGTATGCAAAAAATGCATGTTTTTCAGGTTTCCCCACTTCTTCTTACTGTGGAAACATGAGGGTAAATTGTGTGTCTTAAGAACTTCTGTGCTAGACTTCAGGCAAAGTAGACCCTGATTCAGTGTTCTGTTTCTATCAATGGCCAATACTGTTTGTAATTGTATAAGGAAAGGCCTCTGGCAATGCTTCCCTGCTTTGTTCTCTTAGTCTTTAGAGAACACTAGGAGAAAGCTCAGATACACTGTAGACAGTATTTTTGCGTTTTAAAGGCTCTGTAAATTTTTGGTATCCATGGCATCCTGAGCAAAATGTTATGGAACTCTTTGCGCAGGAAGCTCTTCATACCAAAAATTCTTGGGGGGTGTGTGTTAATGAATAAAGGTCCAAAACAACGAAAGCTAACTGCTAATTTTATATAACTTATATAGTTCCTTTATTCAAGGAGACATTGAATATCTGTTCCCCATTTACTCTTTTCAGAACACTCCTGTGTTCATAAACCTCTGCAGTTGCCTTGAGAGACAGTTAGATGAGTTTCTTTTCAGTTTCCCTCTGTGCTCTTTGATGCTAAGGAATCAGAACTGTACGCTATTAAAAATTTTGGAGGACCGCTGCTATGTCTGTACCTACCTAACAGCCCTCACTATTGTAGTGTTTCAAAACAATTTAGCAATACAACTGCTAATAACTATGTAGAGACAAATGATTGTATGTATAGTATTTGTATGAGAAAGGTATGCAGAAAATGTCCCCGTAAGTGAAAAACGCGCAGACAGGCTGACTGGATGGGGACTGTCTCGGGCTTTTCCTTTCCTAACCTAAAATGTTTTGCAGTGCCATTGTGTCAGGACAGTAATCACACATTCTCAGAAAAGTGAAACTTTGCCTGGACCTTCTCCAGGGATTTAGAACTTCAAACAGTGCTCTGCAATAGCCTTTCTGCAAATTGAGCAGTATGCCAGTTCCTCTGGCACATGGATATTGATGTTAAAAAGCATAACGACGAAACTGTACCAGCAGTTGGAGCCTACATCGAAGTTAGGTTGGGAAAGTTTATTTGGTGTTCATTTTGTTACTAAGAGTTTCTGTTCTTTACATCAGGATTGTTTCTGGGCCCATGGAAAATGGTTGCCACGCTTCCTTCCAAAACCCAACGTAACTGTTGCATCCCTTGTTTGCCAGCCAAAAAGATACTGTTAGGATACTGGTACCACAAAAATATTACTGTATTTCTGATTATCTAAATTTTCTAGTTAACTGCTATAATAGCTGTGGTCTTTATGAATTTCCTGGTTTTAAGTGCTTCCATAATATGAAAGAGGAGACGGTGGGGAAAGAACAGAACCTGGCAAACTTATCTCATGGGTATGTCAAATTCGGCCTGACAGCTACATTCTTATTAATGTCTGGGTGTTTATACATGTGCTTACGTTCTGCTGACGTTAAGATACCCAAAAAGTAACTCAAAGGAAGACGCACACTAAGCCATCTGGGTTATGCTTGATTTGATTCTGTAGTGACATGGGAAGGAACCAACTTTGCAAAATACGGATCATGTATGAGTCTTTCCTAAAGGTCAGAATATCAGTTCAAATACATATCTGTAAGCTTTTAAATTTTAAAATGCAAATTACACTTAAAACAAAATTGCTACATTACGTATTTGCATTTCTACCTTTTTCCTGTTTAAAAATACTTATTCTTTCCCCTTTTAGTCTGGACACTAGGAATCCACTACACCTTGTTAAATGTTGCTGATCCTGAAAGAAATGCACAAATAAGCATTTGTAGCCCTGCAACAAAGAAGCAATATATGTCCTAAGACTCTAGTCCCTAGGAGGGAGGAAGTGTGTTGTTGCTTTTGAATCTTAGCTTATCAAGGTTGAGTATTTTCAGGCCAGTGATTGAATCAGAACCAGATTATTTATGTGTTCTTAAGACACAGAATATTAAGAAGGGTTTTGTGTTTCTTAATAACATCAGCACTGTTCATTGAAAACAATGGTTAAATTTCCAAAGGGCCTCCCTATTTGTGCTGTATCTCAAGTAACTTTGATATGTGATTACATCTGTAAGCATACATTCTGAAACGCATAGACTGTGTGTGTATATGCACTACTTATTCAGATAGTAGTTATTTGACATCTTTCTTCCTCTCTGTCCTAGATATGCAAGTTCTGCCATTGAACGTCAAGGAAGCACATCCATGAGGAAGGTAATGACTTATAAATGTACTGTAAAAAACCCCCAATATTTCCAACAGTTCAATTCATTGTCGTGTTCTTAAAAGATAGTTAACACATCTCACAAACCCTGAAATTTGTCTATATTATGAAACACCTGAAAATAAAAAGCTATGAATAATTTCCATATTCAGAAAATTGGCTGCTGGAACCACAGCAGATCAGTGTGTATGTGGTACTTTTAGTTAGGTTCGGTAGGAACCTTAGTATGTGTTCTAAGGAGTATACTACTTTTGGGAGGAGAATTGTAGAAAATGTCTAGGTTGGAAGGGACCCCCGGAGGGATGGTTGTCCTGAAAGTAAATAAAATTTTTAAAACTCTTAAAATATTTAAATAGTGTGAATACTATGATAGGGAGATATGGGACTAAGATTTTCAAAGGTTTTCGTGGGACCGATTTTGAAGGTCTTCAATGGAAAATATCTAGGCATTATTTTATTATTTAGTATTTTTCAAATATTTCATACAAAGGACAAACAGAACTTCATTTATAGTCTATTTCTTCATTCTGACTTAGTGCTTTTTTCACAAAGTAGGTGCTAAATAACTTTTGAATGTTGCCAGATGTCATTCTGCCTCCCAAATATTTACAAAGTGAGGCTAAAGACCAGTGACAATAGCAGAAGACATATGACTCAATTTTCTGCAGTTTGTGAAAACCTGCAGTTTTGTGAAAACCTGCTGCCTCTATCTGCCAATCCCTACCTTGCCTGCTGCCTCCGCTGCAAAACACTCGGACCTGTGGCTGTTCCCTGGGATTGTGGTACTGCAAATAATCTAACACACATAATCTGAGGAAATCAGCACTATGTGCCCTACGGTTTGTGTACTTTGCTAGCGAAATGCACCGATGGCTGTGCTTGGAACTTGTTAGTGGTTTTCCTTAAAAACTCCTAAGGCTCAAAATAGCAGAGATACATGCAACCAGGTTTGCGTTAATAGGCTTGGTTCCCTTCATCCTGACAGGTAACTGAATCTCTAGTCTACAGGGCGTTTTTTAAACATAGCATGAATTTTCATTTGGTAATTCTGTGACAGCACCTCCTACTCCTACACTGTGATTTTGTTGAGGTCTCATTAATTTAGCTTCACGTAGCACAGATTCAACTCTATCACTGTTCTTTTTTCCATGGTGTGCTTCTTGTTGGGTTGGGGTGGGAAGGCGTGCATTTGTTTTAACATTCTACTTTGTGTTGTGGTTTTGAGATGAGAACGTAAATGCTGACAGCCACAGTATGTTCTTACATCATTTATCTGTCTCCCGTAGCAACTCTGAGTCATTTTGAAGTTACAAGTTCTGACTGTTTCCTTACAGTGTTTACCACAAAGTTAGTTATATAGTAGTTCCTTTATCTCTCAGAATCTGAAGCTTGAATTTTGTAAGTTAGCACTGCTAATTAAGTACTGTTTCCCAAGGTTTTGCAAACCTTTCTCTAGTATTCTTGCTTTGAATACATGGTATGTGTGCATAAACCAAACATAGTAAGGCTAATGAACTTTTGTTTTTAGAAAGGCTAAGATTTTCAGCTCTCCTTGATTTGTTGTGCTTATGTTTTCATTGTTTTTAAAACTTTTTATATTGAATGATGCATCCCAGTTTCTAGTGAGTATCCTAATGCATATATCCTCCAGTTTTTCCATTTTTCTTGCATTTTCTTTAAATGTAATCACATATGAAAACTGTAATTTCATTTTAGGGGTTTATTTCATGACTGCAATTTTTAGCCTAAATTATGGGCAAATTTGGTGATCTCTTTTTTCAGAAACGGGTACCTGCTCTGTCCTGATGTATTTTTTATACAGAAAGAGGAGTGTTGAACAGATTGTTTCAGTCACACTCGCCACAGAACTCCAGTTGGCACAATATGACTGACCAGTGCTGCTGCTGTGGCTTACAATCCATCGATAAAAAAACCCCAACGTTGCTGTGCATCTTTAATACTTTCTCACAGACTTACTTTTAGGTTTTCATTTTTCTGACTGTTTTTTACTACGTTTCCTATAGCACAGGAGCAAGCATTAATCTTTGTCTTCTCTAGTGCTCAGAACAGAGATAAATTTGCAGCGATCAAGTAGATGGAGAGTATATACTGTCTTACAGGGATGCAATGCATATGCACTTCCAGAGCTTGTCACCTGTCAGAATTACAATATTTTTGTGAAGCATTCATAGGCTGTGACTGACTGGGAAAACAGTCTGAGATAAACAGAACACAGAAAGCTGCTGTTCTCTGAGCCAGCTTCCTCAGGAGTCAGGAATTACTGATTGCTCTGGGTCACTAGAAAGTGTCCAACCGCTCAGTGCTGGAAACTGGCTGAACTGCAGGAGGGTTACAACACTGTGCACGTGCAAAACAACTCCCTCCGCCTCCACTTTTATTTAAAATAAAACTTTGCCTCTCCAATAGTTGGAGTCCTGTTTTCAGCTGCTGCTTTTGTGTAGTCCTTAAGCTGTAATTTTTCATTATCCCAAATATTAATTTGTATAGTCCTCAGTTCTGTTAAATTTTAATATTGAGATAAGTAAACACTTATTTAATATGCTGTTCCACAGTTGTTAATAAGGACTTTTGTAGCATGCGTTTGCTTTTTGAGCACATGGTGAGGAGCTGCTGTAAGGTAGGGTAAGCAGTGAGATGGTCTCTGGGAGAAGGTGATTATCTGCAGTTACACCACTGGTAAGGTAGCATGGAGATATAGATATATAGATATAGATAGATATACACAGATATATATGCGATTGAGGCGTCCTTCTAGGCCCTCTACTCAGCTGAGTGTTATCCATCACAAAGGAAAAATCAAGAAAATAAAAAAGATGGCCCTTTGTATGCTACCCTTTGCCTGGATCTGCTGGTTTTTCTGCTGGTAATGGCAGCATCACTTACCAATCAGGAAGCTACTTCACTGTGTGTAATTTTTCCGCTAACATTTACATGATTGAGGGAAATCCTTGCCATCTTTTGAGTAGTACCCCTTTTTTAAAAAGGTTAACATAATGCAATGTTTTTAGGTTTTTCTTAAGAATCTGTAACAATTTTACAATGTGGCCACCAATGAGAGAATTTGTATTTTTCTCCTCAGAGTTATTCTGTCAACCTACCAACCTAACAAACTTAATTGTTTCCTATGGTTGGAAACAAAGAACATGACTTCAACATGTCATTGAACACATGATTTTACACAGTAACAATAGAACGTTTGTCGTGGATATTTCTTTTTGAATGAATATTTGTAGAACTATTCCACGTATATACCTACAATAAACTTCAAGTATCATTCGTTTTATTAGGTCATCCATCTGAGTTTATATCCTTAGTTTTCAAAGTACTACATAAGCATTCATGCAAAGAATCCTTAATGATTTGCTTGCAATTATAATCAGTAACTGGAAAAAATATGATACTTTAATTTGCAGATTTAGCACTATGTTGTTTTTTTTATGATGTTTATAATAGTAGTAAAATAAAAACATAAAAAATGAGATCTTATTCTAACAGATCTTATGATAACTCACTCTAAGATAACCATGGAGATGGTACTGAATGCCAGCTGTTTCATATTACTGCTATTACCTACATTGGTTTTTCACAAGTTTTTTTTTTCCCTTACAGTCATTCCATTACGCTTCTCTCAGGGTAAAAAGCAGAAAATGGTCAAAAGGTAATTTATTTGAGTTAACAATTTGAAAGTAGAAAATGAGACTTCTTCTCTGATAATAAGTGGTCTGGATCAAAGACCAAAGTTCAACTTCATTCAAATATTTCTAAATTTGATAGTAAACACTAAAGTAAAATATCAAATTAAAATATCAAATAAATGTGTTATAAGGTATAATATTGCTAGAGTAGATGGTAAAATTTCCTCTGACTTAGGGAGAAGAAACGTAGTATCTGTATATTTTGCCAACTCCTTCTGCTCTGTTCCTTTATCTACTCGTAGCCCATTTGAGACTGTTCAAGCAATGAACGTCTGAAAAATAGCTACAGCATAATAAGTTTGTACGGCAGTATATGGCCAGTGAGCTCTTTTTATTTTATTTGTTGGTTTAGTCTCTTTTCTGTGAAAATTTTCCTCTTATAGTACTATACATTTTTAATATTTCTAAATCTGACCAGGACACAGCATAGTATGTTGTTCTAAAATGAGCAAAATGCTAAAAACTTGGTTGTGGAATGTTGCAGAACAAAGAATGGGATTTTGATGTTATCTAAATTTCTTCACTGTTTCACAGCTGCAGGACAAATAAAATTATTGTAGCAATATAAACTTGATTTTTCACAGAAAAATGTCTATATTTTAAGGAAATTTCATACAGAGTCTTTTGCGGGAAAATTGATACCATAACTAAGAAAACACCCGTTCTTAGTGATATTTTCAAGGCACACTAAAATTTTAAGCCTTTTGATTAGGATGTATTGAAATAACAACAAAACTTTTCCTGGTACTGTGCCTTTAAACAGGGTGCAGTGAAGTTAAAATATTGTTGTTCAGTTAAACTCAGGACAGAAGAAATGTAAGCATGTGCATTTTTATGGAAGTGGATGATCTTTCTTTTTTATTGACTATAAATACTGACTATAAAAATTGAGTTTAAAACTTCCCAGAATTTGACAGGCCTTCTATTGCTAACAGTAACAGAACATACATGGAAGAAGAAGTGTTTACATCTGTGATTATGTCATACTCTGAGTTTCAGATTGAGGACTAAATTAATACGTTTTTACTTTGGAATGATGATGCCCATCTTAATCAGATAAAAATACAGCCCTAAGAGGAATGAGCCCTCTAGAGATTAAATAAACCATTACATAAACCAGGCCCTTTTTATTTTGTATTGATGCTGAAACCAAAATTGCAGAGCATTGTGGAATTTGGAAATTGTTAATTCAGTCTCCTCTCCCTGAAACTATAGAGGATTTGGCTCGAAGGATTTTGAATTGAATCATCATTGAAAATTAGTAGTGTGTTCGTATTGAGAAAAATAGTTCTTTCACTCTCTGATTCAGTGAGATGTCTCACACTATTGCTGCGTTCTCAGGGAGCTCTCTAACAAGTGGGAGCAGAAGACGAATTTCCTGCAAAGACTTGGGGCACGGAGATTGTGAAGGCTGGCTATGGAAGAAAAAGGATGCCAAAGGTTATTTCACACAGAAATGGAAGAAGTACTGGTTTATTCTGAAGGATTCATCCTTGTACTGGTATACAAACCAGAACGTAAGTAAACTCTGTGTTGGAGAAAGCCAAAATTAAACCTAAAGCTTTTAAGTCTTTGGACTAACGTAAATTTTTCTATATGGTCGGATACGTTAGTGAACTGCCACTTCAATTGCCAGGTCTGGGTTGCTCTAGCTGGGAAGTCTCCTTCTCTGGAGATACTCAAAACCCGCCTGGACGCGTTCCTGTGCACCCTGCTCTAGGCATACCTGCTTTAGCAGGGGGTTGGACTGGATGATCTCCGGAGGTCCCTTCCAACCCCTACCATTCTGTGATTCTGTGGAATGTTTCCACTGCAACTATTTTTTAAAGTCTCCAAAGTCCATGTCCAAGCTTAATAGAATAGCAGATGTTCATGGTGCTCTCAAAGAAATGAATATGTCAGTAGTTAATACTTTTCCACAGATAGTAGTTATTTGGACTAACACAGTGTTCACACTCAGCTCTCCTCGGTTTCAGTTGTGTGGGGAGATGCATGCAGTGTAATCATTCTGTTACTTAAGCATTAAGTAAAGCAGATGGGAAAATCTGAATTTGTAGATCTCTATCTGAAAGTTATTCTTATATAGATATTCCTCTTGCTTTTTGCTGAATTAGTCTGGATTTTGCAGTTTCTCATGTGTAAAACGCTGTTCTTGGCAAAATTTTATTGAAAACCACTGGGCCTACGCTTGTGCAATCTGCATATATGTAGGACAAAATAATGGAGGGGAGAAGCCAAAAATCGTTAGACTGCTATTCTTCCATTTGTATGCATCGAGTCTGATCTAAACTGCCTGCATACAACCTGCTTTGATTACTGATATTTTAGTTCATATTTTCCATTTTCTTCAGGAGGACAATTTTACTAGCATAATTATCCTTGGTTTTAGTATTTTATTGTCAGCTCAAGACAGTATCGTTTCAGGCTGTGGTTGATAAAGGACCTTCAGGTTCTGTGTTGTACATTTTGTTTGTTGGGCATAGTTACGTGCAAGGTGGTAGTCATTATGTGTCCCACTGATTTTCAGTCTGTTGTTTACAGCCAAGCCATAATTCAGAGTACACTTGCTAACACTTATCAAAAATCTGACTGGTGTTAATATGTCTCCTTGCTTTTCTTGTTAAATTACTTGAACAGAAGCAAAAAGTGACAAGAGATACTTTCTAGTCACTACTTTTCCATTTAGTCACTGGTGAGCTCACTGTAGGAACCTCCTCAATTATTATTAGCAGGGCAGATGGTCTGCACAATTGTGACTTTAAAAGGAGGCATCCACAAAACGGTTTTAAAATGTAGAATGAAAATTATGGTGAAGAAACTTTGAATTCTTCTCTGTAGCTCTTAACGTCTTGAATGCTATTTTAGGTGCTGTATTTGGTGCTGAAAGGTTTCCTGTGATCTTAGGCAAAGGGGAATTAGGACGACTGCAGTTCCTTTAAGGAACTGTCAGTTTCATTATTTTGTAAAAGTTACTGACGTTGTGTGATAAAGTAAATACACGTTTTAAGTAAAAACATATGGGGAAAATATGTTCAGTATTTCAATTGCCTGAATGATTGTTCTTAGTTTAAGACCCAAATGGCTACTGCTCATTTCTCTCCTCTTTAACTCTGTGTTGCTCTTCGCCATCACTTCTTCTTTTCTTTTGATAGGATGAAAAAGCAGAAGGATTCATTAGTTTACCTGAGTTCAGGATAGATAGAGCAATTGAATGCAGACGAAAACAGTAAGTAATGTGTCAGTTATGTTTATAAATTAAAGGCTTGCCCTCAAAAGTATACTATATACATATTGAAAATTTGCAAAGTCCAAAGAAGGAAGTCACACAAAAAACCTTGGAATCTGTAAATAATACATAATAGCTCTGCTTCTTCTTTAGTGTTTCTTTTTATTATAAAAGATACAGTTTAACATAAATTCCATCAACTGCTTTACAAAGAACTGGATAACTCTTTGGTCAGCTTTCCGGGTAGCCCAGTTACAACAGTTAAATAAGTAAAACAAAAAACAACGAACACGTTAGCCAAGAGATAGAACTTCCCTAGGTTCATTATGGTCGCCTTGATAGGAATTAAGTGTGCAAGAAACAATTCCCACAGGAAATAGCATTAAAAAATAGCATAGCAAGAGATGGTGAATATAATCTCTGCTTTATGGAGGAAGCTTACAGACCCAATATTGTGTTACTCTCAACTGCTAAAATATTTAGGTTCTATATGCAAAATGAACATTGCATCATTGCTTGTGTGCATAATGCTACTATAGCGTCATGTTCCCAGTAAAAAGCATATGCTAAGCTTTGTCACACTTAAAGCATATTTAATAACAGACGCTTATTGGAAATCATTTGCAAGCAGTGCTGAGATCGGAACGGACAGCTGTCAAACAGCAGGTTTAACAGGACAGTTCTAGTGCTTGGAGAGTGGCACTTTGCCGGTATCTCCTGAATTATTTGCATGTGTCTTCTGTATGCTGCATCTGGATTTTTAAAACTTGCTGCCATGAGGTGCTACATAGAAGAGTATTAAAGATACTCTCTTACTAAAGCTTTCCTACTTATAACTAAGCATCCTGAATTTTTGTTGTGCTTTTCCAATGACTAAACGCAGTTTTGGTCTAAGGAATACAAGTTCTACAACTATGAACACGTGTACAATAAAAATAGCAAAGGTATGAATTACAATAGAGACTGCTCATCTGAAAATCAAACCTCTTCAATAGCTTGTTCTTGTCTGGAGGTATTATTACTGTCTGTCTGAGAAATAGAAGAAGGTGCAATTTATACTTCTATTCCTCCTTTCAGCTGAGGGTATCACTGTAGAAATTAAACATGAACTGAGCACTATAAATCCCTCTGAGGAACCAGTAGATATTAATAATGATACGGAACAGAAATACAGGAAAAATAATACCCTTTTGTTAGAATATAAAACACTTAACAAATTTCAGTGAATTAACCAAGATCAAACAGAAGGTCATTGTGCACAGCTAGAAATAGCTTCCAGAGCTTTCCTCTAAGCCTTAGAACACATTTCCTGAGAACAATTTCTATAGGGTATATGCACAGGACAAAGTCTGATTAACTAAAACTTTGCACGCTGCTGAAAACTGAGTACCTTCAGGCTTTGAATCCCCTCAAAAAGAGGTAGGTCCGGGGATAAAAGTGTAACGAATACATTAATAGTATTCCCTTTGTTCGCTGAGCTGAATTTCCTTTTGATTTCTTCCTTCATGGACTATCATTTATATATTTCCCCCATCATAAAAACCGCACCATACGTTTGCCACTATTTTACCTGTTCCTCTGACAACTGCAGGGAAAGTAAATCCAGTGTTATGCTCGCTTACGTTTCAGTATATCCAGCTTATGTGAATGGAGGGCCCTCCTTGTGTTGCAGCCAGCTCTAATCCACAGCCTCTATAAGCACACTTCTAAAGCACTTCCCTGTCCTCTCCTCTTGGCTTACCGAGGACAGGACTGAGCATGATTGTCATTGGCTCGTTCCACTGAAAAGCTAACGGTTCTGGTGAGCCTAGGGACAACTTTCCATGGTTTGCTGCTTCTGCGTTTCTTTTACAAGTAAAGTTAAGACAAAAGTGGCCCGCTTTGACCCAGTATATTCTGGAAAAGTTCTAATTCACACTTGGTTATTCTCTCTGCTAGACTGGAGGGAAGCATTTCACTTAGCATTTCCTTGCCTCCTTTTCAGAAGGATAGGGAAGATAGATTTTACAGGATCCGTTCTAGCTTCTTTCCACTTCAGGATATCTTTTTCGTTTGATAGGGTTTTTTTAGTAGGTGCTGTAATGTAACCTAAAATTCATCGCAAGCTTGAAATCTGAAAATATAACTCCGGTTATGTTCTTACTCACTTCTATCTGGTAGAGTCCATTTTAATGTTAATGCAAAAGCTAGTAAAGCAGTTACCCTGACAGGTAATAAGGACAGGGGAAATAAACCTTTTTTTTTTTCTTTTTGGTAGGTTCATTTGGTTTTAAATTAAAATTGCCTGAAAAATATGCTTAGTATTTTACTACATAAAGAAGTCCAGCTAAAACCACGGTGCTAGTTTTCTTTTAGCTTTCTCAACAACAAAACTAAGAATGTTTCAGGACGCAGCTTGAATTTCCCCTCAAATTTCTGTTATTTTCACAGCCATCAATGTGAAATGTTCAAATGTTACTGAACAAAAGAATTTGAAGCCTTACTAGAATAATTAATAGGTTTGTCTTTTACTGTTCTGATGGAGAATGATGTTTTATAGAATGACTGTTACTGATGTCCATACTATACACTGAATTAAATGGCTTTAAGAAAGCTTTCACAAGACTATACAGTAATTGAATGCATTATTCTGTGTGGTTTGATGATTTGCCTCACTAATGCATTTAATGAATGTACCCTGATTATTATATGAATCACGGCATTATCTCAGACTGGTTTAGCTCTGCAGGCTATATTTGGATGTAGAACGACCTTGTCCCTGTGACAGGAGGTTTCTTGTGTTGTCTGGAAAAACTTTCCACTGCTTTTAGGCAACACCTGGATCTTCATGAGTAAAAATGATAATACTGTATTAGAAATATTAGTTATTTAAGTTTCTGTGATGTGGCATGACATGAATATCATGTTATTTTCAAAGACACTGATAATTATAATGCCCCATGATGAAACCGATCCACAAGATTAAAGATTAATGGAACTACCTACATAATTAATCGTTGTTAACTAGTGCTTTGCTTGAACTTTCAATATCTTCACCTAGTGAATATTTTCATTGCATAATTAATTCAAATTTAGGTCGTAATTTTATGAGCTCATATGCCATACTGTTGGCACTTCGCAATGAAACTGTGCAGTCACAATTCTGTATAAAATGTGCTCGATATAACATAGGTAGACATGAAGCTATATCTTAAAAGTGGCCACAGTTTCAGTACTTTTTATTACTACTTCTGAAATGGACTTGAAGGTCTTCATAGACAGCAAACCAAACCTGAGCCACCGGTGGGACCCCACAGAAAAGGTGGCTAACGGCTTCCTGGGCTGTGTTAACTGGAGGGCAGCCAATAGATGAAGACGATTATTCCCTTTTATTTGGTACTCACTACAACACATCTAGATTGCTGCATCCAGTTTTGGGTCCTCCAAAACAAGCGAAAGGTAAAAATATAGATATCATTCTTCTGCATTATTCATATTTCTCCATACGCCTAGAATTATTTCCCTGGAGACTTTTCTACGTTTCTTAATACTAGTGTATCTAAATGCTTCCCTAATAATAATCCTTGTGACACTTCTGGGAGATGAAGATGGATTTATTGTCACGTTTTGCAGCCCAGAAACAGAACAACAAAACATTTAAATAGAAAGTTTCCACAGAATTAGGAACTCCATTTCATAACGAGAAAGAGCTGTTTTCTTCAGAGTATGTAAATATATATCAATACAATACATTATTGCAGCTGTAAGTACTCATCGTTTCATTAAATTATCAGAATATCAGACAAAAAATATTAAGGAACGTTCATGTAGTAACCAATTATTAAGTCCGTTCGTGGTGACTTAGCAGCACAGGAGAACTCTTTTGCATAAGGAGGAAGATCTGCAGCATTTAGCTGATTTACCCTTGAAAAATTCTTGCTCTTTCTGCATTTTATGACATTCCGTATGTCATTGACATTATGACATTATGAAATTCCGTAACAACTGAGACAGGAGCCCTACAGAAAGTAGCCTTATCTGTTGCGTAATCCTGATTTACCTCTCTAGTCCACTCTCTGTANCGTATGTCATTGACATTATGACGTTATGAAATTCCGTAACAACTGAGACAGGAGCCCTACAGAAAGTAGCCTTATCTGTTGCGTAATCCTGATTTACCTCTCTAGTCCACTCTCTGTACCTTAATTGAGGTAGGGTTCCCGTGAGAACGTAATATTCAAATGCATGATCATATATTGCATCACATTACAAGAGCATAGTGAAGCCAAATCTAAGTTCTATTTATCACGCTAACTCTGACATATTTAGCTTTTAAAAGGTTGACTTTGAAACCCCAATATTGGCATTTTAATGCTTTTATGTATGTAAATTTCCTGTCTAGGAAAATAATCCTATTTACAAGCAGAAACTCCATCATGACTAACAGGATTAATCAAAAGGATTAGAATCTTTAGATCCACCACAAAATCCTCTCCAATTCGAGCCAATACTTAAATCTCAGAACTAGAAGACATTTGGGCAAATGGAACACTAGAAGGTGGAGATGTTGCATGGAGTTCAGACCAACTGAAAACAACGAGCTGACATCACAGCAAAAAATACATCTCTGAAAATACCATATCATGCTTAAATAGTATAACAATGCAGGAGTATTTGTTTAGTAATAACTTTCTATTTCGAGTATTAGAAATTAAGTTCTGTAAGGAACTTCTGTAAGGAGGTATAGTATTTGTTAATTACTGTGTAATTAACAACATGTAATGTACCACTCTAATATGTGTGGGTGCGTAAAGACATATACAAAACGATTTCACATGTCTTATTCGCAGGCAGATATCCTCTGTTTGGTAGAGCGGTTGGACTTGCTGGTAGTCAGCTGGCATAAGGGGAGTAAAAAGTTATGCATTAAGATGCAGGAGACTAAGAATGATAATATTTGACACTAAAATTATACTATACTGGTCGGGTAAATCATAAACTTGATCAGAGTATACTTAAAGCTATATTTATATAATGATCAAAATCTCTTGCATTAAAATCTTACCATATTCCGTTCGTATAATTAACAAGCGTGTGCCATCTAGCGGGCAGCAAAACAGTCTCCTCCCTACTTGGGATTTCCCACGTGCTCACTATTTTCATTTGCAAAATACAAGTAGCTAGGGAGATGAGGATCTGCAGTTGAAAGCATGAATGCCCAGATGCCAAAACAATACTTAAACACCTCTCAAGTCTTCTTTCATGCAATTAAGACGTTTTACGATGACCCTCTGTGCAAGGGTAAACTTACCCTTAATATACTTCTGATCTCATGAAAAAGGAAACGGCACATAAACCCAACTCTGCTGTTCCCTCATTCCTCTGTAGAACTTTTATTCAGAAAGCCTCGTACTGGATGCATTTATATTAATAATATATATAAGAAAATCAGTGTGCCCAAGTGAAGCTTCTTCAGCTTTCATTTTTGTCTCTAAAAACTGCAGTAAAGCATAGTAATTAATAAAACACTCAATTGCATTTAAGCTATTAATAGAAGAAAGGTTGCATCACAGGTTTTTCGTAATGCCATGTGTAATGATTCCTAATCTAATTCTTACATCTGGTAATTACCATATAAATGCCAGTATTTTAATGTAAATGTTACGAATGATAGTGTGGGGGTTTTTTAACATTTGCCAACTAATCAAAATAATAGTCTTTAATGATCTGAATTTGTGGTTTCCTTGACAGCAATACTCCTTTTAATTATAATCACACAAAAAAAAATTGTAAAAAATATTATTATTGTTCTTAGCAGTTTTCAAATAACTGCTCAACTGAGGGAGAACTTAGGGATTATACTGTATAAAAGCATTAATAAAAAGCATTTTTATGTGACTATAATCATCCACGCTGTAAGATTTTGAGCTTGTTCTCTCACGCATGCAGTCTGAGTAGACTACAGCGCAATGTAGTGATGTCTGTACACAGCCAGCCTAAAGTGAGAATCAGACCTTGTCTCCTGAAATCAGTAATACAGAATCGAATTCCACTGGCCTAGTGGCGGGTGAAGGAATGGACCTTTGAGGAAGGAGAAGGAATATTAGCAATCCCCAGAGCAACGCCACTCTTACAGCTACCTTTTGTCATGCTGCTGTTCAGTACCTCAGGTCAGTGTAGCCAAGAATATAGTATACTCTACTACTAATGTTGTACTAGTTACACAAGTGAAACAGTACAGACTTCTAAAATTGAGTTAAACCTGTTGTGATACACTTTTGGAAGCATTCCAGTGACTTCTAATTTTACTGGTGCTTTTCGAAGAACTTCACTCTATAAATTAACCTTTGCATAAATTTAATATCACCGAAGGGGGAAAAACACCCAAACCAACTATGACTTCTTGAATCAAGAGCTATCTGTGAGAACAGCCTGTGATATAAAAAAAAAGTGAGGTACGCAGAATTGACCATGAACTATAATTTAACAACAAATATAAGGTTTAAGTCTAAATGTTGCCAACTTTGTTATTTGCTAGGTGGCAGATGAAGAAGCATTAACTGTTAATTAACTCAGGCTGATTGCAGAAAAAATACAGCAAAAATTAGTAGATTAAGAAGGAAAGTACCTGCGATATGGCTAGTTTTAGAGTAACTTGACAAAGCAATTCCTGGAATTAAAGTGGCTACTTAGAATTAAGACAATTTGAGGAACTTTATTATTACCTACTTCCAAACAAAGCAAACCTGCCACTTATATTCCCTAGATCATTCCATATGCTTCTGTTAAGCTCAAACTGAATGAAAAATATAATTAGGGATTTAAAAATATTGTATGAAATGTAGGAAACATTCATGTATTTAAGCTTATTCTAGAGATCTTAAAGTCTCATGACCAAGTAAAGGGAATTTGAGCATGGTGTATTTTTAAAGCCATCTCCACTTGAATGTAACTACTGGCTGGTTATTAATCCTTATATTCCTTCTCTTCCTCATTTATTAATGCAAAATAAAGTTTTGGATAAATTCACGTATGTCTTTAGAATCAGTTACAATAAAGCTATAAGACAGTTGTAACGCAGAAGTTGCAGTCCTCTAGTTTCGTTTGAGTAGGACACAAACCACAGACATCTAAATCTACGAGAAGAGGCGATGGGATCAAACTCTTATTCCTTTAGAGCAGGCAATCTTTGGAATGCAACTAATATGGACTTAAATATACTCAGTAAGATTTTCAGCTTTACCCGGGAAGTTTTTAGACGTATAACAGTTATTGCAAAGATTTACATTTCTAAGTCATTCAAGGGCTTTTGAAATTTTTACAAAGTACGAGTTAGACTCGCAAACGTAGATGTAATCAGGTCAGAAGGAATCCGTCTGTAAGTTTATCCCGTAAGAGATTCAGGCTGAAGATTCAAAATGCCTATGAAACCTGTAATATGCTGAAGACTTGTAGAGCCAGGTCAGTCTTACGTATTCATAGACAAACTGCTTGAAAGAAAGGGTATCATTTATTTTTTGTGCTTATTTTATAGTGCCTTCAAAGCATGCCACCCCAAAATAAAGAGCTTCTACTTTGCAACAGACTGCCTTGAAGAAATGAATAGGTAAGTTACATATTCTGTATCATGGTACTCCAGTAACTGAAATTTCATCTCGTATAGAAATATACTCTTGGAGCTGATTGATAGTGTTCTCAGTACAGTCCACTTAGTCTCCCCTTGATTTTAGTACATACAGCATTACATTGTGTGACTCATTTTATGTCTGATGAAATTTTCTGTAATGTTACATGGCACAATTATGCAAAGGTGTGTTAGTTGTGTTGGTCTCACCTATGTTCATTAGAAGTTTTGTTTATTAATGGGCAATAAAATTTATCACACTTCTAATTTTCTGTTGATCGATGCTGGAAATATTAATGTAGGATAAAAGATTCTGGTATATAAAGACAATACCCACATACGAAAGCTCATGCCTAAGAGTATACCCACATGATGGGATAAGATAGTTTTAAGTTAACCCTGCTGATATAATCCACAGTAACATGACACGACCTAAAGCCAGAGAAAAGCAATTTGAAATAATTTTTTTAAACATGAATTTGATTGAACGAATGAGATGCATTTATTTTTTCATGCTAGAATTTAAAGTAACACAAAGCAAACAAACAAAACATCCCAAAAACTCTAACCCCCAACAACAACAAAAAAGCCAGCAATAATAAATTTTATTCATTACATCACTGTCGAATAAGGAACAGAGAGAAGCAAAGTTCAACTGTTGGCATTGCTGTGTATTTTTAAATGTCCTTGGATGCGCTGGGAGTGCATTCAGAACTTGACTGACCAAGGCCCTGAACAACCTGATCCAACATTAAGGTTGGCCCTGCTGTGGGTGCGATGTGGGAACAGACGACCTCCTGAGATCTCTTCTAACCTAAATTATTCTGTGCTTCTATTTTGTTAGTCAGTGATGAAGGCAGAGGTTGGATAAAGGTGAGGAGGTACCTTTGATCCTCAAAGGTAGAGTCAAATGTCCTACTTCCTCCTGTTACCTCAGTAATTTGTTTATTCCCAGCTGAGGTAAAAAGCAAGGACACGTGGGACAATGTTACCGAACTCTGAAGTCTTAAATCTTTCCTGGCATAGGCTGCTGAAACTTCGAGATTTACTTAGTTTTCTCTATTCACGGACTTAGACACAGCTGCCTCACAATACAACTGGATTTTTTTCTTTGGAATACTAATGTCTAAAAATAATTTTTCAATTAAACATGTATATTCTGTGGGTTACATGGCCCTTCAAGAAATACTGTACTGATGTACAAGACTGGCTGCATTGAGACAGTTTGGACAAGTTCATCAGCCACGGATGATGACGATGTTCAGTTCTCGGGAGTATCTCGCTGTGGCTGGTTGTCTTTTTTAGGATACAAATTTGTTGAAAAATATTTTTTCCAATCCTAGTAGTGTTCCACTGTTCTGTTATGTAATGTGGCTGAGATTTGTTTGTTCCAAAAGTGACGTGAGGATCTTCTGCTATTTTTAACTATGCATGGTTTCTCCCTTGATTTTAGCTACTTCGATAGCTATGATTTGTGGCAGTGCCATCGATCGTATCTTTCTGTTATACCATAAAATGTTCTGACTCAAGGAAAACTAGGAAGTCTTGACATACATTCAATAAACTGCTCTTACAATATTCATTGATCTTTTTCTACACTGGGGAGCCCACAAAGCTGTCTTTATGACAGCTTTACAGCCCTCATGGAGAGTAACAGTTGGAAAGGTGCCAGGAAGTATTTTCATATCCTATGGCCATGTTAGTTAGGAATTTACGAGAGCCTTTTTCCTGACTTTTGGATTGTGCTTCCCATGACAGAAGACAAAAGGTGAACTTCCTCTTGAAGTAATTTTTGCAGTATTTTTCCTTCAGAAATGCTGTTCCTGTAGAGTAATTGTAATTCACTCCCTAATCCAAATGATGGATTACTATGCTCCCTCTGTAAAAACCCTGGGCATCCCCTGCAGCCTTTACATGCTTCCTGGAATTCCTTCTGCCAGATATCCTGTGTGAAATTTGAAATGAGTAAGCAAGATTCATAGATGAAAAATGCACTTAAAATACAAATTTCACAAATCTCTGTCTTCTCAGCAAATTGCTAACCATGTAATCTGAGGAAATAGGGCAAGTACTCTGCATGGTATCTCACACCCCTGCTGTCACCGCAAAATTTAACTGGATTTTCTATGCTGACAGAAGGGTAGATCTCCTTTAGTTTACAGTGTAAAAGCTCTAATATGGAGAGGAACATAGAATCTCTTAATTCGCTGTCTGGGAACGGATACCCTTTCTTCAACTGCATTTACTACCAGCTTTTGTTTTAACAGCTGTTTTTATAGTTTCTTAATTCAGAATCACTGTTTAATACTTTTCCACTCCAGAATATTTTAATCTGCCTTTAATACTGCATTGCTGTTGAAAGAATTGTATACCAATGGGTAGTAATTGATTTGTATGTAGCAGATAGAGTTACTCTGTTGAAACTGAATTTTGCCTGCTGTGTTGCACGGTGCAGACAGACTTTGGTTTGCAAAATTAATGCTCATGCTGTTTTGTCAGGTCTTACATGAGCATAGTGGTGTTCTTGGAAATGAATTAATAATGAAATTGATGAGCTCATCTTTCGCTTGCCACGGTCACAGGGTACTCCAAGCTTGTTAAAGGCCTTATTTCCCAGAAGCGCTCCATCTATTACCACACCATGCATAACCTGTTTATGGCTTTAATGCCGCTAAGGAAATTAGCATTGAATTTAATATTCAGTTGTTTTACAATATCTACTTTCTTTAAAACTTTCACGTGATTGAAGTGTGCAGTGCATTTACAATCTCCTCATGGACTCCAAATATTAAATTTAAAAAAGTTCCTATTTTAGGCTGAATAATTTGATCACATTTGATTTGAATAAATGGGTTAACTTTGCAGTTTTAATAACTCCCATAAATCTTTTGCATTCATTCAAAAAATAAAACAAATATGCTGCCCACTGAAAGAGAATTATGATTGATTTTGTAGGGGTCACTTTCAATATTTTGCAAGTAAAGACCTAAAGATTCTAACACAATATTTCTCTTAAAAAGAAACTGTTTGAAAATTGAAGTATTCTGAAATAATTCTTTATTGATTATAAGCAAATTTCAGGGTGCATATCCTCTGTATCTTTATGTATGGAATATAACCAAGAATGTTACTCAAGATTTTCACTATACCATTCTGTTTATCACTGAAGGGCATTCAGCTTTCTTCCTTAAATTTTGGGCACGTTAGTCTCCTTGAGAGGTCTTGGCTCTTGGCCAACTCAGTTGGTGGGACAGCATTAATGCATCTTTTACAGTTTTAATTTTCTTTCAGACTTCACTTACAAATAAGCTAGCACTAGGAAAATATCTTGGCAACTAAAAATATCAGGCATACACCCTTACTAAACATTGCCCCTCTGAAAGAAGAGTTTCTGGAGAAGTGAGCAGGGGAGTAATCGTGTCAGATCTGTCTGTCCTAATTTAACAGTTCTTTAAGAAATAGAGCCACGTAAGTTATTAAAGAGCTCTTACTCCCCAGTACCTTACCTGCTCAAAAGCAAGGTGATAATTCTGCCGAATATGAAAGGTATTTTTCAACTAGAAATCCCTGAAATGGAGCTTCCCAATGGTGTTGTAAGTAAACAGCCAGCAGGTTTTTCCCTTCTTCTTTTATGTTCCTACTTGTTTCAAATCCAGGAAAACAGTCTGTGCCTGAGGCCATTCCTCTAATTTATTGTTCTCACGTAAAAGCTCATAAATTCCAGCACAAGTAAAACAATATTCTGATCAGAATTAGCCGCAGGCCGCAGAGACTGGATGAAACCATGATGTATATGGGAGTGAACAGTGCAATAGCAGAGCTACAGTCTGGGGAAAGTACTACACCGGAAGTACTAGTTCAGAGCTGTAAGGCTTCAAAATCTCCTTTTTTTTTTTTTTTTTTTTNTTTTTCCCTTCTTCTTTTATGTTCCTATAAACTTGTTTCAAATCCAGGAAAACAGTCTGTGCCTGAGGCCATTCCTCTAATTTATCGTTCTCACGTAAAAGCTCATAAATTCCAGCACAAGTAAAACAATATTCTGATCAGAATTAGCCGCAGGCCGCAGAGACTGGATGAAACCATGATGTATATGGGAGTGAACAGTGCAATAGCAGAGCTACAGTCTGGGGAAAGTACTACACCGGAAGTACTAGTTCAGAGCTGTAAGGCTTCAAAATCTCCTTTTTTTTTTTTTTTTTTTTTT